>CM074971.1:13787029-13834669 GCA_037577455.1 Pangasius macronema | reverse complement strand
AAGCACTAATCAAAACCAGGTAGATGATATTTGATGCTGCATATTTGAATAGCATCTGAGGATACACGGTGCTGCCTATTAGGAAAATGTGTATAGTGATTATGAAAGTGACATTGTTAGATTAGATTTGCTGTTAAACAAATGGCTTATAGGGGATTGTTTTGGATTTTTGTGGAACCAAGTGCAACAGCACTACCAATGGTTGTAAGAAAAATATACATATGAAGAAGGAAAGCTTCTCTTATTCTGTTTCCCCATTTTTCTCCCCAATGATGGATGATTACTGTCTGTTCGACTCCCAGCCACGGATGGCTTTGGCATCATCTGGATTTGAACTGGTAATGATAAAGTGAAAACTTGGGAGAGGAGGAAGAGCAGGTCTGTAACGTAAGAAGACATTTAAAAAAAAAAAAAAATTTTTAACTTTAGAGTCAAAATTGCACAGAGAGCCAATGAAGAGAAACTAGGACCAGGATAATGTGTTTTTTTTTTTTTTTTTTTTATTGTTATTTACAATCAAACATTCAGTAATATTTATTCTGTGGTCAGTGTGCAGATATTTCCTGACTAATTCTGCATTTGTCTAGCTGTCTGTCTCAGCCTGATCCCCATCTTGTAAGGTTTGGGGCTAAGTGTAATTCCAAATACAGGAGTGAAGTCTGGTGCTCCTGCATCTTCAGGCCAGATGAACTGAAAGCGGCGCAGCAGGGTCACCAAGATAAGGAAGAGTTCCATGCGAGCCAGACCTTCACCGAGACATGTACGAGGACCTACACAGACACATATATAGACATGCAGAATACAGTGGCAATGCCTTCTGTCAAAACAGATTTTATACATGTTGAAACAATTGATGTCTAAAAGCACTCACCAGCAGAAAAGGGCAGGAAGGCCTCAGGCTTCTCAAACTCTCCCTGTTCATTTAGGAAGTTTGATGGGTTAAATTCATAAGGAAACTTCCACTGCCCTTCTTCATTCAGCAACGAGGAGAGGTTGGGGATGACGATAGTCCCCTAGAATGTGGAGAATCGATAAGCAACACACAAAACATTGGTGTGAATGCATGGAAATGAAATGAAATCGTCACCTTTGGGATGCTATAGCCCATCAGTTCAGTGTCTCTTGTGGTACAGTGGAACACACTCAGAGGGACAATATTAGCGATGCGCTGAGACTCGTGAATCACAGCCTGTGTGTATGGCATGCTGTGCCTATCTTCAAAAGATGCATGATCTTTTCCCTCCAGAACCTCATCAATCTCCTGCTGGCATTTCTCTGGAAACGTTGAACAAAAAGGCACATGACATTATGACTACCTTTCTTAAATCTCCCATTTAAAACTTTTTCAAAATGTATCAGACAAGAAGACAGTGCAGTGGCTAATTGATAGTTCAGACCTTGAACATCTGGATGAGTAATGAGGTAGAGGAAAGCTGCAAGGAGGGTGTTGGAAGTGGTATCAGTCCCGGCAAAGTGCAGTTCCAGCAAATGCATCACAAGCTGCGTCTCAGCAAAGGAGGAGCCATCAACTGTCTGTTGAAAACATCAGACATCATACATTTGCATCTACAATTATCTATACTACATCCTGGGGTTAAGGTGAGCCAGGATGATCTGGAGCAGAGTTCCAACACACTTGAGTCCCAATTGATTTGCTAATGTATGTAGGTTGTTAATATTAATTCAGATGATCTATCAGTGGCATGAGGTGGAAAGAGTATTTACTCAACAGTTCATGCAAGTTCAAACAGCTGCACAAAAATGCCATACACACACACACACACACCTTATCGATCTCGTCCAGATAACAGTCAACAAGGTCTCGTGGCTGTCCTGGCACTCTTGTTGTTTTGTGTTTGTTTATCATGTTTGCTGCCCTTTGCTTTAATATCTCGATATTTGTAAAGGCCTTCTTAAAGGGAAGGGGCAGATATCTCATCACAGGAAGTGTATCATAAATCTGCAGGAAAAATAGAACAAAATATGTTACTGGATTGGATCTGAATACGATACATATTGTACAGACATATACATTAGAGATAATCATATGATGTTTTACCATTCCCCAGGCTGCATTGGCGATCTTTGTGATTTCTGTTAACATCTGAACAAACTCTTTAAGGGTTTTATCCTCATAGTCATAACGAGTGCTAATCAAAACCAGGTAGATGATATTTGATGTTGCGTCATGGAACAGAGTCTGAGGATTTATGGTGCTTCCTGTTCAGAAAATGTGCATAGCAATTATGAAAGTGACATTACTCAACAAACAACATTCATTCATATAATTCTTAATTTTATATTTTTCTGATCATAAGTACTAGTAAGCAAATTTTGGTTTCTGAAACCCGGTAGGCCATCTATCAAATATGTGGTGGACTGGGAAAACCTGTCACATGGAGCATCACAGACACATCACATCAATAGAACAATAGTGATATTGACTGTCGGCAAGGCTAGCAAGGTTTTAGATCTTTAGACACACTGATTGCTGTGTATGTCAAAATGCCTCCTTACCCAATAGGCAGATTGAAAAAAAAAAATAAAAACATCTCTGTTATTTTGGTGAAATATATTCCTATATGTATGGTTTCTTAAAGCTGAAGTGTCAGTATATGTTACAGACAGAACTCAATTTTGGCCTTTTTTTTTCCATCCACAGCGACATCCAACAAGTTCTCTTAGACTGCCACACACATGTACACATTATCTTTCTTTCATGGAAAGCCATAGTCAAGGGAATAAAGGAAGGCACACAAATCAAATCAATTGAGTATTATAAAATACTGACAGTAATAACTAACCAACACTTCTTTCCAATCGTTCAGCAATGTGCTTTGTTTCAGCCAGGATCCTGTCCTCCATTGATTGTTTGCCCATGCCAAAGTTCCTCATAGTCTTGAGGGCAAAGCGCCGATGTTCCTTCCATCCAGGGCCATAATCAGCCATAATAACACCTGTCATATTTACTTAATTAATTAGTTGTAATTTCACAGTTGAATGCATTCTGGTTTTCAGATTGGAGCAGCTTATTAATTGCATTAATACACCATGATGTCATTAATACACAATGATGTCAATAGCCAAAAAGGGGACAGTATAATTTAATTTTATATAAACATCTATCAGAAAGAAGGAATGGTGAGTTGGTTTGATGAAGCAGAGTTAATGCTACCACCCCAAGGTTGATCATTTTTTCCTATAACACCACAGTGTATTTTATTTCTCATATACCACAGCAAGTTGCCAGTGATTATACGTTTTCATTATTAATTAACTAAACAAGTTAGCTCCTTTTATCACTTAGGTTAGCTCAGCTAGAAACAGTCCAGTCTGTCATTTTTCTCTTTATTTAAGTTAGAAAGAAAGAGAAAATAACGCCACCTTTCTGAAGACTTTCCTTTGTTGGAAAACATAAAGTTACAGCTTTATCTCTGACTTATCTCAGACAAATCATTGACATTGGAGACTCCTTTCATAGATTTTCAATAAACATCTCCCTACAGAAAACTTCACCATATCAGCAACTGTATATTTTGTATTGTTAAATAACAGAATGTTATTAATCTGCTTATTAGTCGTAGATTAAGTGGCACATCCTCCATTCATATACAACATGTTATTTGAGTAACAGCTGGCACTACTATCAGAGCTGCTGTTATAGAAACATTAGAAGATTAAACTACTTCTGACCAATCAGAATCGAGAATTTAACAGCACTGTTGTATATGTGGTCCAAGTCTGATAACCAGTGAAGCTGTAATTATTTAAATAGACATAACCTTTCTTTTCCATGATATGACTGATCAGAAGGTTTTCTGGACGTCCGGAAAAGTCAGCAGATTTGGTCACCAGAGCTTCTTTTACTGCCTTTAAACCATTAAGAACAACAACTCGTCTTCTCCCGAAATAAAGGCTGTAGATGTTCCCATAGCACTCAGCCAACTAAAGATCAATAGGCAGAAACAGTCAGAAAATTAAACTACATAGAGGTTGAAATGTGACTACATTGTGACATGTCTAAACCAATAACAGTTTCCATCACAAAGCAGAAGTGTCACAGTTGCAAGATGGGACAGATTAGCACCAAAAGTGTCCTTTGTTTCACATGGTACTATACCCTCTCAAAATCTTTCAGAGGATTGTTGATGTTGAGCTGAAACAGGTTCCCAAAAATAGGTATGGGTCGTGGTCCAGGAGGGAACTTCTTAGGCCTCTGGATCCTGATGTAGAGGAAGAAGAGGCAGACGCAAAACACAGTCAGAATCCAGGAGTCCAACATGATTGACCATCACACTGCTTCTATCTGCTCTTTCCTGCTGTTGGAAAATCTTGTAATCATGATACGGTTTAAAGTCCTCTCATCACTCAGGGTTTGCTCAACTACCCTGGCAGCTTGCCAAGACATACAGTTGTAGTTCTCTCGCGTCCTCACAGTGGAAGACCTGTCTTGCCAGAGGGATCACAAGGACCAATAAATATGTAAAGAATATACACTCTTCTTAAAAATCTAAAGATTTTAAGATTTCTAGCTTGAAATTTTATACAGAAGTAGATTTTATGGCCAAAAGTTTGCAGATCCCTGGCCATCACACCCATATGTGGTTCTTCCACATAACATTGTGTTAGATCCTACAGAATACCAAAGGGCCAAAACATATCCTACATATCTACATGAATGCATAAGCTTTGAGAAATGTGTCACAGCAAACACTGCATATATTCAACAAAGCTAAGGCAATTCTCATGGCAGACCAACAGTTCAATCAGTCTCATGCAGAGCTGCTTACTTAATATTCACTGTATGGCCAAAAGTATGTAGACACCCCTCCTAATTATTGAGTTCAGGTGTTTCAGCCACATCCACTGCTAACATGTGCATAAATGTGGCTTTAAATGTGGCACTGTCAAGGGATGCCACCTTTGCAGCAAGTCAGTTTATGAAATTTCTACCCTGGTCAACTAGGAGTGCTATTATTGTGAAATTGAAGCATCTAGGAGCAACAAGAGCTCAGCCACAAAGAGGTAGACCACAGAAACTCACAGAGCGTACCATGTAAAAATGGCCTATACTCTGTTGCGTCACTCACTACAGAGTTCAAACTGCCTCTGGAAGCAAAATCAGCAGAAGAACTGTGCATCAGGTGCTTCATAAAATTGATTTCCATGGCCGAGCAGCTGCACACAAGCACACAAGCAAAGTGTCGGCTGGAGTAGTGTAAAGCACTGACACTGGACTCTGCACAGAGCCCTGACCTCAACCCCATTAAACACCTTTGGAATGAACTGGGGGACTTTCGGGTTCACTTCGTTTGCAAGCCAGACCTTCTCCTCCAACATCACTGCTCTTTAGTTAGATTAGTAGTTTAGTTAGATTATTAGAACATGTCCTCTCTATTTCTCTTACATCATATAAAATCAAAAACATGTATTCATATAAAGTTATGAGTTCACAAAAGTTAATGTATTAGTACTACATATTTTACTAATCTCCTCAGGATGTCTCCTCACAGCACTCATAGAACAGTCGCGTGCAGTAACACGAAACGTCAGAGCCGGAACTTTTCAGCGACCAATCAGGTGGCGCTTCCGTTATGAATATTAATGAACATTTCCCTGCCGTCCTACGTTTCAGAAGTTCGTAAAAATGCTAAACGGGTAGCGGTTGCCTCATGAATATTACTAACACTCTCCTGACTACCTGCGGTTCGGACGTTCATAACTAGCCAATCGGGTAGCGCTTCTTTATGAATATTAATGAGCTCTTCCCTGCCTTCCTGCTGTTCGGAAAATCATAACTAGCCAATCATGTAGCGCTTCTTTATGAATATTAATGAGCTCTTCCCTGCCTTCCTGCTGTTCGGAAAATCATAACTAGCCAATCATGTAGCGCTTCTTTATGAATATTAATGAGCTCTTCCCTGCATTCCTGCGGTTCGGACGGTCATAATTAGCCAATCAGGTAGCGCTTCTTTATGAATATTAATGAGCTCTTCCCTGCATTCCTGTCGTTCAGAAAGTCACAACTAGCCAATCAGGTAGCGCTTCTTTATGAATATTATTGAACCCTCCCCTGCCGTCCTATGGTTCGAAAATTCGCTAAACGGAAGGTGTGATTTCCGCCTCCATGATGACGCGCCAGGAGAAAACATGGCGACGAAGGGACTCCGTCAGCGTAACAGACGGGGAAGCAAACAAGACGCCAGCACCGCGAACAGTCCGACTGTCAACGAAAACCGGGCGGCAAAGGACGAGAAAGGCGTCGAGGACAGTAAATCCACCGAGTCGAGAAATGAGTGAGTAACGCCGCTTTTGTTTCCGGGACAGCTCAGTGCTAGCTTATTAATCTACCTATAACGCGTTATGAGGCGCAATAACACAAAGCAACACAAAATCCTCTTGCTCCCTGGCAAACAGTGGCATGTCGGATTTGAATTTGAATTCGTCAAGATGTCGATGTTTATCGAGTCTTCTAGCGGCACACAGCGATGCTAGCCGACTAACAGCCAGGTGTAATGAGATCATTTCATTTCATTCATTCCTTCAATCCTTCATTCCTTCAATCCTTCCTTCCTTCCTTCCCTCAGCCTGAACCGAGAGCATCTCACACCACTAGTACTTTATAACACACTTCCTGCACCTGCGTGAATTTACTGTCTGTCGGTGTTCTTATAATAATAATATTAACCATTACATGCTAGCGCGCTGTAGGACGCTGTTAGTCTCGTGCGCGCATGCGCAAATCTGGCAAACAACACAAGCATGGCTACAACCAAAATCACACACTTCCATACTAAACAGTACAGAACTGCTACTCAAATATACATCCACTTTATTAGAAATACGTTATGCACATAACGTGTTTCATAACATGTTTCACACACACACACACACACACACACACACACACACACACACACACACAAAACATTGAGTGGGCGACAGTTCTGTGGGTGGATAAGAGTTGTCAGATGAAAATGACCAGATTGGTTCAAGCTCCACGAAGTTTATAGTAACTCGTATAATCACTCTTTACAACCGTGGTGAGCAGAAAAGCATCTCAGCATGCACAAAACATCAAACCTTGTAGGGGATAGGCTACAAGAGCAGAAGGCCACCCTCTGCACACAGGATGTGTTCAGATTTTTGCACCTTTCAGTGTAAACTCTAGAGACTGTTGTGTGTGAAAATCCTATACACAGTAACTGGATAACTGCATAAATGAGCAGGTGTATAGGTGTTCCTATTAAAATGACCAGTGAGTGTACATGCTTGCATGCTATAAAAAAAAAACAAAACTTTGTTGTTGTACTAAATGGTACATAATACTCAAATATACATATTTTCATACTAAATGGTATGTACTATTCAAAACCTCATTCTGTTGTACTAAATAATATAATGTATTCCAAACCTAATGCTAAGCCCACCCTTGTCTCGTTTCAGGTCCTCCAGCAAGGCAGGCCAGGTTTGGGCTCCTGAGGGCTCCACTGCTTTCAAGTGCCTGGTGTCAGCCCGCTTCTGCGCCGCTTTGCTCAGCAACATCTCCGACTGTGATGAGACCTTCAACTACTGGGAGCCGGTGAGCTCAGGGTTTTCTCATTTGGCTCTACACTCTTACTTCTGCACGAAGGACGCTCCTTTAACAGTAGACAGTCAACCTGAAACTTCTGTTCTCCTTCCTCAGACTCATTACCTGCTGTATGGGAAAGGGATGCAGACATGGGAATATTCCCCCGTCTATGCCATTCGCTCCTACGCGTACCTGTGGCTTCATGCCCTTCCTGCGTGCTTTCATGCCAAGATTCTTCAGACCAACAAGGTAAAATAGAAAAGGCTTCACTTCTTCACCTGATGCACAACATCCTAAATCTCGCCAGACTTTTTCTGTCTGTTTTCTGTTCCATTAATAGTCAATAAGCACACTATGTTGGAGATATTGGTTCTAGTTTTCTCGTTTCAGGCTCTCACCTCAAACCTTGGTTGGGGTGAATCGGTTTTCGATGAACTGGATTTGAACAATTTTTTTTTTTTGAATACTTTAAACTGAATGAATAACTTTAACCAGATAACAGAGGTGCATCAATAATAATCCGAGGAGCGCTGGTCTACAGGTAGACATCTTGTTTCATTTCTTTCATTTTCATTGATCTTCACTTTTTTTCAGGTCCTTGTATTTTACTTCCTCCGCTGTGTGCTGGCGTTCGCCTGTTGTGTGTGTGAACTCTACTTCTACAAGTAAGTGGAACACTGGCTTATTAGATCTGTGATTGTTTCTGCATTATTTTTTTCAAGATGCCATAAAAACCTTTTGTGTGAATTGTAGGGCGGTCTGTAAGAAGTTTGGCCTGCACGTCGCCCGGCTAATGCTGGCCTTTCTGGTTCTAAGCGCAGGGATGTTCTGCTCCTCTGCAGGTTTGCATATATGTGCATTAATTAAATGAGATTCTGCTGTATAGCCTTCATTCGTCTCCAAAACCAATCGAGCTAGCTCACTAACACTAGCTGGATATCTAAAATGCCACCTAGAGAACAAAATGATCACACTGTGTGTGTTTTTAATACCTGATCTGTGTAAATACACACACCAAGCAGACATCCCTGATGGCCTGCTCTCAACCAATATAATCAAGTTTAAACTATAAACATACAGAAAATTCACCAACACCTTTCATTAGTCAGCCAGCAACTGGCTAATGATACAAATTCCACAACAAGGATAAATCTGCTATTATTGACCACCAAATCAGAAAAGCAACAAATGCCTTACATGTTCAGTGGTTTTCAAAGAAAAGCACAATCTCCATCACTCCTGCATCCTAATCCCCCTCTTATGGCATTATATTGACTCTCGTTCTTAGACTCGTGTTTGGTTTGTTTACACTCTCAAATGCTTATAGTGTTTGTACCCTTACTGGCTGTCAGTTCTTGTCTGACAATCTGTAGTTGGACTTCTTTCATGCCTAATGTTATGGCGTTATGATGTTTAACGTATTAGAGCTGGCATACAAAGTGTGCACACAAAATTCCCAACGAGTCCAATTCCAACTTGACACCCCTGTAGCTTTAAATAGTATCATGATAGTCTGAGGTNGTGCACTACGTGGAAGCATGATACTGTACATAAAAAAAAAAGACTCAGAATTTGTGTATGTCTTGTATCCACAGCATTTCTGCCCAGTACTTTCTGCATGTACAGCACAGTGGTCGCGATGACTGGCTGGTTCCAAGGGCGACCGAGTCTGGCCATACTAGGCATAGCAGCTGGTGCCATTGTAGGCTGGCCCTTTAGCGCTCTGCTTGGGTGAGTACCTGTGTTTGTGCTGAATGGATGTGCCATTGAAAGACTAAATGGGTAAATCAAAACACTCCGATATGTGGAGCAATTCAGTTTCATAGTTCAGACGACACGGCATCTGTTTTTCTTTGTCGCAGCTTTCCCATTGCGTTTGACCTCCTCTTAGTGAAGAAGAAGTGGAAAAGTTTCATCACATGGACGCTAGTGGCCCTTGTGCTTTTTCTGGTAAAGACAACAAAACATTTAACTCCATTATTTCTGAGATAGTGATTTAGACGTGTATCATCTGAGATAGCAATGTAGAAGTGCTGCTCAAGGTTGTAAAATGACTTGACATTTGCCTCTCAAATCTTTTTTTTTTTTTGGTAATATTAAAGTAAGCTATCCTGTCTTATTTTAGGTCCCAGTTGTTGTGGTGGACAGTTATTATTATGGCAAGCTGGTGGTCGCACCTCTTAATATAATACTCTACAACGTCTTCACTCCTCATGGGCCAGACCTTTATGGTGAGTGACATCGTTATTCCTTTTTATTTTCTATTATTATGGTATATACAACCATATATAGTATACTTGAGCACATAATTAGATATTTAAAGGTAAAAAAAAATTGTGGGATTTCTTGCTAATTGACATCAGTGTGGCCTAATGCACTTTATTTTTGCACATTTTTAAGCGTATAAGCAATATTCTCATTAAACATGTATCTTATAAGGCAAATTACATTATAATTAGTTAACAGGTTATAGCATGAGTGACTTGAAGTTCTCCGTCCATGAATTTGAGTACCATGTAGGTGCGGTAACAGCATTATGCTGTTATTCTACCCAATGTAGTGAGCATATGCAGTGAATTTGAAGCCATTTACATTCACACTAACTGTAACAGAGGAGCTTGTGAAGCAGTGATTCCTGTTAAAGATGGCAGATGAAGGTGATGGCATGAGAAGATGAGTTAAAGGTGGCAGATATTTTTTCCCATGTGGAACCTGGGTACCCTGAGATAATATTGGAGATGAGAAAATGTTACTGTGGATAAATAAAGATGAACGAATCTGAAATATTAAAGTTTGATTATTGCCTCACTTTAATTTGACAAATCTGCTATGGGGTTCTCAAACATTTTTTTATCCAGGGGCCCCTTTAACTGTTCAGTTCATGAGTCCTCTTAGTTGCTGCTGTTGTTCCTCTTTCGGCTGCTCCCAGTAGAGGTCGCCACAGAGGATCATTGGTCCATGTATTTGATTTGGCACACTTTTTATGCCGGCTGACCTTCCTGACGCAGCCCTCCCCAGTTTTATCCAGGCTTGGGACCAGCACTGAGAGCGCACTGCTGCATGCGTTCTCTGGCCGGGAATCAAACACGGGCCGCAGCGGTGAGAGCGCTGTGGCCTAACCACTAGTCCTCCAGGGACCCTTATGAGCCCTTTTAGTACAGATTTATTTTATGAACATTAATTACTTCTATAATTACTGTGGTAGTTCAAATATTAGGCTCACTATTTATATGAATACAATAATATTTTGCCTATTTATTTCAGTCATGGAGCTTTTTATTCTTGAATTTCCCAACAACAGTGCACACATGTTTTTGAGGTTTGGATTAAACCAATTCAATTCAGGTGATCAGTCAAATAGGGACTCGATAATAAATATGAAATCTTTAATCATGGTGGGCTGCGATTTCCACCACTGGAACTAAATTAAAAATTGTCGATCCCCTGGCTGTGCTTCACCATCACCACTTTGAGAACCACTATTCTAGTGTATGTGTCATGCTGTATGTTAGAATATTACCTGAACAGAATGATTCTTAATATCTTTTTTTATTATTATTTCTCTACTTTGTTGTGTTAAATATGAATTACCAGGAACTGAGCCTTGGCACTACTATTTTGTGAACGGGTTCCTCAACTTCAACATTGTGTTTGTGCTGGCGCTGTTCTCGCTTCCACTCACTGCTCTCATGGAGGGCCTGCTACAGCGGTTCAACGGTGAGTTAAGAAGTGTGTGTTAGTATGTTTGTTTGTGTGTCTGTGTGGGTCAGAGTTGGAGAGGAAAAAGAAATGCATTGTCCTGGGTTGACTGTTTCTTGAATGGACTTGTGCGCTGCAGTGCAGAACCTTGGCCGTCCCTATTGGCTTACTCTGTCTCCCATGTACCTCTGGATGCTGATATTCTTCACACGACCCCACAAGGAGGAGCGCTTTCTGTTTCCCATCTACCCCCTCATCTGCCTGTGTGGTGCCGTGGCTCTTTCCTCTCTCCAGGTAACACAGTGTGAGCGTTCATTAGTAGTAAATGTTCTTCCTTAAACGTGACTTGTTTTAAGAAATGTCTGAAATGCCAGAATGGAGAGAATCATTTCTAATCAGACTTACTGATCAAGGGCCTAACCCATATTGCATATAAAGAGCAATTTGATAATATACTGATGGAAAGTTCACGGCACCACAATTAATCATCCCTGAACAGGTGTGCCATGCAGGATTTTCCAGCACACTCTCAGACTAATGATAAGGAAGGTAAGAGAGAAGCCAGCGGTGACTCGAAAAGAGTTGCAGGATGAACTGAAATCAGCAGAAACAGCAGTTACATACAGCTACAAACTTTATAAAACAAATCCGACAATTACAGCCAGATCGTTCGAATCGTATTCAAATGATCGTTCTAATTGTGATGGCTATCTGTTTCTCTGCAGAAATGCTACCACTTCATGTTTCAGCGCTATCGTTTGGAGCACTACACCATCTCCTCCAACTGGCTGGCTCTGGCCAGGCAAGAAGAGAAACCACACGAGAGAGAGAGGGCAAGCCACCGAGAGAAGGCTCCACTGAGTGTTTCGGATGGTTGATTACCTTTACCTTTACAACACGCTTAGCCAGAGCAACTTACAGAAGTGTCACTTATGTGATGCATATATTTATTTGAATTGTCTGATATTTAATAGACTTACTCATAAACCAGGCTTGAAGTAACTGATCACATTGCTTAGTTGCAGTGCTCATAGTATAGCTCATAGTTTTTTTTTTCTTAGCCTCATGGTCGTGATATGCTTACAGGTTATCACGCGCCCCTTGATTTGTATCCTGAGTTCCACCGCATCGCCAAAGACCCATCCATTCACGCGGTACCTGAGGGCCGGCCGGTGAGCGTGTGCGTGGGTAAGGAGTGGCACCGCTTCCCCAGCAGCTTCCTCCTGCCCAACAAGTGAGTATGACTAGTGATACATGAACATGAACATTCTTCTACCATCATAAACTTTGTCTTAGTTCCGTTTTTGTGTTGCTTGTGTTCCAGCTGGCAGCTTCAGTTCATACAGTCAGAGTTCAGGGGGCAGCTGCCGAAGCCCTTCGCCTCCGGCCCGGATGCTACACGTCTTATCCCAACGGATATGAACGACCAGAATCTGGAGGAGCCATCTCGATACGTGAGTGAGCCCTTAAAAGAAAACTCGCAGTACGCGCATCAAAGATGGATTGCAGCAAGGACCTTGTCAAAATGTTTGTCTGTAGAAAGTAATTTTGTATTCATAAAGTTGTCACTTGTCCTTTCTGATTTATCTGAGAGATGAAGTCCACCTAGACTTCGTGACGGTGATAGACCACCTGGACCGGTGCCTGTTGCTTCGGGGTGCTCTTGGGCGCTACGCAGCTAACAAAGATGAGTGGAGCATCATCGCTGAAAAACCTTTCCTAGACGCTTCAAAGTAAGCCTGTTAAGAAAGGATGTGTGAGTGAGGGTGTGAGGAAGGGTAGAATGGTCAAAGAGTGTGTTTTAGTGAATGTATTGTTTATTTGATTCAATTCATTTTAAATTCAAAAATGGTTGTAGTTTATTCCGTGTCTGTTGACGTCCACATTGAATATATAAATAATATACACATTAATATAAACCTGTGATTTGTCTCGCAGCTGGAGCTACTGATGCGAAGGTGCTAAAAATGATTCAACACTTTCTGACCAATCATATTTGAGAATTCAGCTATCATAGAAATAGTCTTACTGTAATCTGTTTGGAGCTATTCTTTCCTATGGTACATGATAATTTAAGCATTATAAGCAGTAAAACAACAAATGGGAAGCGACTAAAATGTAGCGGTCATGCAAATTAAAACTTTCAGCACATGTTGTACTGGAAACATGTATAACTGAGTAATTGCAAGTCTCCATGTCTGCCAGACTTATGCGGGATTTCTCCTGGAGTGCAGCTCTGTCTGTAGTGATAACATGATTAGGACGTGGAGGTGTACGTGGAATAGAGTAATTTAATGACTATTGTAACACAATCTAATCCGAATGAATTAAATCCCTCATAAGCCATTAATGCGGTGTTTGATATTGACACCTGCATTGAATGCACTTGTACTGTAGGGGGCGCCTTAGTCTAGCATAAAAAAATAAATGACGTCGTCACTTGAGGGAGCCTGTGGATGAAATCCTGAAGGTCCATGAGAAAAGTAAAGTAAGAAAATTGTAGCCCTAATGAGCTCTTCACAGAGACAAATATCTTCTATAGATTGAGGTTTTGTTTTTTTTTTTGTTTGTTTTTTTTTTCTCTTTAAAGATATTGATATCTCTGACCTTTATCTCTCTTCCTGTGTAGGTCATCCAGGTTCTACAGGGCAAAGAAGCAAGGAAAGGAAAGACTCGTCATATGGTCAATATCGTCTATGCAGTAGGACTTTGGTGCTGCTCGCTTTGTCAGCAGGAGACGAACGCAGCCCTGAAGGCTCATCTAGTTGTTTTTTCCTCGTCATTACATTCCTTGTTTGCTTCTCCCTTTAGCAGTTTTTCTGCACCTCTGAAAAAGAGCCTCCCTCTGTGTGTGTGTGTGTGTGTGTGTGTGTGTGTGTGTGTGTGTGAAGTCAGCATGGAATTGTAGCCATTTTGCACATTGATCATCCCATATCATTCCATAGGACATCTTTTTCATCACTGATCCCTCCATTTTCCTTCACTGCTGTGAACACACACCACCTGCTGTATCTTTCTGAGAAGAGGATCCTTTGCTCAGCAGCCCCTTTAAGGATCTTTGGTTATTTCCCATGTGCACGATCGCATAGTCTCGACCTGGTCTCGGACAATGAACTGAACTCGTCCCAGGTCTTGGGTAACATCCATAGTCTTTGCAATCCGGTCAGTGCAGAGTGTACATACATGGACTTGTCTGTCCTGTCCCTTCTCCAGCAGAGGAAGAAACAACACTCAGTCTTCTGATTGCTCTGAGCAGTGGGATGTCTGTCTCAGTGATGTCATGTCTCGTCCTGGAAAAGAGTCTTCTCAGTGTTCATTGTGTGATGGAGTCAAATAAAGAACATCTTGTTAAGTGTTGAGCAGAGACTTTCTTTATACAGAATATAGAACTGTAAGGTGCAACAGCTTTGTGAATTTGTGACTTGGAAGGAGTCTCCAGTGTCAGTGCTTTGTAAAAATTTAAAGACTGTAAGTTTTCCAACATGTCAGAGTCTTCAGGATAGAGGACTTTGTGGTTTCTCAGTAACTTGACAAGCTGCATTTCAATAGTTCAAGAAAGGAAAAAAGAGAAGCTGGTGAGGGAACATGTGTTTATAACTTTTATAATGAAAGTGATATGTCCTTGATTTAACAAAGTTCCCGTTAGACGTTGAAGTTTATACCTATATTTACCTAATTTTAAACTATAATTTTTATTTAATTAGCGGTAAATTGCTGTTGTAAAAGAGGAATAAAACACTTTGGGACTTCTGGGTGGTAACAGTAACTCTGGTTTGCTCAAATTTGCATAGTCAAACATAATTGGCTTTTACTCTTTGTAACACAAAACTTTCCTGCTATATTGTTATACTCTGAGTTTAAACTGTATAAGTCTAGTCACTTATAAATGTGTGACTGGTCTGCTTTCCTAAACTCGTATTTTAATAAAATAAAGTTAAACATTAGGTTAATGCTAGCAATTAGGTTCATGCATTATTTAGAAATTCAGTAGTAGGCAGTTAGCATGAGTGTACTTGCTTAGTGCTACTAGCTCCTATTAAAATGAGCCTAATGATTCACTACGGTCACACAGTCACAAAGGAACACATTCTTCCTGTTGTGCAAAATCTGCACAGTATTAAGGGTGAGTTTCAGTAAACATGTACAGACCTGTTGGGAGTTGGGAGATTATTGATGATGTATTAAGCCCCGTGACACGACGGGGAACTCTGATCCTTTTTAAATCCTGGCATTGATGCTACTGCTGGTGACGCAGGAGTTTCTTTGAAATATGAATAACGCCCCCAGTCCTTCTTCCCCTTGGTATTACTGCGAACCTTATTAACTTCTGAGAGACACTCCTGACAAATGGTTCACAACCCAAACGAGGTCAAATGTTAAATTTAGTGCAACTCTGGAGTGTTTTTATTATGTAATTTCTTTATTGCCTATTAGCATTATGCAGCTGGGTGTGCTGAGGAATCAAGATGGCTTGATGGATTCCAGATGTTTTAGTGCATGCTCTTCAGACGCAAGAAGTATTGATGTCATTTCTGTCAGACCAGATCTGCGAGAGATTATCTTGAAGGTACACAGAGTATCTTAAAATACTAAAATTCTTAAATGGATTTAGGAGTCCAAAACAAATCATTAAATCACTGTAACTCATTTCTGTTTTCATCCTTTCTAGATGTTTAGAGAGCAGAAAAACAGCTTTTATCCATTTTTATTAATGGTGAGGCTGCACTGAGACGTTACTGTATCCCCGAGGCCAAGTTCAGCATTATATGGCATAAGTTGGAGTAAACAGGAGACGAAACGGATCACAGTCTCTACTTCGCTAAATTCACACAACAAAAACCGAAATACGTTCAGTTTATCAGCCAAATGGTTCTGTCAGCACAAGTAACCAGAATTACCCAGGCATTTGAAACTTTAATCTGGCTGGTCATATAGGACACTCGCCTCCTTTCTTATACTCTTATCATTTTGATTCGCTCTCTGCTTGTGTTGCAGTCTATACCCCCCCCCCCCCCCCCCAAGGCAAAGTGAAAACATTGACAGCTTTTTTTTTTTAAACCCAATTTTACTCCCAATTTAGTGTTAACAATTCCCATCCAATAACTAGATCACCCATGTTACACAACAGCTACCATCCAAGGATCCCAGGATTCCAAGGGTTCCTAGGTGGAAACGCCTTTAAATATATATTCATGGCATACAAGACATTTGGTTCAGGCATTTGGTTTCTTAGATGTTCCTTCCTGTATGTTAAGATATTTTACAAAGCAAAATGTTAAAAAGTTAAAAGGTTTAATTAATAACTTGTATGGTCACCTTTTGGCTTGATAACTACCCCATCTTCTTTCTATCCTCCGAACAGTTTCCCCTATTTTTCCTGATATTTGGTCCAAGACTATTAGAGTCTGAGGACCGAGCGCATCATGACAAAACTTTTGCTTTTTTATTTTGGTCATTTTAAGCAAATAGTCTTTATTTTGCTCAATACACCCACATTTCATTTTTCATTCTTCACCTTTTTGTGGATAAAGTGGTAAGTCCAGAAATTATGGGAATGCAAATTATTGTACCCAGCAGCACCTGGACCCCTTTTTCCCTTTGTGATTAGTTAGGTAGGGTTAAGCTAGTTAGCTTTATTCCCTTTCAGAAAGACATAGGCTTCGCTTGTTGTAAATATGTCCACGCTATACAATACTTCATTATATTGTTATGTATAGGTTGCTGTGCATCCTGTGTAAACATCACCAGCAAAGGAGATCTATTTATCTACATCTATTCTATAAGGGTCTTTCATCTTTCACCATTCAAAGGCAGCATAAGCATCAGGACGAACATCAGATCATTTTAGAGCGGTGTGTAATAATGTGATTATAAAAAAAAATATTCCAGTGAAAGAGGGTACGGTAATCTGAATAATGAAGGCTGATGTGTTTTCATTGAGCATGAATTAGCAAATGAATGGTGTGACAGATGGCCCATGCATATTTTGATCATGCAGCAGGATATTATATTGGCTTTTGAATGGGTCTGTGATGTGTTCAGTTGCAGTTCATGATTTTGGCTACAGAATGAGCTGATTTGTGTGCATATCATAGTGATAACTATCACATGCATGTAATGTTTCTTCTCGCACATAAGCATGAATATACGTGCAACAAGCACTTGAACTCTGTGTGTGTGTGTGTGTGTGTGTGTGTGTGTGTGTGTGTGTGTGTGTGTGTGTGTGTGTTTGTGTGTGTGTGAATAAATGGTCCAATTGGGTTTTTTTGACCTGATTCAGAAACCTTCAAGAGTGTGAGTAGAATGTGGAGCCTGTTCATCTGGAAAATGGAGGCATAAAATAACAATATAGCACAATGCTTTGAAATTCTTGAATTTGATTGGTCAGAAAGTGTTGCTTAATTTTTCACGCATTCACAGAGACTTGTTTGCCACATAAAAGTGGTGTTATTTAACAAATATAATGTATGGTCATTGATATGCTAAGTTTTGGGTTTTTTTGGGGGAAGGAGTCTCCAGTGTGAATATATGTGTGCGCACTCCAATGGACTGGCGTTGGCTCTGGACTCACCAGGACCCTGAAAATGGTTACTGAAAGTGAACAAGTGAAAGTCAGTAAAAGTCATCAAGGCAGACGACTGCATATTCTGGTTTCACTGTAACGTGACAAGCTGTATTTTTTTTGTCTTCACCTCAAGAGAGAGAAGAAAGTGCGGTTAGGCCGGAAACGACTGCTGCCAAAGCATAAGTGAGAATAGCATTTAATGTAACTATATAAATGGATAAAAAGTGTTCATGAATAAACCAAAATTGTTGGCAAATTGCTGTGGTATAAGAGGAATAAAACACTGAAGGACTTGATGATGTTATTGGAAAATAAGCAACTTCTGGGTGGTGAGAGTAGCAGCCGCTCTGTGTCTGGCCACATTACACCACCCCTTTGTTAATTATTTTCCTATAACAACACACCCCAAGAGTTTTATTCTTTACTTATTGACCTGTTTCTGGTTACATCCCAAAACCAACGTTATCATTCTCTGATCTCACACATCTGAGGCAAAGAATGTGGTTTGCTTTGTTCAGAGTGATGGCTAGTTCTTCAGTTTAAAGGTAGTTATTTTAATTTACTTTTAGAGATTTTATATTTTCTATTAAGCACAGATTTTAACACATTCCCAAGTTTTATTTAGAGCGCTGTTGCGAGGGAGCGCACTCACTCGCCGACCAATCGCTTCCTTTTGCGCTTGGCTGCGCCCAAAACCGCACACTACCGTACTACGTAGTATAGATAACCATCGCTTACGTACTACTTGTACATACTTTTTAAGTACGGTAGAATGCGGGTCCGTTCAGTGCCCCTGTGTGGAAACCCCGTAGCACGAACCAGCTCCGGCCATAACAACCGTAATTCAAGATGGCGGGTGCCGACGGCGATGATTCTCTTTACCCCATTGCGGTGCTTATTGACGAATTAAGAAATGAAGACGTTCAGGTACGGCATTTATAAAAGTTAGAATGGGCATTTTTAGTTTGTGTGAGTGAAATAACATAGACAAAACGCTAGCTAATCAGGTTACCTCAGAGCTAGCTAGTGAACCGGTTAGCTTAAGGCTAGCTAGCGTGTTAGCTAGCAACCAGTGTCGTTGAAGCGGCCCGTAAATAAAACCTTTTCACGTATCTACATAGATAACTCCTTAACAACCAAAATAGCAGCAATAAAATAGTTTGCCATTTTAATAACCACATCACTCATTTGTCTTTAACTCTACAAGGTGGTCAGGGTGTATTTGTGAAAATTTGCTTGCTAAGAAGGTGACTAGCTAACATGAACAATTTGATGTAATGTCTTGTATAAATGGGCAGCTGAGTGAATAACTCGGATTGCAACCACAATAAGTCAGTAATCATCAGCTGCTGAATCACTGCAGGGCTTGATTTCGTAATTTCAGCTTCAGGACAGGCAGGGGCATGCATCAGCAGCACAGCACATCTATAAACTGTATACAGAAATCTCTAAGTCTGCATAGTGCACATAATGTACAGATGTCCCTGTTGTGTGTGAACAGCCTATATAAGCCTGTCATAAATAATTGGAGTGTCCGCCCACTCCTGTTCCTCATAAACACAAGTCCACAAACTTGGTTTGCTGACTCTGAGCTAATAAATCACACCTGCATAGAGGTCTGTAATCCAATGGAGGAACTGAATCCAGGTTTTCCACCATCAAGCAAATGCAGAATGATTTTCCTGTTTGAGAGCGATGTTCTATGGACAGTGTTTACGTGTCCAATCCATGCAGTGTGCAATGAATGTGTCATTTTTGTGTTAAATTGGACAGTTTATCTACAGGGAAGGCTGCAAATCTCACTACAGTGGAAAAGGTGTCCAAAACGTCATATCACAATACTTTATTTTCAAGATATTTTTATGATGCACAATATATGCAGGGTATTTAGACGCATTTGGCTTTGTAGAGAATTGTTGATAAATCAGTACCACAGAAAGCAGATTTTGTGTTCAGGTTCTTTTATTATTTATAGTTGCTTGGGCGTTTTTGTTCAACAACCAGGGGAAAAATAAAAAAGACTACTTGGCTCCTGAGTCATGTAACAGAAAAGTGTTCGCTCAGTTCTCTAGAGATTGTGAGTTCAGAACCTGACGATGCCATTGCTCGGAGTCCACGAAAGTAAAATTTGCTGTGCTGTCTGGTTAGGTGGTGGGCTTGGCACAAATGATAGTATCAGAAATCATTCCAATGGTATATGCCAGCTATCGCGATGGCCCCCCCACCCGTTAATCACTGTGACACTAGCCAGTCATGGGCATCTCCTGCATGCTGAATGGCTCGGATAGCGCTTTCTTTGGACTGTGTTACACAGCATGAGCAGCAATTAAAAAAAAAGCTGTTGGCTGCCTTCACATGAGATGAAGGAAAGAAGCATGTTGGCCTTCTCCGTCCTGGGTTGGTAGCTGACGTATAAAAAAAAAGGAATATTTATTGACCTTGGCAGAAGAGTTGCACATCGACCGAGATGCAAGCTGAGTGATGGATTATTTAGCATACATGATTGACATGATCTTTTTTCGAATCAGGAGTTATGTGGGAACAGGGAGGATACTGAGTAAAGTGATATCCAGCGTAAAGCTGTCATTTAATTCTACAGAAAAACGCAGCTTGTCGTCTTACTGAGAAACTCTGAAGCTCTGAAGATTTTCCCTAATATACATAACAGACAGAGAAGTCTTCAATGTTACTCCGAAACGCGACACCCTTTACTTACTACAAGTCAAAATAAACGTGGTGAAAGCCACTACATATATAAGCCTTTATAAGTGTTATCAATAGGATATGCATCTCTGTCATCCAACCATCTTATTCATCAATGCCGAAAGGTTAATGTTCATCATCCGGTCACTGAAAGTCTGTTTTTTAAACAGTTGCGGCTGAACAGCATTAAGAAGCTCTCCACCATCGCCCTGGCATTGGGTGTTGAGAGGACGCGCACTGAACTTCTCCCTTTCCTCACAGGTACGATTTTGAGTGTTCTCATACTTTCTTAAGTGGCACTGAAACGTTTTCATTTATATGAAATACATTCATTTATTGCTATACATTCCCGTTAAATTTGTTTTGTATATTCTAGATACCATCTATGATGAAGACGAAGTGCTCCTTGCCCTCGCTGAGCAGCTGGGTAACTTCACCATGCTGGTCGGAGGCCCTGAATATGTGCACTGTCTCCTTGTAGGTGCCAAAACGAATCTATAACTTTCTGCGTTGAAAGCTCTTATCATCACTGCCTAACTCATCATAGCCATCATCATTTTCCCTTCATGTCCTCAGCCACCGTTGGAGAGCCTGGCCACAGTGGAGGAGACAGTGGTGCGGGACAAAGCCGTGGAATCACTGCGGAAGATCTCCCATGAGCACTCTCCTGTGGACCTGGAGGTGCACTTCGAGCCCCTGGTAAAACGCCTGGCCAGCGGTCTGACCAAGTGGAGTGCGTGAAGTCGAACACCAGAGAAGTCGCAGACGATGGGTGCCCAGAGGTCGTGTCAGTTTCGCGAGATACGCCAGTCAGTTGCTCTTCTATTTTAGCCTATTAATAGTAGTAATAATAATAATAATAACGTGTCATGGTTTTATGAATGACCAGTCAGCGTGTTCTGATAGTACATATCCTTATAATAATTGCATAATCTATTTTCAAGGTTGTTGTAACTTGATCATTGAAAAGAAATTATTTTGTATTTATTTATTAGAGAAAAGTCATTTAATATTTTTCCTGTTACTTCTTAGGTAGGAAACTATAGTGTTACTATTTAGACTTGTGTACAAAAATATTCACTCCTGGTTGACTTGATGGTTTGCTGAAGTTCCCTTAAAAAGGGAACGAATGCAAAACCTCAGATTGTGATTGTTTATTATAATGTTTGTAACTGTTTTTTTTTTTTTTTAGCAGTAAAACATGAAATAAGACGTAAGTGTTTTACAATCTCTTTCTTAGGCACTTTCGTAACCTTTGTTCTGATGACACCCCGATGGTCCGCCGGGCTGCTGCGTCTAAGCTGGGCGAGTTCGCCAAAGTGTTGGAGCTGGATTACGTCAAGAGTGACATCATATCTCTGTTCACTGCACTGGCTTCTGACGAGCAGGTGAGTTTGTCAGACATGTAATAAAATCTCGAGTGTGTCTTTAAATGTGCGTCTTTGGATATGTGAAGTTTTCAGACTTGGCTGGAACTCTCAAAGCTCAGTGATCATTCAAGTGATGTTCTAAATATTTTCTTGATTTGATTATGAATGCGCGCTGCAGGACTCGGTGCGTCTCCTGGCTGTGGAGGCTTGTGTGAGCATCGCAACGCTGCTGCCCCAGGAAGACCTGGAGTCTCTTGTCATGCCCACTCTTCGCCAGGCCGCCGAGGACAAGTCCTGGAGAGTGCGCTACATGGTGGCAGACAAGTTCTCTGAGGTGAGCATGACAGTCTTTAAATTCATGATTAAATACTGATGGATAAGGTCTGGTATGAGAGAGCTTATTTTTTTCATGTGAAACCTAATATACTGAACTGACTTGAACCTAATATGCGGAACTGCCACCTCTGATTTCCATTTGTTGTCATTATCATTGGGTTTTGAGATTTTTTGTTAAACCTGGGCCCTGTTTCATGTCATGCTGAACCAGCGAATATTCTTTGCTAATATATGCAAGCCTAAATTTAAGTTATATTTTTTCCAAAACATGCTATTCTTTAAATTTCTATCAATATAATTTAATGCTTATGGTTGTGTGTGTGTGTGTGGGTGTTCACATTACGAGTTGAGGATGTTGAAAGATGAGTTTAATAATTCTGATTTATTCAAATGATAATCAGGTTCATCATGAGTAGGATAATCATTAGGTTTTGGAGGAAGTGATGTCTAACAAAAGACAACATCACAAAAGACTTTTAGTTAAATGTGAATTAAGCTTCCTCCTGTTTGCATAGACGGCTCCATTAATGTTGTTCTTGCTCTTGACAGCCACAAATCCTCAGAGTCACGTGTTGTCAGCCTGTTTGGCAAGCATTAGCATTTCTCTATGAATTGTTGCTATGATCTCGATTTTTTTTTTCAACATTATCACCACAAGGTTAAGGTGATTTTGTCATTTCTTCCAAAATGCCAAGTCTATCTCTTACTGTTCATTTGATGTACCTTGTTGAAAATGCAGTTGCGGATACGATTGTAAATATGTTTCAGTTTTGGCCAAGTTGGAGCTTGAAGTTGAGATATGGCATGTCTGTGCTTAATAAATCTAAAGAATATAATATGGAATACCTCATATCTTCAATTCATATACAATCATCAGCTGTAGTCAGAACTGCACGTGTAAATTTGTTGCTTGCCGTTTTAATATTTCTTAATCACATTTGTTTCACAATAGGACTGAACATACCGATTGTGATATTCATCGAACAGGTTGTCGTATGAAATACTAAAATACTGCAAGCGGGAATTTTTCATTTCTCAGTAAAGGTTTTGAACTATTGCTGGTTTAATTCTCATTTTAGGGCAAGGTCATTTTTGTTGCACTGTTGGTTTAAATTGCTTTTTTCCTTTGAACTTGCAGTTACAAAAGGCAGTTGGTCCAGAAATCACAAAGAACGACCTTGTGCCAGCCTTCCAGAACCTTCTGTTTCTGACACTCCGACTTCACGCACGACGACGACGGTTATTCCAGTTTCCATACGGACGGGAACGTCGATAATTCAACCCTCATTGGAAACTGTTACTGCTAGTTACCTAAAGATACTGTTACACAGTCATTTGTCCATTAGTCTGTTTTGTTTCATTTCACTGCATTTTATACTTTGCTCATCAGAATTCTGCGAGAATTTACCGGAAGACAGCCGAGAGACGATCATCATGAATCATATTCTTCCCTGCGTCAAGGTACATTATTCATCCAGTCACCAGTGTCTGGGTCACTAGACTAAAGTCTCTGCAGGCTATGTACTACCAGATTAAACTTTTGTGAACGTGTAGCTCTTACATGCTGATGGACAGCCAGTATCATTTTCCCAAGCTGTCACATTCAGAGTCTCCTGACACTGACTAGCAGCTAACATCTGACTCAGCAGCTGTCTCTGGTTAAAACGTCTAAGACGTAAATGAGATCAAATTAGCCTGGTCACTGCTGTCTTAACCTTGACCGCTGGATTAACACACTGAGGATTTACCTGACATGTTGAACAGTTGGTATGTTTTCAAATCCTGTGGCAGTAGGTGTCGCCTTGCTTATCTTTACTGATATGTTGGTATTGGTATCTATGGCTGACTAAAACCTGAGATCAATTCAGTGCATTTGCATTTGTTTTTATAGCACTTTTACTAATAGACAAACAGTGTTTCTTCAAAATGTCCTTAATCCTACAAATAAATATAATCCTTCTTTAGAACTCTCCTTGGTCTGAGTTTTTGTGGGATTATAAATTATTACTCTCTTTATACTATAAAATCGTAGGGTGTTAAAATGACGTTCAGTATGAGGATCACAGTCTTTATGATAACAGCAGCAGTTCTTGGGTAGAGGTCTACAGTATCAGTGTGAGTTTATCTACTGAAGCAAGTGTAAGACTTGGGCGTAAACTGTTTTGGGAAGTGCAGTCTTCTATCTGAATAGACCTTAGAGGTGAGGAGCATTGCAGTTTAGAAAAGTTGCTCTGAAGCTGAAGTATATGAAATGCCTTCCCACATTTACATTTATGGCATTTGGCAGACACCGTTATCCAGAGCGACTTGAAGAAGTGCTTTGAAGTCTCTACCCTGATATTGGTTCAGTAGGTCATGGACTAAGAATACCATCAGTTGAAAAACTATGTTGGGGAGGTAATATAGTATGAAAACCACACAGACGACACTTTTTTAAAGTGTTAATTTAAGGACTTTGAGAAGAGGTAGGTCTTTAGACATCGTTTCAAGACTCAGCTGTTCGGACATCAACGGGAAATTCATTCCACAGTCTAGGTGACAGAATGGATAAGAGTCTTGATGCATGCCTTCCTTGTACCATGAGAGATGGTGGGACCAGTTGAGCAGTGCTGGGTGTGATAAGTGCTTTGAGGTAAGTGGGTGCTGGTCTGTTTTTGGCTTTGTATGCAAGCAACAGTGTAGCTACAGGAAGCCAGTCTGCCAGACATGCTGAGATCTGAGTGGAAACGTGTCTGTGGGAGAGAAGGATAGGATGAGTTGAGTGTCATCCGTATAGCGATGGTATGAAAACCCATGTAAGGATATGACCTCACCAAGAGATCTAGTATAGAGGGAGAACAGAAGAGGACCATGTGGGACGCCAGTGGAGCGTCTGCATGGAGCAGATGTGGATCCCCTCCACGTCACCTGATATGACTGACCTTCAAGGTAGGAAGCAAACCATTGCTGCTGAAAGGTTGAGGAGAAGAGGACTGATGAAGATGTAGCAGCATGTAGCTTCTCAGTGATGACGAAAAGGACAGTCTCTTTGCCGCTTTGAAGCCTGACTGGTTAGGATCTTGGAGTTTATTCTGAGAGAGTTGATTGTAAAGAAAAGAGAGAAGTGATACTGGTTGGTAGTTGCTGAAGTCCGAGGGATCCAGAGTGGGTTTCATCAGAATGGGAATAACCCTTCCTCTCTTGAATGCGTTTGGTACACGAACAGAGGTTATTGCGCCATTGATGATAGTAGTGATGAAGGTCTAGAGCATTGTGGAATGGATTGGATCCAACGGGCAGGTGTTAGGATTGCAGGACAAGATGACTTGCAGGATCTTTTCTGTTGCTAGATTAGGAAAATGTACCATTGGATGAGAAGGGGAATCCTGAAAGTGTAGTGTAGGAATGAAGGTCTGGCAGATTTTTTTTTTCAATCTTACCATCATCAAGATGGCAAGGTCTTCAGCAGTCAGGGAAGTTGGAGCATGAAGAGCTGACGGGTTAAGTAGTGATGAAAAGAGGGTCTGTAGAATTTTCCAGGTTTTCCTTGTAGAAGGCAGTCTTAGCAGAAGTCACTTAAGATGAGTTAAACCTGTCCTCTCGTACCATTCTCTGTTCTAGACACAGCTCGACACTAAAGATTGAGGTCACCATGTCTCCTTTAGGAGTCAGGACCCTATAGAGGAGATAGAGTGGAGGTTTTGGTGAGTGGGAGGGTGATAGTGAAGGATACCAAGTGATGATCAGAGATGTGGAGTGGGGTAGCATTGATGTCTGTGGCTGGAGAGGGGTGGCTGAAGATCAGGTCCAGGACATTTTTTCCAGGTAACTGTAACTGCATAGAATTCAAAGGATGTGATGTTGAGATAAGACAGGAGAGAGGTGTGAAGCACTGTCTCTGAGACAACAGTACCTGTACCATCAACCCTGCCAGTTTCTTGTGGAGTGTGAGAGAAAGCATAAGCAGAGGATAGCGCAGCCAGTGCCAGAAAATCAAGAGAATAATGGGAAGCTAAAGCTGAGATGAAATCAGCTTTCTTTACAGCAGATTGGAAGTTCCAGAGCCCACCTACCACCACTGTTTGAGTCTGAGACAACAGTGGAGGGTAGATGAGGTTACTGGTAGTTACTGGTGGCCTCTGGTTTGTGGATGAGAGCCTTTGGGTCTGTGAGATGTGAAGAAGTTTATTTTATATAGCGCCTTTCTGCAAACTCAAGGTTGCTTTACAATAAGGCAACATGACGGCAGACAAAGAACAAAAGACAATAAACAAAAAATCCATGGCATGAATCAGGTCATACAGTCAGTTCAGAAAATAAGAAAGAAAAAGATGTGTTTTAAGGTGGGTTTTGAAATCCTGTAATGAAGAAAGATCACAGATATTTTTGGNAGAGAAAGCATAAGCAGAGGATAGCGCAGCCAGTGCCAGAAAATCAAGAGAATAATGGGAAGCTAAAGCTGAGATGATGAGGCGAATCTTGTACTGAATACGAGAACGAACGGGGAGCCAGTGAAGTCTGTGTAGGATGGGAGTAATATGAGAAGATTTCTTAGAAAACATGAAAACCCTAGCTGCAGAGTTCTGGATATATTGGAGTGCTTGAGGCATGTGTCCACATCCTAGTCAGGTGTGAGGTCAAACAGATTAAGTAAGGCTAAGAGGGAACTGGTAACACTAACTGAAAAAGAAGTTAACACTTTCTATCTAAATTTATGCTTCTAACCATTGCAGAATATGCTTCTGACTGATAACCTGCAATATATCTTAGTAATTCTTGCCCACAATTCATCTTAAGGGAAACTGAAAGTACTGTAGAATCAGGGACTAATTACGAGTCGTTCATTAAAACCTAAATCAAAAAGTTTGAGAGAAGTCATACAAAGTCCTAACTTTAAATATGAACTGAGTAAAATTCAAATGCACTGAATCATGCTTTCCAACAAACAGATAAAAATGACATGATCATCTCATTTTATTTGAATGGCAAATGTCCACTTTCACATATTGCACCTTGCTTCTTTGTTAGATGAACACCTTCAAGGACCTCCTAGTTCTTAAAAAATAAGACTTGTTTAAGAAGGGTTATAATATGAATTGCACTCATCTCTGAAGTTTGAACAAAGTTGAACTAAATGTGTCATTACTAAATGCCTTTGCAGCTTCCCTGCTGCCCTTTAATGTGGTCTGTGTTTCAGTGTCCTCTACAATTTCAATTAAATCCTGTACTTGTCTAATTGCAGGGGTGTTATTTCATTTAGTCCTAATGACTGATGTGGTTTGAGATGTGGGGGATGTGAATGGTTGATTTTACAGCTGTCAGATATCATTAACACTTAGTGCATGTCTGTAGGAACTGGTTTCAGACACAAATCAGCACGTCAAATCAGCTCTGGCCTCAGTGATCATGGGTTTATCGACCATTCTGGGCAAGGACAATACCATCGAGCACCTGCTTCCTCTGTTCCTGGCCCAGCTCAAAGATGAGGTAAGGACTTCAGATCAGAGCGCTACAGCTTGTGTGTGTGTGTGTGTTTGTGTGTGTGTGTGTGTCTAGTTGGCCTAGACCCCAATGAGGAGATCTGCGTCATCTTTTAACCACAGATGAGGGTCCTGTATAACTGGCCACTTTGATCCCACTAGCCTCACGGAGCCTTGATGTGAGGAATGAATGGATGAGTGCTGTGCAGTTTTCTCTTGTTTCATCTTTTATTGCTTACTGTGGTGTTTGCATTGTACCCATCCTCCTTAGCTGGGTCTTTGAACAAAGCTCACCCCCCACTTTTTTTTTTTAATTTTATTTTTTTAATGGCTAGAGATGACATGCATCCTCTTCCCTCTCTTCCAGTGTCCAGAGGTGCGTCTGAACATAATCTCTAATCTGGACTGTGTGAATGAGGTCATTGGGATCCGTCAGCTCTCCCAGTCTCTTCTGCCTGCTATTGTAGAGCTAGCAGAAGATGCCAAGTGGAGGGTGCGGCTGGCCATCATTGAATACATGCCACTTCTGGCTGGGCAGCTGGTGAGTCTCAGTTTCTCTGATGATGACTAACATTGATTTCCAAGAGTCTACTGCATTTTTAGCTGTATTTTATGCAGACATTTACCATGAATGGTAACTTTAATGGTAGTTTATGCTAATTGACTGGAAACAATCAAGCACATACACAAGAGATGGCCTGCATATACACTCTGCTTTACCTGATTAAGACTGATCTTTGGCCAGGCTTGATTGTAGAGAGGCAATTGAACTTTTTTGGACCTCTCTTTTTTTAGGAAAGCATTACAATGTCAATTGATTATGCCAGTGATGCTGCTCACTTGTTCCTTTAGGGTGTGGAGTTCTTTGACGAGAAACTGAATTCCCTGTGCATGGCCTGGCTTGTCGACCATGGTATGTAAACCCTCAGTGACCTCTCAATACATATCCAGAAACCTGAAGAGTTTGACTTAATGAGCTCTGGCTTTTTATGGCTTTGTAAATACCCACAGGCCTCGTGAGGTCCATATTCTGACCATATTAGCATTCTAGCAGGGTGGGCACCTCTAAAGCATTTCTTTTCAGTCTGATCCAATCCTGGGTGATGTGTTTAAAAAGCAGCTCCAGTTTCCTGTAGAGTTTCTTTTGTTCAAGCTTACGTCTATCAGATATTTTGCTTTACCAGGTCATACCTGATGTCTTGAAAATACAAGTTCCTGTAATCACTTATGTTTTAACCGGTATAAACAGTAGTTTCTTTACCAGCCTACGTCTTTTTCTTGGTCTCGAGATTAATACTACCAAAAAAACACAGATTATCATGTGACCGTGAAACCAGAAAGCTCAGTCATACGCTTCTGTGGCAGAAAACCTGCTGACTATTACAAAGTGCTGACAATAGAGACTCTTTCCATAAATGTTAAATAAACACCTCCTCACAGAAAGTTTTGCTATGTCAGCTATTACTATTTCTTTGTTAAGTAACAAAAGTAACTAAACGAACATCATCTGATCAGTCAAGAATTCTGGCTGATGAAACCTTTCGATTGACTTGCACTGGGCGGCAAATAGCATAACGTGGGTTCATACATTTCCAAGTGCTTCGTTTGCTTTTGAATAT
This sequence comes from Pangasius macronema, assembly GCA_037577455.1. Taxonomy (NCBI): domain Eukaryota; kingdom Metazoa; phylum Chordata; class Actinopteri; order Siluriformes; family Pangasiidae; genus Pangasius; species Pangasius macronema. Next base: position 13,805,345 of record CM074971.1, on the reverse strand, counting down.
GTAAATATTATGAGATCATGAATAGTATTTGAACAGTCAAATTTCAGGCCATAATGTGAGGTGTATATGTCAATGCTTTGAGACTTCATCGCCATAACTAATCTTGTGTGTGTGAGACAGTATATGCCATCCGAGAGGCAGCTACCTGCAACCTGACGAAGCTGGTGGAGAAGTTTGGGGCAGAGTGGGCTCAGAACACTATCGTACCCAAAGTGCTGGGAATGGCCAATGACCCCAACTACCTGCATCGTATGACCACGCTCTTCTGCATCAACGTGCGTATTTGCTAACACAGTCACTCACTGACTCACCCCTGGTTGCTATAGCAACTGCCCCAAGGCTTTAGCACCTTTGCGACGCAGGAATTTGTATCTGTTCTAGGAATCTGTGTCGTCTGCTTAAAGTGTGTAGGTCTTCATTCTCCTCTGGTCTGTTGCTGACTCACTGGTTTGTGCTGTCGCCACAGCCGAGTGCCCAGTGACTAACCCCTTACAGGGTACGACGCATACAGCCGGTTTAGCTAAGCATTAACGTGTGTCTTATTCAGGCTCTATCGGAGGCGTGCGGCCAGGAGATCACCACCAAGCACATGCTCCCTGTCGTCCTGAAAATGTCCAACGATCAGGTGGCTAACGTGCGCTTCAACGTGGCCAAGTCTCTACAGAAGATCGGTCCTGTTCTGGACAGCAAGTATGTATTTTTTATTTTTTTTTGGTAACAAACTCATTTCTTCGTGTTCCCTTTTTTGAAAGGACTAAAAGAGACACCTTTTTTTAAAACTCATTTAACTTGTTGTTTGTCTTTTGTCAGCTCTCTGCAGACTGAGGTAAAGCCTGTGCTGGAGAAATTGGCTGCAGACCAAGACATCGACGTCAAATACTTTGCCCAAGAGGCCATAAGTGGTAGGCTTGAAATATGGATTTGAAGGAATAGTTTGGTGAAATTCCCATTTTTATATATAAAAAGTTAACTCAAAGTTTGCCTCTTGAGTTATTAAAAGGCTCATTTGGTGCTGAAATTCTGAATATTTGTAATAATAAGTAAATGCCTTTCCTTCTTCAGTTGTCACAGAGACTTGGTGATTGATTTAGACACAGTGTAACTTCCATTAACCTTTAAAAAAACCCACTAAATTTCTTTGATGCTTAACATTATAAAGTTATGGTGGCAGAAATCTTGGACCAACTAGTCAATTTTTGGCATCATTACATGCCTGATGGTTGTAAATACTACTGAGATTTTACAACACGTTCTCTGATGTATATGATGCTTCAGCATTTAAAAAAAACGCAAATGTTGGACATGCTTGTCTCAGCTGAACCTTTGCATTTTTAGTGGTACATTTGTAGTGATAAACTTTTTATTCTTATAATGGTATGATTTTTTTTTTAAGTGTCATTTGCATACGAGACTTGCTTTGTATATATTTATATAATTATTTATTTTCTTTTCTTTATGTAGTTCTTGCCCTGGCCTAATGGAGCCCCTGCTGAACTCCCCATCTCAAGTTGACCTCCACCATCATCATCATCATCATCATCATCATCATCCAGGATCATTCATTGGACTGTTAAAAGATAGGAGGCGTGTTCTGTTTGTCGCTCTGGTATGGAAGTGCGGGAGAAGAAGCTCTGCTTTTCTCAGTATTTTTGGTTCGGGTGTCTGTCTCCCCCTTTCTCTCTCAGCCTCGAATGATCCTGAACATCTCACTCTCACCCTTCATTCTGACTACAGTTTGGAGGTGGTTGGAGATGGGATGTACAAAACACACACACACACACACACACACACACACACCACAGTATCTTTACACAGTACCTTTACTGTTAATTAGCTTGCCTTTCTTTATGTGCTAATCTCCCCTCACTGGCAGCACTTTTAGATGTTGTCCTACTAAATGAACTGTTGTGATCAACACTTACCAGACTGTGTACCTGGTTGTCTTTTAGGAGGAACCTATGATGATGACAATGACCTAGAAGTCTCAGTAATAACTATATCCTTTCCAGTTTCCGTGTGCAAGCATACGGGCAGTAGTGATTCGGAGCTTGCATGGCTTGCTTTGAGTCTAGCCCTGTGCATGTCAGTGTCTGGACTGGTAGAACTGCTGTTAGCATTTAGCATCTGTGTCTCACTTAGCTGCTAGTAATTCTCAACCCCTGGTTCCTCAAAGCATTGGCTGAAGTGTTTCCATTCTATGCTATGTGCTATCATATTCTAGCCCTCTGTCTGAACTTTTAGAGGGTTTATTGCTTATCCTTTAAAAAGGGACCATTATAAATATTTGCCTCTTGTAGCAGTAATCCAGAGGACAGTAGTTCCCAGTGTATGAATCAGAATGTTCTCTGCTATTCTTTGCCATCAACCATACTAAACCTCTTCACACATACACACACACACACACACACACACACAAAAATCCCCTCGTGTGTTTATATTAAACCGATCTGTGTAATACTTTGATCCTTTATTCCTAAGCTTCTGCATGACCCTCCTTTCTCAGAGGTGTACTCCGCTGCAGTAGGGAGAGCTTCATTAGCCACAGGATAAATGTTATGGGTCAAGTCCACTTTCAAGCAACACGCTTCTTATTTAATGTGGTTGCTTTGCCAATGAAATGTTCCTCCTCAGCTTCAGAAAACGGGCTGCAGTCCCCTCTCATTGTTGTGATTGTCGTCAAAATGTGCTTTTGGTTTTATATGAGCGTGAACTCAAGCTGTCCTTTAACAGCACAGAGAATCAATAAAGAATCTGACACAAACCAGCTTCGCTTTCAGCATGTGAGCTTTCTTCAAAGTTTTATCACATTTTATCCCCGCCACACACACACACACACACACACACACACACACTTTGAACCCGTGTCACTATGCCAGGTTTTATAATGGATTTAAATTCCTCAGACTACATTAGAGACCTGCTGTTTAATTCCTGATGAGAATTTTAGAGAAAAGGTCATCATGACACACATTAATGATTTATTTTCAGAGATCAATTGTTGCTTTTTTCAGCAGCAAGGTACAGCGAGCTCAATGAAAACTTGTGAGCTTTTGTTCTACCGAGGCCATTGTGTGTTGAGACGTGAGTGTGGATGAACAGCCAGCTGCTGGTGCATCACGACTCTCCTGTTGGAGTGTCACTCTGTGTCTATTTAAGGAAAACTGTTGGATCTGGTGGCCTGTTTGGCCGTGCGATGCGTGCACATTTAATAAACCTTTTACCGTACACAGCCAACCACAAAATAGCCTGCTGGTCACAAGAGGTTGGAATTGGAAATGAATTTACTGATGCAACCATTACATTTAATAATGAATCCCCTCACCACCAGTAAAAAGACAAAAATAGTTTTGTTGTGATAAAAGAAAAAAAGCTGTTGCTATTTATAGTTTGGATTAATCTCAATATTTATATTTTATGCTTTGCATTTGAAGCATCATGCCAACAAGTTGTTAAGCATGTTTGCACCTGTTGAGGAGGAGGTTATGTAGTACTTTTTGGATTTAGTTGTCAGTTCAGTGTGTAGTGAAAATGTGGGTCTTCAGTCTTCATTTGAAGAGAGACACTGGAAGTTCATTCCATGCCAAGACTGAAGTTTTGATTTATGTCTTCTTTGTATTTTTGAGGAATGAAAGGCCATTCATGACAAGGGACTGGACAAGCACCTGAGTGTAAAAAGAAATGACCAGATCCTCCTAATGATGTAAAGGAGAAAATGACATGAGCAAGTTTGAATAGCAGTATGAAGAGAGAAGGATAAATGGTTGTCTAGAAGTACACCAAAGTTGGATGCATGGCCAGATGGTGTTATCCAAGAGTTCTCCAGGGAGATCACAAGATGCTGAAATGGGAATGCATCTATATGCAGCAGCTCAGTCTTATGGGGCTGCCATCCGTGACTAGATGGCAAACATACTGAAATACAAGCTGAAACATCAGTATCTGAGGAGTATCTGTGAAAGTGTTGGGTTGAGTGTCATTGGCACAGCAGTGCTAACCATGTGAGGATATTACCTCACTGAGGTAGAAGATATTTGGAGGACAATAGAAAAGGACAAAGCACTGAGCCTTGTGAGACACCAATGGAGAATCTGTATGAAACAAATGGGTATCCCCCTATAGCTATGACGCAAACCACTGCAAATCTGGGCCACTGATTCTAATTCTTGTGAGGATGAACAGAAGAGTCTTGTGATTGACCATGCAGAAGGAAGCTGAGAGGTCAAGAAGGATTAGATTTGATAGTTTGGCTGATCTAGTGATGTGAAGCTTCTCAATAAGAGCTACAAAGGCTGTTTCTATGTGGTGCACCACTTTGACGCCAGATTGTTTAGGATCCTAGAGTTTTTCCTGGATGAGAAACTAAGACGTCTGATTGTATCTGGTACATTCAAAACTTTAAAAAGAAAGGACAGAAGTTATACCAGACACCAGATGTTTGAGGTGTCTAGTGTGGCCTTTTTCAGAGTGGGAATTACCTTTTAGTCTGGATGCCTGGGTTGTCTTAACATTTACCATCATTATTTGAATGTGCTTCTTTTTTAGATTTTTTTAATAAACAATTTGGCTACTAAGTAATTATTACTGATATTTTTAAACAGGTTTCCAAAAGCTATAAATCAGTTTTACAAATACCTCACACTGATTAGGAAAGGAGGTGCGTGATTGGCTCATCGCATGGAGCACAGTCAATCAGACTGAGTGATTCACCTATGTAGAAAATATCAACATTGCTATAATAGTATTTAAATTAATAACAATGAAAGAAATACAACAACAACTCTGCAGTGCAATTATAGCCCACATGTTGTTTAAAGGAGCAGGCTTACAGCAGGTTGCCCTCTGTCATGATATTGTCCAGGGGTTTGTTGCTATAATGAGGTTTGGGGTCAGTCAGAGCTTAAGGAGGAAAATCCAATGAGTTCTCCTTTGTGGACTGACCAGGTTGCTTGTCGAGGTTTGAATTAAGATTTGCTATACAAGCTGTTTATGCTGGACCACTGAATATATCATTTCTCATGATAAGTACTATGTGCTAAATACTGAATACTGGATGGATAGGTGGGGAACAAAAGACTTAACAATTCTCTTTAAGTGTCTTTCACATTTAATTTCAACAGAGTGAAATTAAACAAAGTCAACAAAAGATTGACTACAAATTCTACCAAGTCTTGGTGAGATCTTTTTGTGAACTGGCAAAAAGTAAACACATTCCCTACAAAGACCTATTTCGATGTCAGGGCTATTACTGAAAGGTTCTGTATTGCTATTATACGTTTGGATTGTAAATATTCTTGTACTGTAACAATAAAAGGCCCTACATTCAATATATAACTCACTAGCTAGGATATAGAAACCATTCTTTCATACTATGTGCAGTTTAAATATATAGGGAGTAGGAATTTAGGGGTATAATAGGAAGCCATTAAGGATTCAGCCTATGTATCATATTTCATCAGTCCTATAAAACGTAAATCATTGACTTTAGTTCTGTTTAAAAGGAAACAACTCCTTGAACATTATTTCACAAAACACAACAATTCACAGAAAAAAGGCCCATGACTATAATAATGAAATACTGTATTTCCTGAAAAAGTCGCTACAGCTCGCACAGAATCTGAAATGACTTCATATTAGACTCCTTGACCTTGTAGGTGCTTTGTTGGTATATAATTATTGACTGTTGCTATGCATAATTTATCAGCCCCCTTCTATCTGGTGCATCAATGCGGAAATACCCCCAGCACCATGTTGGTTACTCATGTACCAGTGAAACATGCACTACCATGGCAGTGTCACTGCTGTGCTGAGGATGATCAACCACCAAAAAAAAATCTAGTCAGTTGTGCTCTTATGGTGGTCACTTTCCATTGACAGACAAGTTGGCTGACAACGTCTATACAGCATCAAATGGGCTTTTTATTCAGTAAGTGTAACTACTCAAAGGGGTGTCTAATAAAAAATATCCAGTGAGCGAAGGAACTGGTTAAGTGTACTGAATAAACTGTGCATTATTTTAATACCACGTGGTGAATGTGAATGAAACAAGCCTACCAACATCAATGTTTAGTTCAATAGTCATTTGGAGTGACTAGTGGATTTAACATCGCTTGATATGACAGATGTTTCTTTCTGCCACATTTAAAAGTGCTTAAAGGCCCATTTGTACTTTCATCCAACAGGCTTCCGATGCCTTCTGCGCCATGGAAAGGCACTTCGGAGAGAGCGCAGCAAAAATCTTATCCATTGAAACGCCACCATTTTGGTTAAATGGGCAACAATAAAATGTGAACTTTAACATATCATGTCTTGCTGTGTACTACCCACCTCCTTGACTAACAGACAGCTATGATCCTCCGACTGTTCTGAAAGACTATAAAAGCTCATGGCTCTCTGAAGTTTGTTTCAGTTGGCTGTCAGAAGCATGTGTGATGAAGTATAACAAGCCTTTAAGTAGAACCAAATATTAGAGAAGTAGGACAGAAACTGCTTTCCTGCTTCTCAAGCTGACTTTTCCCATTTTGCAAATAGCTATGGAAAATTGATCAAGTTTAAAAAGTAATAAAATTAAATAACCTTAAAATGGTCTTATCAGGGAGAACATATTGCTTTTATACCGACACAAATCTGAATCTTTGCTTGAACATGTTTCTGTTGTGCTTTTCTAGGTAATTTTGCAAAGAAATACCACTCTTACAGTTGACAAAACAAGTCCTTCATAGTCCATACTCTAGGACTGGGATCACAATGGGGTGTGTGAGTCTCATTAAGACCAACACCAGCACTCTGTTTTGCTTGTCCGTGAGAGCTTGGTGCTGTTCTCCCATTTTTTAAATGATTTATTTATTTTTTATTTTTTTTTTGTGTCTGAGATCCAGCCCCAGTGAGTCTGGCTGGAAAGGGAAGAAGTTCACTTCACCAGAACACAGCCTCCTTGCTGAGCCTCCATCGTCTCACAGTCTGAGGGCACAGAGTGCATCTCTGGGTAGGGGGTCCCAGGCTCCAGGAGAGGGCTGAGGGTCTGAGGAGTATGAGAGAAAGTTGGGATGGTGAGGGAGGTATCGGCGTGATCCTGCACGGGTGGGTACCGGTCCTCTGCCAGCTGAGTCTGGTGGAAGTAGGCCTGCAGATGAGACTGCTTCTGTAGATGGAGCCTCTTCTGCTGGAGTCTAAAGATGGCAATTTTTTTGGGTGAGTGTACCTGAATTCCCCAAGTTACACTTTTGTGTAGGAAAGTAAGTCATCAATTTTTAGCAAGTCATTTTGTATAGGAGACAGTATATTAAGGGGAAAGGAAACCAAAAAGTNAGTCCTCACCTGTATTCCTGTAGTTGCTGCTCCAGGGTACGAGGCGTAGGATCCTTACAGAACATTTGTCCACTGCCAGCACCACTGGCCAACAGACTAGCCCTCTAGTAAAACATACACATCATCACTCCAACCTGTTTTTCAATTAATCAGTTCAACTACAGCACTTCATTTCATCTTATGGTCTACATTCAGGTGAGTTTTGAAAAAGGTACATTAGAATCCAAAAGAGCCATGATGCCTACTATAAATGATGCATACCAATGTACATTATTCCTGAGTGACAATACCTGCAGCCTCTGAGCAAGACACTGGGTTTCCAGTGACTGCCGTCTAGACAGCAGATACGGGTGCATTTTAGTTGAGAACATTGCGGTGTCCTTTCCACTACGACACTGATGTGCTTCTCCCTGCAGACCAAGTAAAAAAAAAACAAAAAAACGATCCATTGGTTAAAGAGCAGCTAAAAGGTTGTGGTTCATTTTTGAAATTCATAATTATCTACTGGTAGACAGAAACTTCTGATTCCATTTGCAGGATAACAGGATCATACTATTTGTTTTAACCTGCTGTTGAAGCTCCAGGTTTTTAGGCTGGAAGCTGGTGTCTCCATCTCCAGATCCCAGGACCACCTGGGCTTTGTTCAACTCCAGAATTCCTTTGGTCCTGGCAAGATTTTGGAGGTGTTGCCGGAACACTACCAGACCTAGAAAACGAAATGAAGAGTTATAGGAACTAAATAACAGCCATCTGACCTAGAAACAAAAAACACTGCATAAAAGGATGTCATATGAAATAATGAACAGCTTACAGACCTAGAAAACAAGGTGTATGACAGCAGATTATAGGAACTAAACAACAGGTGATTACTGTCAGTTCAACTGGGCTGATTCATACCTTGACAGTGGAACAATTAATTCATCAATGTTTTTTAGGATTTGTACTTATTCATCATTAATGGGCAAACTAGAGTGAATGCCGTGTGGGCCGAGAAATGGAGGCACAACAGGGTTCTTTATACTATCTGACAATGGGCTGAAAATATGAATTTGGGCAGACTGACACAAATGGGTTTTAATAGCAACATTAAGTTAGACAGAAGACTGATGCACAACCTGTAAAGAGCCAACACGGTGGAGAAGAAAAAAAAGGTAGCACCTTGTGTCAGAGACGTGTCTGATGCTCGTCGGCCTTCGCGAAAGCTGACTGATGAATGATTATGAGCCTTACGCTCCTCTGAGCTAAGGGCCTGAGGGCTGGGATTAGAGGGTTTCAAGCAGGGGAAGGTGGGGTCTGCTTGACTGGCAGGCATCGCTGTCAGCGTGCCTTGATGGTGAGGAAGGTCCTCCGCCAAGCTGAGGTCACTGTGCGTGGAGCCCAAATCATACTCTGAGTCCATGCTGCCCAGAGATGGGTTCAAAGCCATGGAGAGGAGCTTCCCTATTAAAATAATATACCATTATTTTTAATGTTTTATTACCATACCATTCCACTATCAATTCATCTTATTTCTCTGACTATCCTTCCATAATACTATTTGTCCACTGTGATCCAGTTCTGTTCATGTGTTTGTCTGTCTACCTAGCTATCCAAGCATCCTTCTGACCAGTTGTCAGACAGAAATAGCTCTTTCTGTTCTACCTTTACAACTGCCCACATGTAACTATTTTAGTTATCCATCCATAGGGGTAACTATCCATTCATCCATCTGTCTATCCTTCTACCTATCAGTCCAGGTCTGTCAGTTCTGTTCATCCATCTCTACCATATAGCTGTCCATTTATCTATCATCCCATCCATCTTTCCATCTAATTATCTTTTCACCTGTTTGCTGTCTTGTCTATCAATTCATCCATCTATTTTGCATCCAATTATTCATTAACTAGCCATCAATCCATCCATTCACCCATCCATGTCTGTCTACCTACCTAATTAACCAACCTTCTGTTCATTTACCAAGCCATCATTTACCCATGGAACCATACAGCCATTTGTCCACTTACCTATTTATTGCTTTGTGAAATTAGTGTACACACACACCTGAGGCAGACACTGTGCCCTGTGTTTGTCTGCGCTGGCTTAAGTGGATGGTCTGTTCGTCCTCAGCCTCAATTCCTTCATCTATGGATGACTCTGTGACGGTGCTTGGAAATGAGCCACTGGCATTACGCACCACAACAGGGGGCAGAGGCTCCAGCAGACAGCCATCCACCTGAAGAGGGGGTGCACACACACACACACACACACACACACACACACACACACACACACACACACACACACACTACTGAGCAAAACCGTACAGTGATATGGCTGAGATCAGTGTGTGGATTGATGGGGAATGTGCTGATTGCTAATTTTGCAGAGTATTGCAAATACGACGAATTGATAAATTGTCAAAAATGAAGCGTTATATTCGGAACAGGCAAGTGAAATGCAAACATACACTTGCAGTGGAATTAAATGAAGTAAAAAATAAATGAAGGTATCAGCTTTCTGGGGAAAAAAAGATTTTATGCCTGGGTCCATTTGATCACCCTGGGTTTTACAAACACCACTTTTCATTTTGAAACCTCCACTGCTCTGCAAACCTTTCACATTTGTGGGCAGTAGAACACCTGGATTAATCACCTTAACATGCATACTGTGTTATTCACTTACATCACACATATATGCTAGTATGTCTAACAAAAAACAAAATGCAAATTGCATAGTTTCTTTTGCATAAGGCTGGCTCCTACTAGATTTTATGAATGGCTTGATTAAAGGAGGTGAAGAGGAGTGTACTCCTTCAAGGGAAAACAGCCTGATGCTTATAAGAACCATGAAAAGGCTGAACCCTGGTGCCAGGAATGAAATACCCGGTAGCTATGGCGACCGCCGGATTTAGCTGAAAAGGTGGCGTGTAGTCGCACCTCCTAATGGACGGCTAGGGAGATACAGAGGAAAAAGTGCCATGATATAGCCAGTGGGCTGCCTAGTGCTAGTCATAGCAGCTGACAGATGATTAGTGTAGCTGGCCTGGCACAGTGGTTGCAATTAAGTGACCAGTTCAAACAAGAGGGCCACTCAGTTCAGATCCTACTGTTGTCTAACACTGTTATTTCCTGCTCACAATTACTCTACTCAGACATATGCCCTATATGCCTCTTCAGTGTCCTTTATCATGCAGAAGCAGCCCTTATGTCTGGATTCATCTCTCAGTCCAGACTTAAATACCTTGCTGGCCGCAATGGAATATAATGCAAGGCAGAAAAGAGCAAGGGAGAGAAGGCAAGGGCTTTTCATTAGCTGCCGTCACTACGCTGCTGTTATTTTAGGACGTCTGTGCAGGGCTCCACTGATGATGAGTCATGAGGAAGAGTTGAGGGTGGTTCAGTGGCAGAGGAACTTTACGAACACAAAACAGCCCTTGCTGGCGTCATCCAGCGGTGCCCAAATGAGTAACATAGCTATTAAAAAACCTAACTCATGCACCAATATAGTGTTGTGCAATTCTTCTGCTGTTGCTGCCTTGCTCATTGCAATAGATATCTACTTCCGGAAAGTTCTCACTGACCTTGGGAGTCGCTACATCCTCCTCCATTAGGGCCTGCTCTGGAGTAGCAGTGCTTTGTGTGAAGCTGAAAGTTTCAGTGGAGGTCTGCAGGAGAATGGGTGAGCGCAGGTGGCGCGTGGCTTGCAGAGCTGGAACGGAAGCCTGTGGAAGATGGAAAGACTTCATTTTTATAGCATAGATGTTAATGATATCCTTCCCATCACATTCTAATCAAATATGCACATACACGAATGACAGCAGTTTCCAATAGGTTCTTAAAATAGATACCACTTGAATGTAATGCAGGAACTGGAATGTAGTTTGCTTTGCATGACCTATTTGCACTCGTAACATTTAAATACCTTGAGGACAGTCTGCTCAGCCACAGTGCTTGGCCGGCGCTGAGCACCGTTGACCCGCTGTTCCACAGGGAAACTGCTTCTGTGGGCCTTGAGTCGCTCCACCAGCAGGTAGTAAATAGCAGAAAAATGATTGTAGCTTTTGTTCTGGAGAGACTGCAGAGAAGAAAGTTTGATAAAAGAAAAAATGACAAATATTTTACAACAGTAATTGCTTTTAATAAACTAATATTATTTATTTTATTCGGAATTAGGTACAATCATCATATGGATGTTAAACACATTTAGAGGAGAACATTATTTTCTCCTTTCCATATTTAAGACCTAAAGCTAGCCTCTTTCTAATTGGTAGGCCATCCTCTTGGACTCCCCATCTGTGGCATCTTTGAGATTTGCACTTGTGACCTCTAAGGCTAATGCTTAGTCCACTGCACTGCTTAAGAGTGTTAATTTGGTATTTAGCTATATTTACTTTTGAAAATACTATGTAATATAAGCTATTAAATCATATGGACATGAGAGGCCAAACCTAGCAGTCTAGAATATCCAAAATGACGCACACTGCTTGCCAAATTTACAATACATCCATGAAGTCCCTAAATATAATTTCTAAAGTGCCTAGCTGAAAATTATAGCAATTCTTTACCAATCACAAACAATTAATTCTGCGATGCTCTGGCCAGCTAAAAGTCATCCTCACCTCTATGGTCTTGTGCTGGTCGATGCCGAGGTTGTGCATGAGACGAAGGACCTGCTCACTGTGCTCTCCCACGCCCTGCCAGTTGAGCTGGGGCTTTGGCGATGGTACCTCCTGCACCATCCAGCGGTGCTGACGAATCTGGCTTAGTGCCAACCTCTTGGCCGGGTCAAGGACCAGCATCCTCCGGATCAGGTGTTCGCAGTCTGGGGACAGACCGGTAGTCAAGGTTCACCAATGACCATCCATTGTGCAAGGATTGCTGGAGCCATTCATCCTAACTTTCAGACTGTTAACAGTTTAGTAAACCTGACTACTAAATATTGTCCTAGTTTCTTTGCATTATAGTAACTTACCCTCAGTCATGAAGTAAGGGATGCGGAAACGGCCTTCAAGGACCCTCTGTCTCAAAACAGGCAGACTGGGACCATCAAATGGTAATGCGCCACACACCAGCACATATAAGACCACCCCCATACTCTGCATAACACACACACACACACAAATCTAAAGCATCACTCGTATTACTCGTAATGCTGCCTTTTCACTGCACATGACCTCCAGATACGATGGTTGGAATTCTGCCACTAAGTGATTAGTTTGCAAATAGATACTGTGATCAGTCACAGATGGCCTTTGACAATGGCCAAAGCAACTAGCTACTATAGGCTAATACAGCCAAATGCATTGAAACAAAACATTTCAAATACCTTTTTACTCTTCTCAACTGATAACATCATACTAAAATTTGAGTTAGCAGTAAAAAGTTCCATTTCAAGAGCAAACAGGAAATCATCCAACTTACTGGTGTTTCAAACTACAAACAGGTATGCATGTCTACATGGGGTGTCTCATTTTCAGCATTGATTAGGATCTTGTAGTGTGGCCCATACATTAGGCATGCTGGAATTTCACAACTTAGATCAATTCTGAATGGATCAGGAGAGTGTGTGGTATAGACTCTCTCACCCAAATGTCCAGCTGTGGACCTTCATATTTCTGCCCTTCAAACACCTCAGGAGCCGCGTAAGGTGGGCTTCCACACCATGTGGCTAGAGGCTGCCCTGGCTGGAAGAAGTTCCCAAAGCCAAAGTCTGCAAGTGAGGGTGAAGAATGTAAAACAACAATCTTATTGTTCAAAATGAATATCGTCTGTTGTAACTTCTGTTCACTAACTCAAACTATTAGCTTACTAGCTTAACTCTGTAGACAGAAAGTGAATAACAAAGAAGAATGTAAGAGCCTGAGTAAGATAGTTGGCCTTTGAGTAGCCCCTTTGTTTTTTACTCCCTGCTGCTGACAACTATGTATGATTTGAAGTCAAACATTTCAATCCTTGGCATTAGGAGGAAATAGGCCAGGGTGACAAGGCCTGGATTTAAAAAAAAAAAAAAAAGGAATTGCATGCCATCCACACTGTATTCCTGCCTCATGCTTATTGTTATGCTCTGCATCCACCATGACTCTGACCAGAGTAAAGCATTTACTGAAGATCAATGAATGAATCATGAAAAAGTATAATGCGGACATTACGCAGTTATGTTGAATTCCTGAAGCCAATTCACAGCCTGGCTCTCTTATGTAACAGGTGAACATGTGGGAGAGAGGAAATAAAGGGCAGCCATGTGAAAGTCAGTGGGGGGGTGGGGTATTACAACTTGGAATAAGACCACAAAGGTCACTGCACCCTGAGTCGACAAGTTTTTTCTGAACATAAGGTTCAGTGGTAGAGTGAGAGAATACAGTGTGAATAAACCACCAGTGGAATAACTGGTTATAGAAGACTATAAAATAATAATATTCTGATAAAACTGCAGTGGAGTTGATAACCTTCATGACCTTATATCTCTTCTCCGGTATTGACAACAATAAAAGTAGAAATTGCTGTTTATGCAAGAAGCTACAGCAATAGATTATAATGCATTTTCAATTTCCACCCCTTTATCATAAGTTTAAAGCCAGGTTATAAAGTTAAGGGTTTTTATTTTAAACCATGACAAGCTGAAATTACAGCCAAGGTATGAATATGTTAGAGAAGCTATTGTATGACTCACAACATTTTGCTGAATAAGATTTTGAATCTTGAATAAGACTAATGTAACTTTCAGTCAACATTATGAACAATACACAGGGTGTCTCAAAAGTCTCCATACATAGGGGAAATTTACATTTTTTAGCAAAATGTCTTCCAAACTTTTTCATATTTGGTTTTGATTTTAGATATATATATTTTCAGATTAGCCTAGAATGTATAGAAATCATTGGTGGATCGGGAAGCTGCCGCAAGGTTGCGATGGACATGCAATTACATGTTCATCATGAGTGGGAGAGATGAACCTGTGTGTGTTCACAAAGAAATATCAGTCATGTATTTTTGTTTGTAAATAGTTACATTTTGCTAAAAAAAAAAAAAGAAAAAAAAGCAGGGTTAGGGTTAGGGGTTAACTATCCCTATGTATGGAGACTTTTGGGACACTGTATTATGGACACACTATATACTGTGTTTGCTTTATTTTTTTTTTTTAAATAATTACTGTGATGCATGATGAAAATCGAATTGAACTGATAAAGTAACCACAAAATGAGCAAGATAACATTGGGAATGCTTATTGAGATGTTTTATGTGATTTGTGCTATATATGTGCTGTGTTTGTGTGTCTGTACTTTGTATGGTTAGAACGAGGTGATATCTGTTTGGGAAATGGGGGATAGTGGGAGCATGGACATTTTTCCAGATGCATGGGTCCTGTGCCAAAAGAGTTTCAAAACCACTGCTGTAACATATATCTGTGTAATGCCCATCTTAACCTGTAATCTCTGCACTATTTAATGCACAACCCTTTACATATAATGAATTTCATATAGTAGATGTGAAGTGGATGTAAGCATCCAACAATGCTACTTAGCAAGTGATGCTCAAAAATATGCAAGAGCATGTTAACCAATCTCAGAGCAGTGTTCGTCCAAACTTAGCCTATTTAGTCTAATCCATTAACCATGCTGCTTGGAAATAATTGTAATAATTCATTTCCTCCAGTCTTTCTATCTTTACATAAACTGCGAGATGCCTGGTGATTCATCAGTCTCTGTCGGTTTTACAGCCCTGGGTGTACGTGCGCGTGTGTTTGATGTCAGAGCATATTAGTTCATTCCTCGGTGCTACTGGCCTTCCTTCCACTTGACGTCACTGGGTAAATATGTTATCCCAGAGTGGCTGAGAGACTGACTGCACTTGGTGTGTGCTTATGTGTGTTATCTGGTTTGAACTGTGGAATGCCTGAAGGAAGCTGAAGGCTGGGTTTTGGTTTTAACAGATACAGCAGCAAGCAGACTACACCACACCAGACTACAAAAAACATCCAATAATAACACTTTATTAAGTCACATCCAGCCACTTGAGGGGATCTGCATTTGGCAATGGATAAAAATGGTGGGAAATCACTTTATATCAATACCTTTCTTTTATTTATTTACCAAACATATCAGTTTATTCTGTCTGTACCAACTGAATGAGGCCATTTGCCAAGTCGTTTGTGCATGCATGTATTCCACTTGCCTGCAATCTTGATGTTCATGTTTGCATCGAGCAGCAGGTTCTCAGCCTTCAGGTCTCGGTGGACGATGCTGCGCTCATGGCAGTACTCCACGGCTGACAGGATCTGCCAGAACTTTCTCCGTGCTTCTGCCTCACTCAAACGCCCATGGTTAGCCAGGTAATCTGGAAATGCAGTCACAGAGACAGGTGTCATGGCATGGTGCACTCAGTTTTTTAGCCAGAATGGCAAAAGGTGTGGCAATTTGCATTGGTGGTATTTGCTGCATTTTCAGAATATCTGATTTTACACCCATAAAATTCCATAAAAGGCAGAGATTACAAAGAACTGAAAAACTGTTAAAGAGCACCTCCTAAGCACAGCATGTCCTGAGTCTTCCAGCAAAGCAGCCCAGCCATTGCGATGCTTCGGCTACCACATACACACTATATCTCAAGTCAATATGAAATCTTAATTAAATGACAGTCTGGTGGCATTTAAGGTGCCAAGTATAATTTTCACCCAGTGCCACCCATGTGGTCACACTGCTGGCCAGTCAAATAAAATGCACCTGACAGCTTTGGGGAATTTTATAACGTGCTTGCTAGGAAAGTTAATTGTATACTTCATTGCTGCTTTACATAGACTGTGGTGGTAGACAAAGTTACTGAACTACTCAAGTAAAATTACTAAACTACTCAAAATCCTTTATAAATATAATTATATAATTATATTTATATTTATAAAGGATTTTGAGGCCAATTCACCCCTCCTTACAATTGCAAAAGGTATCCCAATTTTAGGCTAGTATTGAGAAAAAAAATTGTCATTTGTGAAAGATCAAACTGAGCTGTCACCAGTCATGTTTGTTTTAATCTTATGTTTATTCATGAGAAATTCAATGAAATACCTGGTTCTGAGAGCAATGTGGCAGCATTTTGTTAAAAAAAACAGCTTTCTTTTAGTCAGCATGAAGCTGGAGGTAGCAGACGTGTTTTGGCTGCTTGTGCATCATAAGGATACATGAAGTGCATGTGAATGGATGGGTGTGATCAGTTGGCAGACGCCTGTATTGTTTAAGTATGTGATGACAAAATGTGGTTCTTATTACGCTGTTAGCCAAGTACAGAGCAACTGGTCTGACTTATGAGGGGGTTTTAGGCCCTGAGACTACAAGCAGATCTGGGAAGTGTCACCTCATGCACACTGGACCTACAGTAGAAGCTGTCTCAAGTAAATGAGGTGGAGCAGGACACCTGAAGCTGAAAGTGACTTCATACAAAAACTTTTCTTCAGGTTGAACAAGGCAAGACTGGAGGGGGCTTCATGGCATCGACTAAATCAAGACTAGTCGTCTTCACGTGATACAGAAATCCCAGCGGCTAAAGATACGTCGATTACAGGGCAACCCAAATCCATGCTTATCCAAATCAGAGAGTTCTGAAACCACTACCAGCTTATTTTTGGACTCTGACCTTATACTTGCCATTTCAGTTCCCTTTCGCTCTCCTGTTCTTTTCAATGTGTCATATATAAGGCAAATGGTGAGCTAAAGCCTCACTGGATAACCTCTTTTATCCCCTTCAGCTCTCACCTGCTGAAACATTACAAAACATTGCTTTGATAATGATCTGCCCTCCTGGCGCCCTGCTCATAGGCAGGCTTATTGTGCTGGTGTTTGGGAAGTGTGCCAAGAGCACGCTTTGCTTTGATGTTAGCACTGGTTCTAATGTGATACATACTTGCATAAAACCCTGTAGCACTAATCTGAACCAGTACAAGACCACAGAGATCTCGATCTCTAGGTGTATTTTTCTTAGTTTTGACTGTGAACTGGCTGGTCCTACCATCTACCATTTAGTGGATCACATCTCAACATTATTTTACTATATTACAGCAATCATCCTATGACAGTGCTGTAAAAGGAAAGCAACGTTTTACCCTCAAACTAGCTAGTTCCTTAATGTGTGAATCAGCTGACTATTCGTTCATATAACAATAAGCTATATCAAAGGGTGAGCATACACTTTGCATTATAGCCTTTAGATGTCATGGCATCTTGACACTAAATGCCAGAGAGCATAAATGGCTAAGCAAAGCGTGAGAAGCCCAAAAGCATCGTCCCTTTTTCCATTATGGGTGCCACGGCTAATTAATAGAGATAAACAAATGGCATCTGTTCAGTGCCCATTATAATACTGGAAGACCTGTAGGAGGATCAACACCCAGCACAAGCAGATGGCAAAGTGACTGCATGTACAGATTGGTACAGCTACAGAATTATGTACACGCCAGCTTGACAAAGAATTTCCAGGAATTTCTGAGCAGATTTGTGAGGAAAAATTTCAAGTGCTCACCAAAGATCTCCCCATTTTTGGCATACTCAGTGACCAAGTACAGCATGTTCTTGGTCTCCATGACCTGTTGGAAGGGAAGAAACATAACCTGTATTAATAAAGCTCTGGCTTTAAAGGAGAAAAAAAGAACCTTATTTCACATCAGTGTAAAATTAAAAGAGAGCCAATCCTCATGGAAACAGTGATAATAAACACTAGGTATGAGACAGAATTTTGTTGTCTGGAATATTGCGATACAAAATGCTGGTTAGATGAATTTGCTGCTCATATCATGTATCGCAAAATTTCTGTTTCATTACGACATCCACATCTTCTTCTTACACACTAGGCAGCAGTACCATAGATAGTAGCATACAGAACATGGAGTTTGTGAGAGGGAACCTAACTGCCTCAGAGAATGCTTACTGGTCCAAAAAGTTAAGCTAATCAGAAGCATTTTGCCTGTCTTAAACACAAGGCCTGCAGCCTTTGGCCGGTGTGAACATTATCACACTATCCTTCCACCTTCAGAGGTCTTGTGGAGTCCA
>CM074971.1:13751049-13778355 GCA_037577455.1 Pangasius macronema | reverse complement strand
TTAGCAAACCATTTCTTTATGGAGCCTCCTTTGCACACAGAGGCATTGTCATGCTGGAACAGGTTTAGGTCTCTTCGTTCTAGTGAAGGGAAATCTTAATTCTACAGCATACAAAGTCATTCTAGACAATTGCTTGCTTCCAAATTTGTGGCAACAGTTTGGGGAAGAACCGCGTGGATGTGATGTTAGGTCTCCATATACTTTTGGCCATATAGTATATTTTTGCTATTATTCTTACCATCATTTTTAGAATTTCTTATAAAAGTAAGTGTATCTAATAGAGCTGCTAAGTGTTGCAACAAAAATCTTTAAATGTGAACTCTAAATTGTTGTGTAAATGACATACCTTTTTGTGAACAGCTTGAAGCAGAAAACTCCATTTGCCACGATCAGGAGCAGCAGTAGAGGTATCATAGGGAGAACAATGTAAATGACGTTCATTACATTATCTGGAAAACATTAAGCAATATACAACATTGTAACATTTAGCACAATGTCACTCTGGTTTATGTTGAGCATTAATAATTGAACAGTCTATTTAATCAGTTGCATATATTTATTTATTTGCATTTATTACAGTTAATTAGAAGTAAAACAAAATTCAGTCACCAATTTGGTTTCGCTGGAACATTATTTATTGGTTCAATGAATACAGTTATTTAAAATATAGTTTTTCTTTTGTCATTTACAAAACAAAAAATCCAAAGCAAGGAATAAACCACGTGCGGATAATGTTGTGGAAATTCCATAAACATATGTTATAGCTGTCCATCACTTTCTCTTTAAGGTAATATGTTGCTATTATAGAAACTATAATATGTAATAAAATGTAGCCAGAACTTTAGTCAGAGCTACTGTTAGAAAATAGAAAATTAATTAACACCCTCTGACCAGTCAGAACTGAGAATACAATAGTGCTACAGTATAAAAATTGTTAATAATTGTAGATGTAGCAGCAGTGCTCAGAAACCCATAATCAAATTTGATATCTACTGAAACATTTTTTCTACTCTGGTGGTCTACCTGTATGTTCAGTCACCACAACGCTCATCCCATCATTGTGAACCGTCACTGAGGGGGTCCTGGCTACTTCTGTTGTCGTTGTTGTTATAAAGACAGCTGAAACGAGAAGAAAATAAACGACTTGGAAATGAGGACCTAAGTGTCAAAACAATGTGTAAAATATAAAAGGTGTACAAAGGTTTACAACTGGCACTTCATAAATCATGGGGGAAAACTGTCTGCGTTGCCAGATTGGGATTTTTTCCTTCCCACTTAGGCTGTTTGTAATCAAATCAGGCTTGGAAACATGCCATTTAAATTCTCTTCATTATAATTAGCATACAGTTTCAGTTGGCTTGTAGTCAATTGACCAATTTTAAACAACATGAATGAAATTGTATGCGTGGATCAAATCTGACAACCAATAAATCAGATGTGGAAATGGCATTTCAATCTTAATAAAGAAATCTACATTAATCTGTTAAACAGAGAGCATCTGATATGTCTGGTCCAGTTTCAGAAGCTTTACAGTGTTGAAGGTTGCAATCTGATTGGCTCCCTGCACGTTAGTGTATACACACTTTTGTATGTCTGCTTCCAGTAGGAACACAAATTTTGTACATCAAAACTCTGAACCTTTCTAAGCAACATGTAGTCACTGGACTGAGAAAAGTTCAAGGGATCACTGCTATAAGTTAATAATAAAATATGATGAGAGTGCAAATACACAACATTGTGAGATGAGTGCGAGACAATAAGTACACAGAACAGTGAGTACACAGTACAATAAATACACATATCCACATATCCATTTATACACATGTCCACTTGTAATAAATTTTTAATGTTGTGGAACATCCACAAAACAAATTAGTTACTGTTTCACTTAAATTATAGCAGGTATAAACAGTCATTTCCTCAACAGGCTCTCTTTTTTTTCTTTTGAAGTTTATAAAACAAAAATAACACAAATAGTATTTGCCAGTAGATGGTAGAGTGTGATAGATGGGTGCTTGGTAGAACGTTCTGTTTGGAGCAATAGGTGGGAGTGGAGCTCTGTCTGAAATCATATCATATCACTTATCAGAATTTCTGCTATATCTGTTATGAATATCACATATGATGGATGGGGGAAGGATGTGTGTGTGTGTTTTTTTCCGGTCCGCCCACTCAGTCTGCCAAATGAGCTCTTCATGGGGGAGGCATAATGTCATAATGGCGTTCAGTGAATCGATATAATGCAGTCGTGAGCCATGTCAGAGATATACAAATTCCAGACCTGACTGTAACACATTCTGATTTTCCCCGATATGGATTTGACTTCTCAGACTCACAGCAACACACTTAGAACGTTCCTCTAACAGGGTCTCGTCTCATATATTCTCTACATGCATTTATACCACAGCACTGTTCATTTCTTGGATCAGAATAGTCAGAAGGTTGAGTAATTTTCTATAAAAGAAGAAGTGACAAAAATCCTGGGTATAATGTATTTATATTAAATCTATATCAACACCCTCAATCCAGCATGTTATCGTTTCTATAGTACCAACTTGCACAGGCACTTGTATTGTGGGGGTGTGACATAATCTAAGGATAATAATTAACAAATGTGTTGGTGTTTAATAAAGAAATCATGTAATCATTGATATAATAATGTTTTCTGTAAGGACATTTATTTAACATTTATGGAAGGAGTCTGCAGTGTCAGCAGTTTGTAATTGTCCGTAAGTTTACCACCAAGTTTTCAGATGTGACAAGGTGTGTATTTTTTCTTATTACCTTCTAGAGAGAGATAAAGATAGGCTGTTGAGTATTTATAGTAGCCATAATACAAGAAAAAACAAGAACTAAATATATAAATAATAAATTGTTTAAAGTATGACGTGTTGTTAATGAATTAAAAATTGTAATTGTTGGCAAATTGTTGTGGTATCAGAGGAATAGGAGATTTTGGGCCGCATTGCATTGGTCCCAAGTTCTTTATTCCTTATAAAACTCTCAAATACAGTTAGCCTTTTATGATCATGCCTGTTTACTCTTTAAATAACAGGTTACATTGTTTCAAGATGGATGTCAAAGCTATGAAATATCCAGAATACTTCCATAACCCTAACTCAGGGGAAACACAACCTTCACTTGAAAAATGATTGTTAAAAAAAATAGATAACCAGATCTTTAATAGCATTCATTAAATGCTAGCAGTCGTGAGGCACTGTAATGGGATGATACAACTCCTAAACTCATATTGAAGACTCACCTTTGGTATACTTGCAGATAAAATTGTTCTTTGTCTCACAGTTGTCGTCATTCCACTGGAACATGTACTTGTTCCCCTCATCTGATGAAGCTGATGGCTGGTGGTACATCACCACACACACCTCGTAACCACAGGAGGGCTCGTCCGTGTGCCAGTTCCTATGCATATACACAGAAAACACACACACAAAAAAATAACCTCAGAGTCAGTGCTGATACTATCATATCTCATATTATATGAGCCTTTACTCTTGATATCCTGGTCATCATCAAAAGTAAAAGAGTCTCATAATGGAACCAATTGGAATACTGATCTAGCGTTGTGAGACTGTGTGTTTGAACACTGATGAGCAGAATGGAGTAATTCTCTTTACATGTAGTCATTAATTAGAGGATCTTCGTTGTATAAAAACACTAACTAATAAAAAAACACTAATAAGTCAGTCTTTTATAGAATTTGCAGTAATAACCAGAATAATCAAAATAATAAAATCACACAGTCTGAAACTGTCTTTTAAGAAAAGTTGGCTTTCTTCTATTCCCTGTTTACTGGAGTTACGCTAGCCAATCACAGGAATCTTTAAGCTCAAGTATGCTGAAGAGAGCAATTAATGCTCTCCTCCAAGCATGTTTATCTGCACTACAATGTTTATGAGCAGCAGTTAAAAATATATATATGGTGGCTAAGAATAATTTAGGAATAAATCTAGGCAAAGTCTCATTTACCTCATCTAAATCTCTGAAATATGAAACAGATTCAGAAAAAGTACAAGAAAATTATTGTCTCCATTGACGAACACACAAGAATACACAGAATTGCCAACATATCAGTTAAGACATCCAATTCTGAGTGTTCAAGCGCTCCACCTTTACCTACTCTCAAAATAAACAAAATGGTACCACACGATGCTAGAGATCACAGCAGAATTATGTTTTGTAATGCAGTTGTACATAACGGAATACACAATACACAGTGGAAATTGCTTGTGTGTCAGACCTGAAATTTGATCGACTTCCATCCAGCCAGTAGTACTGAGACTCGCAGTCAGTGCTGCTCTCCTCATAGTTTGGCTCTCTGCGTAGACCGATCCAAAAGTCACCATCTGAAGCTTTCAGCTCCTGAATTAAGCCCTCAATGAGATTCTGCTCAGCCGGTGACTCGATGCTGAGCAGGTCTCCTCCGTCACTCCTGCATGCCCGCTGGGCCTCCTCGAAGTTTAACTTACGCCAGTTGTTCTCAAAGTAGCCGATTTTGTAGCAGGGTATGTTGGTGCCCGGCTTGCATATATGCTGGCCTTTGGGGGAAGAGCGAATGAGACATGTTTAGGCACATGAAGGTCTAACTAAGGGATTGCAGCATGTTAGGATTAGGGTTATCATATCCTATAATTTGTTTATCAGTACCATTATTACAGTAAAGATAATTTGAAACATTTGCAGGATTCACATTTCTAGTAAGCTACTAAAAGTTATGAAAGGTAAAATTAGGGTCTTTTCCCAATTGTAAGTAAGGATAAGAACTTTAACTCATTTTTAGGTCGGTACAGTAGTATAAACAGTACGAACAAGGTATTTGTAATTTGTATGGATTTCTCATATGCTTGTAAAATGCATTAAAACTGAAATGAAAATGACTGTCCTTAAAACTTAATGCTTATAAAACTTATACAAACTGATAAAAATATTTTGCATAAAGAATGAGTATTGATGCTAAAGCACTAGACCTTTACGTAATCTGAGGAAGACTCGAAAAGTAAAGAGTATATTGGCTCATGGTCCCATCTTAGGACGGGGGTTCAATCGTAGTAATACAAACAGCTCTGCCATGATATTTTGTTGGACATCTTCATCAAAGATCTATGGGGAGTATGTTTGGAACTATCCCTGTAGTGCCCAAACATCCATGCTAAACATTTTTTCTCATTACCAAAGGGGCCCCTTTGGTACCTCTGACCCAGCTCCTAATTAGACCAGCACCCTGCAAGGTTTTGACAATAAAAGCTACGTCCCAACCCACATACCACCACACTAAACTGCACGTAAACCTGCCATTTCAATGTGCTATTTAGTTCACTAGTCCAGTTTGCAATGCAGCCCTAGACATCTTGTAAAACATCTATAACAAGCACCACACGTTGGGTTTACAGGCAGTAAAGAAAAAGGAAAT
The DNA here is from genome assembly GCA_037577455.1 of Pangasius macronema. Classification (NCBI taxonomy): domain Eukaryota; kingdom Metazoa; phylum Chordata; class Actinopteri; order Siluriformes; family Pangasiidae; genus Pangasius; species Pangasius macronema. The sequence goes on along the minus strand of CM074971.1, from coordinate 13,772,927 downwards.
GCTTTATTCCATGATCAAAAGAAGCGTAGAAGGGAAATGAGTACAAAGAGGATGAGGATATTATAAAAAGTCCATAGGGAAAAAAAAAATGCAGACTTGGTGGATTCAGGTGACATTGAAACATCCAAAATTATTTTTAAAAATCTGGGCTTGATGTAGGCTACGGCTGTGGATCCTCTCACCCTCCAGACCTGGCTGATTCATCCTGATGCTCTCTCCACTTCTGTTTTGGAGCTTATGCACTTGTGATTCACCGCTGGATCACTGCTATGGATGGTCCCTAAAGATTTGCACTTCACAGAAGCAGACTCATCCTTGCTTCAGTGGATAACTGCATCTGGATACTACAGACTTGTACCCAAGAACTGCTGCTGGAATAATAAAGACTGTCCTGTGCTCATATAGGACTCATATTCACAATATGCTCATACTGATCATTTCAACACATTATGTACTGTTTGTCTACACCTGTAGAATGTAATGATTTATAATCCCACTATTGNGATGATGGGTTCCCTTTGAATTTGGTTCTTCTCAAGGTTTCTTCCTCATGTTATCTCAGGGAGATTTTCTTTACACTATCACCTCTGGCTTGTTCTGTATGGGATCTAAATCTATGTCTGGATTTCTGTAAAGCTGTTTTGTCCCTTGTCTATTATTAAAAGAAAAATGAACTGAAAGTAGCATTTACTGGCTTACAAAACGACATGAGCTGATTCATTCAGCCAGTCAAGATGGGATCTTATTGATATTGCATATTGGGGAAATTGATTGGCTGATTAGATCATCACTGACGCCTTGCAGAAATAATCTGGTCTAAACTTGCTATAAACTTGATACCAAATCCATTAACTAGAAACAATTCATTGAAGTTTAATCTTATAAATGAAGAATGCAGTGCCTTTATGACATCAAAAACAGGAAAAACCCAGAAACAACCAATCCCATTGCACTGATGAATATTAAATAAGGAAACAGGACGGATGTTTTAGAAAACGCGCACTTACCACCAAGCACTTTGGATCCTGAAGTCGGCACACTGAGCATCAGCGCTGAAAAAGCTAAAACTCTCCTCACATCCATTTCACTGTTTCTTCTCAGGCTTCCATTACAGAAGAAATGCGTATTTTAAACATGAAACATTAAATACATTTCGACAAATGGACAATCCACAGACTGAGTGAGGTTCTTGGTGTGTGTGCGTAGCAGTGTATGAACCCTGTGTCGTCTCCGCACACTGCACGCAGAAATAGTCCCTCCTCACACACTCCTCGAAGTCAGTGCGCTCGCGCAATTAATCCAGGTCTAATTAATTCAATCTGACGACTTCGAGGGCGGAGTCTCTTTAGTTGTTCTTGAATGCGAACTTTTGTGTCAGAAATAACAAAAATACGATGAATGGCATTGGAAGTATACTTGGTTAATACGCAATGCACTAAAGACTGTTGTGTAGAAAATAACCCAATTTGGGTCCTGAGAATACCCAGCGCGAGCGAGTTTGGGTTAGGATGGTTATCTAGAATGCTATTTTTTTTTCCCAACCCCAAATGACGTAAAAATGACGACATTGCTAGAGTCCAGTGCTACCTGATAATCCGAGATGTTACAGACAAAACGTGAGGTAATTTTCTAACTAGTAAGAAGTAACGTTAATATTTATGTAGCAGCCCAAATTTGGTAGCTTAATGTTACTGGTAAATATAATTGTTGGTATTTAATCAAATCTTTAAAAATTGTCTGGTTTATTTGTTACAAGAAGTCAAATTCAGCCATATTTTCCAGCTAGCATATTTTTTGTCAGAAGGCTAACACTGGCTATCAAGCCAAACTTCATGTTAAAAACTTATTGCCTGTATAATGTCTAGGTAATACAGAAATACATAATTCCGAATTGTTCATCATTTATTCAACATAAATAAAAAAAAATTAATGTGAACAAAACTCTTTCTTTTCTTCCAGTAACAGCTGATTTCTTTTACTTCAGACATGGCTGCTGCTGTGGAAAATTCCAGAAAATGAATCTTGCCTGTTCCATTTCAGGTCAGCATCCCAACCCAATGTGATGAATTGACTAATCAACCAAATTTGGGCCAAGTCGACAAACTACCTGACCCAGCAAGCTAATCTCAGGCACTGAGATGCAAAATTAACCCAACATTGTGGGCTTTACTAGGTACTGTAACATTTTACATTGGTTTTTAGACACTTCACAGTCAACATTTCACATGTAGTGAACACACACACACACACACACATGATGGATATGTGGTTTCATTTCTCAGATGTGATTTTTCCACACAATTCTTTTTCAAATGCAGTCAGATATTTTTGACATGATGCATGTGCAGTTTCAGGGCATAACTTTGAAACACACTTTCATGTGATCACATTATCACAATCACATGGAAAAACTTACAACGTGATATTTCTACTTAAATTTCTATCTGTTTTTTAAATCAGTAAAAGAATTGTGTACAAAATTTCTGTTTTCCACAAGAAGTGTGTACAGGCAACATTATACATTTGTTACAGGGCAGTTTATTCTAAAGTACCATTCGTATTCTTATACTCCAAACAAAATTATAGTATGAGGTTTCAAAAGGCAGGTGGCACCCTTTATACAAGGTCTCGGACTTCCTTTTTGTCCTGATCCAGAACTTCAGGAGGAATCTCGCAAGAAAACCTGAAGAGACACAGCATAATAGATCAGAATCTGGTAGATAGATACGCTTGCTTCCAAATGCTTAGTCATTTGTCATGAATACACAGTTTTGTGCAATGTGTAGATACACTCTTGGAGATAAAAGGTACCGAGCTGTACTTTTCCATGTCACTGGGGTGGTACCATATTTTGTGTTTTTAGCATGCATCTGTTACCTGGGAAAGTGCATGGACCTTTTAATTAGATTTTACATTATTAATTAGAGTAATACTTTAAAAAGGTACATGGGTGGTTCTTAAGGTCCAATTATATACCTTAAATTATTTTTAAAGATACACTATATTCACATTTACAGGTGAAAGATACAAACTACAGGTACAAAAGATGTACCCTTAATTGTACCCCAGAGAAAAGGAAAAGTACAGATAAATAGTACAGTACCTTTATTTTGTAAGTACCAATGAACAGAAGCCAGTGGTGTTCAAACCCAGTGCTAAGGATGCTATGCTGTTCACATTTTTGCCTCATCTACCACAGCTGATTCATGGATTAATTGACTAACTCGTGGTCTAATTAGTTAGCACTGTGGGCTTCCTGCTGGGTTACAGCAGGAAACTTTCACCATGTAAAGAAAAACTTGCATAACCTGTACTCAAAATGTCTTAAATCTTTGCACAAACTATTAGTGATTTATTAAAAGTAAGGAATTGGGTACATTTTTGCACTTTGTCTGTATCCATCTTTCTCACAACCCTTTAACCACCAATATTAAAAAGGCTGATTGGGAAACACACACACACACACACACACACACTCTAATTCTGTTTTCCTGTAACAGTAAAGTTTGTCTAATACCTCTCCAAGGAATTAAAAGGGAGTATTATTTGTTTGCCTTTTTTTTTTATTCTATTTGAAGTAATTTATGGCAGCAGCATCAGCGAAAAACAGCTTCCACTCCCACAGCAGTAAATTCTCTAGTCATTGTCGGGTTACTGCCTCTACATCCACATGATCAATGCAGGGCTCTATCACGCGCCATGATGCTTATCGTAAGCAGTTTAAACCTAGATTTGTCAAGTCAAGAGGCTTTTGTCATTTCAACTATATATAGCTGATGCAGTACACAGTGAAATGAGACAACGTTTCTCCAGAACCTTGGTGCAACATAAAACAGCATAAAACTTGATGTTTTTTGACAACACAGATGTTCTTTTGTACCTCTCAGTCACCTCAGGTCTACTTGGCTTGTGCAGACGGGATACCATTTCTTTCTGTGGAGAACATGCAGTAAACAGTTTATATTCATGATTTTACCAATTACCAAGAAGTTCTAACTGAGGTATTTGATCAACATCTTACAGAAACGTGTGAAAATAGGTGCCGTGAAGGATAGGATATAGGATAATCTGTAGCACAACCAGACAATAGAAGAAGATATTAAATTTGATGGCTATTTAATTTCAGTTTTGGTTGTTACCTGTATTAGGCAGATTACAGAAATAAAGTAGGTAGTGTGATTATGATTAAGAGAACTAGTGCCTCAAAATAGCGTCAACAATAATTACATTCCACTATAATTAATTGGATGGAAACAATGTAAGGGTCAAACCTGAAAAGTAATATATATAATTTGGTCAAAAATATGTATGTTATATAATCAGAATCAGAGGAGTTACTGATGTAAAATCATGATTTTTGGACACAGGGCTGTTTTAATGCACATTTGCCTTAAGCAGTGATGTCAGATAGAACTGGCTATGACTAATCATGATTGGTAAAACAGCTAAGGCTAACCACATAATCATCATCCTTTTCCCCTAGAGACATGCAAGTCCATAATGAGTTGCTTTCCAGACCATTCCACTCTTCCTGTTCCTCTGCAGGGGCTGGACAGTTGCTAAAATGCTGAGGCTTTGAGGAAAAAGTGCTGATAAGAGAGACAGAGCACTCTAATGGATAAGAGAGAAATAAAACACTTGGCTGTCTATGGGACTCCTCTTCTGCCCAAATCTGCAAAGGGCCGTAATGATGAATTGTGTATAGGATTGATTTGCACATACATATTGGTGACTGAACAGAAATGAATAGCAAAATGGTTTTATAAGGGTGATTGACACATTGGTGCCTACCTTAATCCGATCTTCTCTCTGCTTCTTTAAGAGTGCCATTATCTCATCACGCTTTTTCGCCTTTGAGAAAAAGCAAGATGTGATGTTCAATAGCTAACCATTTATCTCTCCACCAGTAATAATCTATGTGCATATGCACACAGCAGAGAATGCAGCAGCCAGCTGGCAAGAGAAACTGCAACTACTAAACAAGCCTCATAACTCTGATTTAACACTCTCACTTTGTGGCTACACGGCTGGCTGGTAATTAACTTCATTTGATTGATTACATTCTGAATATGGCCTCAGTAGCCATTTATCAAGCAGACATCATTTGAGAGCAGGTTAATCATTTACAATAATGTAATTCAGTATGATTATTATCATTAGCTATAAACATTACTCATGCCTTGTATTGTAAAAGCATTCAAAGTGAAATCTAAAGCAGCTTCTCATAAAATACACGCATTTCTTTGGACATTATACTGAACAGAATAATTGCTGATATTCATGTGAAAAGTTTAGATTCAGAATGAAAAATGTCAAAGTATCAAGCACATGATGGAAAATGCTGTTTTCTTTCTTGTAAAAACAGCCATTTCTCTCCAGTTGTCAGCTTTGGAAAAAGCTTTTTCTTGGGAAGAAAAGCCAATTACTAAATAGGAATTGTATGAAAATAATCTGGTCTCTGGTGGACTATGCATCCTACAGCTTTCAAATCGATTGCTCTCAGTGGACTTGTGGAGAAATAAGAGGGATGTAGAGCTGAGCAGATTGCAACTGTGCTGGGAAAAAAAAGATGGTGAGTGAGTAACATACCTATGAGTCACTAGAGAACGATAGCTTAGGAAGTTTGTGAGATTTTGTAATTTGTTTGGCTGCATATATTGACTTTCCAGGTTAAACCAAGAACTTGATTAAAGAAATCCATCACTGATAATGCAATTTTGTTTAAACTTATAGCAGTACTTAAGGCTGATGAAGAATCAGTTGGGTCAAAATTGAAATTTAGAAACAAGACTGAAATGCGCAGCAAATTCTAAAACTATTACATATATACTCTAAATATTATACACGCTTATACCTCAGCGCTGTTGAACTCTTGAATCTGATTTGTCAGAAAGTATTTGTTTATTTCCAATAGCTTGGCTGCAAAGCAAATCACAGGTTTATATTACTACGTTCATTCAAATATCATTTTTGTGGTTAAAAACTAATTCACACTGACTTGTATAGCAGATGCTAAAGAGACTTTTGTGAATACAATGCTTTCTGTAAGGAGATGTTTGTTTAACAATTATGGAAGGTAGTCTCCAGTGTCAGCACTTTGTAACAGTATAAAGCTGTAAATTATATTTCCTGTGATGGGAATGTCTTCAGGGTTGAGGGCTTTGTGGTTTCTCTGTTTCTTAAGTTAACTTCAAGAGAAATAAAGGAAAGGCTGTTTATAATGTAAGTGATAACAGGAAATATTAATATAAAAATAACTTGGACATTCCATGACATTAAATGTAACTATAGCATATAGCATATGTTGGAATAAAACACTTCAGGACGTGTTTTAGAAAAAACAATTGACTTTGTGGTGGTACCAGTAACTCTGATTTACTCTGATCAGACTGCATGATACCACCTGACATTGATTACATTTTAAAACAGCACACCCTGTTATGTTTTGATGATCTTTGCTGTTCTATTGTGAATGCCATAGATGAGCCTTTGAAAAATCCAACCAACACTGTGGATATCAGCTGTTCTGGATTTCTCTGAACTTGGGTCAAACACATACTAAATGTCAGGGATAACAAGGATAATGATCTTCTATTGATCACTGATCTTCTATTGGCCCAAATTAGGAATCTCTGGGCTAGTATGAGCTCTTTATGCAAGAAACGTTCTTTTTAAAATCTGCATTTTAAAACCTCATGTCTCATACCGAATGATGTGCACCTCTTTACTTAAGCAGAATCCTCTGCAAAAAAAAAAGAGCTGATGTTCCCCGAACCCTCCTAGGCTCTTTGAGATGAATTGATCTGCGACTAGCCTGTGCACCACAAACCACGGGCCCGCTAATCTGATTAGCGCCCACGTTCAGTGAGCTGCGGCAAGCACCAGAGGCTCCGCAGATGCATCCATTATGACAGAAGTACAAAGAGCTGGTTAAAGGTGGCAGCTTCTGGGATCACATTACCCCAATTGGCTCCCTGGTGCACTGCAGTGGGGAACACCAGTGCTAAATCAAAAGGACTACAGGCTGCTTATCACATTAGAAAATGGGCAATTACTCATGAGAGTTTTATGAGGATGTAATATGAAGCATACAATTCATCAGGGACTATAAACCATTTAATGTTTCACAGGAATTCTGCTAGGTATTTAAACACACTCCTATCTGGACTCTTAATTTTGTGGGCTGCAGATTTATTGATTTTGTTTAGTGCACATGATATTAAAAATGGTAGGTGTAGCCAATTGCTGACATTGCTAGTCTCTTGTCGCCAAATCTCATATTCCTGTTAGGGGTTTGTAACACTGACTATTTCATTACAACCGCCATAATTAAGGACCAATCTAGCTTGCACTGGTGTGTGATTGCAGCATACGCCTGATTCACTTTGTCTTAAGTGCACCATTATGCAAGTGAGAGCTTCATTTCCTTAATGCAGTGTGCCAGGCCTTTTTTGCTTAAAGACAGCAGATTCTGGCTGCCAGATCCTCACGCTGCAAAATCTCATCTGATCTCGATTCATTGCTCATTACAGCTGTGTATCTACTCACTGCAGGCTGACTCCAGCACAGAAAGAGAGAACAGTGGAAATTGCATCAATATATCATATATACAACTTGCAGTAAAATATATGAAATAAAATATTTAATTTTCTCACCAGAGGTATTCATCAGAATTTGCACCTTCAGTCTTATGAATACAGTACCACACACCAGAGCAGTAAGGTAAATAGCAGACAAGCAAATGGTACAATATATATCTTTGAACAATGTCCATGAAAACCCTGTAAGTAAACCCATTTACCCAACTGCCCCCACAAGTACTGAATCTGTGGTGAACAGAAATATAGTACATTTCTGTATTCAGAGCTGGAGATTTAAGTTCAAGTTATGTCAAAATATTTATGTGGGGAAAATTACTTATCTTCAGAGATAGGTCACACGCCTGCATAAGTAGATTTTCTGAGCTCCCTACTGAGAATCTTGCAAATGACCTGCAACTCCTAGGTTTTAAGATTTTTCTTGAATAGAGGTGTCCAATAACAAGAGTTTTCAGCTGGCGTTAAACACAAACGAGCTATTTGAGAGGATGAGCCGTCTTCCCAATCTATTAGTACTTAGGCAGCAATGGCTGTGCGAAACATTTCCCCTTACTTCCCTGTCTTAATTTTGTGCAAGCCAACATGACATGGAATTTGTATTGGTATAATGCAGTTTACCATTTCCTTACCATTTCCAGATATCTCTGCTTCTCATCCTGCATCTGTAGCTGGTACGCCTTCTGTAGGCTCTCATCAGTTTCTGTTGTAAGATCATATGGTCAGATTGGGTGGATTCAAAGTGACATTATTAAAATGAATAAAACACTACTTACTAGACCATGGTGGCTGCTTGGGAACATTATTACTGGCTACGAGGAAAGATAAGACAAAATTATTAAGACTATTTTACAGTATATAGCCTAAGCCCACAATATTTTATCTTACCTGCTCATGATCAGGAATATGGTATATATGTTTAGACATTTAACTTAGATCAAATTTTCATATATAGAAGAATGACATGTTCTAATACATCATTGCTTCAATAGTAACAATTTACACAGGTACTTGTACAGTGGCGATTCCATACAAATGGATTTTGAAATGTGTTTAATTGTTTATATGCTTTGAGTGATATGCAAAGTGTTTTTGTGAGGAAACGTTCATTCAGCATTTATGGAAGGAGTCTCCAGCATCAGCACTTTGTAATAGTCAGAGGTAAATCTGTAACTTAAATTTTCTTACACAAACAAGTCTTTACGGTGGAGGAATTTGTGGTTTCTTTGTAACATGATAAGCTGAATTTTGTCTTATTATAATGTAAATGATAATAGGAACAATAACATTAACCTTAATGGAACAATAAATGGATAAAAATATGACAATAAAAAAAAATTGGTAGTGTTGACAAACTGCTGGGGTGTGAGGGAAATAAAACACTTCGGGATGTGCTGCCTCAGGGTGGTCATGCCATCACACCACCCTATGGTTGATTATTTTCCTATAACTGCATGTCACAAAGGGTATAATTTACTTTTAATAGATACATCAAGAAATAGCCGGTTGAATTACATGGGACATGCAAGGTGTTGGCCGTGTAGATGCTGTCTAATGTTATACACGCTCTCTATTCTGTGTAAGCTGTAGGTTTTCTCTCTCTCTCTCAGAGAGAGAGAGAGAGAGAGAGAGAGAGAGAGAGAGAGAGTGTGTGTGTGTGTGTATGTGTGTGTGTGTGTGACACACACACTTACACTTGCGTTGCGGGGTCTTGGCTACCTTCAGACGCTGTCTGATATCCACCGACACTAAGCTGGACTCGATGGGTGGCTGTAAACACAGGGAGCTCCAGAAGACTTTGGCGTAAGCTACATCCTCTTGCGACGAGCCTTCAAACACCGTGTAGCACACATCAGCATCTGAAAGTGTTTCCGCAGCGTCTGCTATATCTCGCACTTCGCTCATAATAACACTTCTGTACTGGAGCCAAGGGCTGAGTGTGTTTACCGGAAGTGAAGGCAGCGGCGCGTGTTGTCATGGAGAAGGACGCTTTCAGGCGCGCGACATAATCCCCCATTTAATTTTACTTCTTACTCAGAACTAAAATTGCATGCTAACAATACTTTAATGTTTTGCGTGTATACATATACACATATGTGCTAAAAATTTCCTAAGTCCTCCCCACTCGTGGTGAATGATCCGCACTTGAACAAGCACATAGACCCCCAGCTAACTATTACTATTTCCCAGAACGTTCCCGGAACGTTTGTTTTTGGTTTCTGAGACTAGATCTTTTAGTTTTCCAGGCAAACTGTACTACTGTGGTCATCATGGCACGTTATGGTACAGAGAATGTTCACCTAACGTTCCCATAACTTTGAAATAATTTGATAATCTTGCGGTTACCCGCTATGTTTTGGAGACCGTTTCCTTCTAGGAACCTTAAAAATAATTTGAACCTCTCGAGAACCAACCTGTTACTATACTGATGCAATCCTAGGAGGATAATGTACACATACATTATTTTGTCCTGTGTGTGGTAGTGGTAGTAGTAGAAGTACAGTCAAAATCCAAAATTAAATCTAGAATTTGAAAGTCAAATTTTAATGTGAGATTAAATCCATATAATTAGGATCAATGCATGAATGTTTAATTAATGAGGTCACTGGTGTTTTTCAGGTGTACTGTATAAACCATATTTCTATAATTGTGAGAAATAAATGATACATTAATAATGCAGATGAAACTAATGAGTTACAAAGATTAGTATTATTAGATTGCGATCAGCTGTTGCCTTTGTTACCATTTGTATTTTTGTCATGCCTTGGCAAATCGGGAATGATAGAAAAACCTCTTTTAACTTGAATGAGACGAATAGAAATTAAGTGTACTTTGCTGTGCTCGAGCCTTAGCTCTTCAGATCTGTAGATTTGGACCATGCAGTCATTATGCAAGGCTTAGGCTGTGTAAACTTAATGCCTATTGGGTTAATTCAGACACTCAGACAGATTAAATGTCTTCTTTTTGTTTATTATGATCATGCGTTACATTACAAGTATGCATTTTCAAAAACCAAGACAATAAGAACCAAACATGTGCTGTTTTGGAGCTGTTGTTCAGCTGGTAGTGAGGTTAGTGATTACTGTAGGTCCAAATCGTAATCAGCTAACTACACTGCCAAATAACCAAACAGCATGTGTTCCCAAGGAGTCTTCCAGAACAATCAGTGCACAAACACATAATAAAACATGTTTCACCACTCTGTAACACACTGTAATAGCAGGTCTGACTAAAGTTTTAGCTGCAAGACAAATCACAGGTTTATACTGATGCCTTACATAACCACACATAATATTTCACTCTGTTGTTCTGCTGTGAGACATTGTGGAAAATAAGTACACAGTGATATGTGCTTGACTGCAGGCTGTTGTGTTGGCAGTATGGTTAGTGATTGTAGTCCGTGTGAAACAATCAGCTAACAACACTGCCTACAAACCAACCCCAACAGGTGAACCGGGCAACAGTTCACAACGATGACAGCAGAGAAAAGATTGATGTTATATCCACACACTTTAACAAACTGAAGACTTCTACCTGTATAGGAACTACCCTTCGAAAGTATGTAAAAGAGGCACTAAGACCAAACAAAGTCTGACAAATAACATTTAACATTTAAATGTTAATCAGACCTGAAATTAGAAAAGATGAATTAGAAGGAAAAGTATCTGGGGAAAAGGTCAAAAAGTAGCTGCATGGTATGAACATCTACATCTACATAGTATGTAGATGTTCATTTAAACAATATAATCCATAAAAAATGGTCATTTGGAAAATTCACAAAAAATTGTAAGTGATCATTTGTGTATATTTCAAAAGCCAATACTGCCATAATGATTAGTCAACAATACATTGTGCAATCCAAATTCATAGCTCACAATATATCCACACACTAAAGCAACGAGTACAGAAAAAATGATTTGGATATTTCAGGCACTGTGGTTGAAATTGTCAGCAAAATGTGTTAAAAAGTTGATTCACTAAGGCCTACATATGAAGTAACGTGCACATGTGTGAACAGGCTACATGTAATTTATCACCACTCACCTGTGAAGGACTTGCTTTAAATACAAACTTACTTATTCCTACACGGTCCAGTTTGAAGGAATGCCACCTTACACTCTTCTCTTCTGTCATATCTATCTCTTCTCTCTTCTGTGTATTGTAGCCTGTTCCTGTCGTTGCCATGCACCTCATGACGTCACACCTGTTGGGCTAGAAGTGGACAGATCAGTTGCATTTGATTTGTTCCTTAAAAAAAACAGCTACATGATAGTAGACTCTAATACTCAAGGAATTTGATCAAAATATCATAGAAATTTAAATGATCATGTGACAGATATTATTCATTAATGAAATTTAAATGAATTGTATTGCACTGATAGACTCTCTGAGATCTGAGAGTTGGGGTAGCAAGGTTTAATTCAATTCAGTGGAAACTATCAGGGCTGTTATTGAATTATAAATTGAAAGTTGCTGTACCTTTGCTTACCACTGGCATGGTACCCTCAGAGGTATATCTTTTTGTACCTTTAATATGTATCTTTCACCTGAAAAAGTCAATACTTTCCAAAGCATACTTTGAAATGTGCAGTGAAGTCACTATATTGAGGTCACTGTTCAATCTTGAGCTTGGGTTACTGTCTGTGAGAAGTTTCCTCCAGGTTCTCTGGTTTCCTCCTACCTCCCTCCTACCTAGTTGCCCCTAGGTGTGAATGGATGTGTGTGTGTGTGTGGGTGTGTGTGTGTGTGTGTGTGTGTGTGTGTATGTGAGGTCCAGGGTGTATTCCAGCCTCATGCACAGCGTTCCCGGGATAGTCTCCAGATCCAGCGGAACCCTGACCAGGATAAAGCGGTTACTGAAGATGAATGAATGAGTGAGATGGTACCTTCAGCAGTATGTTTTTATTCCTTATGTGTGCATCTTTCACCTGGGAAAATGAATGAAAAACATTTAATGAATTGGAATAGTTGTATTGGGAGCAGGGAAAATTTCCAAAAGATGCACCCTTTCTCTGGTAAATTTGAATGTTTGTTGTATATATTTCAGGTTTCCTTAACATTTTCATCATTAAAGTTAGATTTAGACCTATTTGTTAATTAAATCATTCAGCCACACGCTCACTTGTCACATTGCCATTTGGCTTTAGTCTCCTGGAACACTTAATTGAAACCATTATTACAGGTACAGATTTAGGTTCACAGATGGAAGATACCTTCTAAAGGTATGAAAGATGTGCTCTTGACAATCAAAGATATGGTGTAGCCACTCTTTTGTCTTTTATACACAAATGTTTGTCAGGTTACACAAAAGTTTAGCTATTGTACACTAATTAGGGACAAGACAAACTCACAAAATACTGCTACGTGAAGTAGTTGAGATAGCTTTCCGTGACTGTATGGCTAAGCCTGGTGTCTCTCAAAAAGACAGGCCTACTTACCGAAGGAAATCTTCACAGGTAGAACTGGGTTGAAGTGTTTCTCTGCGCCTCTGAACTCGCTCTCACACTCACAGCTTTTATAACAGGAGCCGCTGTGGCGCGTTTAACCTGAGCGGCTGATGAGGCGCGAGCCGCTGGAGGCGGGAATGAGGCGCTAAAGAGCGCGCGCTGACCGTCACCTCACAGCTGCAGCGCGTGCAGGAGAAGGGAAGGCACGCGCGAGCATAAAGGCGTTTACACTGTTATCCAGTAGCCTTTAACAGAAGTGTGTAATGTTAATAAAATTATATACTTATACTGACACAAAGGTATAAAAAGAATGAATGTTCCCGATAGTACAAGTACTTCTTTCATACATAGTATATTTTTAATAAAATAATTAGTTTTTTGTTATTCTTAGACAAGTATCTATTACACTGAGTGATTTTAATGCTATGAATTTCTGTTAATGCCTAATGCCTAAGCTGTATTTAAAAAAAAATTTCCTGAATAAAAAGTAAATGATTTAATGTCATAAAATCGAAACACCACACACTTTTTTGACTTTTTTTTTGTCACATTTTGACTTTCACCCACACCGGTGGCCAGGCTTGTGTGATAAGTAAATAATAACTAAATAACTAAATCCAATAAAAACTTTTTTGTACACATGCAAAACAAACAACAAACAAACAAAAACAGTTACAGCTCGGCTTTTAGTTTTCCTTGACATGCCAAATCACGTTCCAAAAAATGGTGCAAGAAATTCACATGTATGGCAATAAATTAATAAGAAAAACTGATAATTGTAAATAACTGAAAATTGAACATTATTAAACATACATAATCCATGTCATGAAAAGGTTGTAGCTCTAATTAAGTAAAACTCATTTGATTAAGACAGATATAAAGCCAGGAGACTAGAATAATCAACCATCTTTAATATGTGTATATGTGTAGTGCTCAAAGTAAGACAAATCCAAGGACTGTTAATTTCTACTGGTTATATACTGTTAATGTTGGTAGTAGTTGCCATGATACTAACAAAATTGATCAATTAAAAAAATACTTCAGAACCTCTATACTTATTAATGAAATATGCTGCAATTACTACAATAATGCCACCAAAGTAAGGCTAAATTTTTTGTATCAGAGATGACAGATGATTCAGTGACTAAAATGTTACCTCTTATAGTGTATCTACAGAATCAAAGTTTGCAATGTCTTTAAAATTTAATTTAAAATGTATATAAAGTATACATTATTATTATTATTATTATTATTATTATTATTATTATTATTATGTTGTAAATAATTTTATTGTCCATTGTTCAACTGATTTCTTTCCTCTTTGTCATTTTTTTCTTATGCAGCTTTGATTCCAGTCACTAGTTAATTTTTGACTGATGATGTAGATAATCACTCCCTTACCTGAGACACATGGACGCCCTATGCTTGGAGGATCAAAGTAACCGCCGTTTATACAGACAACCATTTAATGCAGCCCACTGTTGTTAATTCAGAGGTAAGGAACAAAAACAAAAAGCTGATCGACTCCTTAGATACAGACCAAACCAAACAAAAATGTTTCTCTGAGTTGGGATTGTTTTTCAGTTGGTAGGGTATGCATTACTGTGGCACTGTGGCGATAGTGGACAATAGCTACTCAGGGTTACCACAGAAACTATTTATTGAACAGGCCCAGGCTTGCCTGTAGAAGTATAACATCTAACATCTTATTTGCTCCCGGTTGCTCTGTACACATAACAGTTAATCTGACATAAAAAAAAAAATCAACTTGTATCAATTTGCCACCACATATTAAACATCTTTTGAAACCTTGTCTTATTCTCAAAACATCAAGTGCACACAACACTTTATTTGCTAAATAATTTCAAAATTAAATATATAACTACAAACAATGACATCAAAATGAAATAACCATTTATTACCAATTATACCAAGACACATTTATTTTCAGTATTTACAGTAATGCTAAACAGCAAATACAAAATGGCCTCTTTTTAGTACTGTTTGCCTTTACTCTTCCACAGCTATACATGGTAAAACTGAAAACTTTGTAGAAATTAGAAAAAAAAAAATAGAAACAAATTAAGAAAAAGATATTACAGGCCATTCACTTTCATCCATCTTTTCTTTAATGCTATGCATGCTTCTGCTGTGAACTCAAAGCAGAATCCTTTGCACACATGCGGGCATGATATCCGAGGTCCTATATCCCCAAACTGCATGCTTAAATATTGTCTTTAACTGAATGGGAAGTAAGTTCCATTAAAACATTGAGGAACAGGAAACCTGATTTTGTACTGTTGTACCAAACTACTGCCAGTGGAATGGAGATGGAAGCCATTGCATGTGCAGATAATTTATTATGTGAAGTAAAAACAAAACAGCCAAAACTGTGTAAACAAGANATAAGCAGTATTGTGGCACACCCAACAACAAACAACAACTACAACAAAGTTGAGACGCTGAAAAACTAGAACACAGTTGCGAATGACTCGTGAGGCGTGTGACATGCTGGGGCTGATGGGTCGTATAGTTCTTTGCCCATTGGTGTTACCATGACATACTATATATAAAAGTCTGAATCAACTTCCTGTTATACTCAGGGATGAGATTCCTGAATATTGTAACCAAATGGCTAAGATGGATTGTGTGTTGTAAGACTCAGTGATATGCAAGTGGATAAATACTAAATAAATTCCCCTCACTTCCCAAAAACATGTCAGCAAGTGGACTGGCTATTGAATCTCAAACCACATTCTAAACACAAATTCCTGCCGACTAGCCCACTTCTTAAGGCGGATATGATGGCCAAAGCTTCCCATCTAAAGAACAAGCAAGGGCAGCAGTGGTGCCTTTGCCCCTTGCTATTCCACCAGCTGCATCCCATATTGCAATGGTGTTTATAATGTTTGTCTTCATGAGTCGTCTTAATGAACTTTAGTTGTATACTTTTTTTCTTACTAATCACAAGAGTTTCTCTTGAAATTCATGCTTAGAGATATAGCACTTTGTTTTGCACAAAATGTAGGACAAAGTTTAGAAGTCCAATATACTTTTGGTAGAGTTGGCATCTTTTTGCTAAACACATATTTGCTCAGTGCATTAGATTTATTACTGGCTTGTTGCATTACATTGTAGATAGAAAATTACATTTTATAGAAAGTAGTGCTTTAGTGTTTGTTCTGATTATGTTATTCATTTTCTATTTTAGGCATTTTCCAACTTAGTGTTCCTCTTATTATAGGGCACCAGATCTGAAAAACTGTAGTACCATCTAGTGGTCAACATCAGCAAAAACACATGTTAGTCAAGTGAAAGCTGTTTCCCAATATGAAACACCTGTTGAGACATATAATTGGTCATTAATGTGACCTTTAAAAAGCATCAATTCCCCCACAACTTGCTGTGAGTGCTCAGTGAGTGCTTGTCCTTTGTTCTTTTTGGCAGCAATTGTGGTCCTACTTTCATGTAGGTTTTTAGAACAGTTTTAATTATTTTTTTTAAAGCAAAAGAGGCTGTGTGTAGAGAAAATGAAGGAAGAGATTGCTGCTACAGTTTTCTTTGTGGCAAGATTAGCAAAGAAACACGGCAAGCTGGAGCGTTCATGCCGGGAGAGGTTTGCAGTGGCTTTTACTTCGGTCCTTTTTGAGACCTACAAAAGCCATTGGTACCCAGAGAAGCCATGCAAAGGACAGGCTTTCCGGTGAGGGACTGTGGTGTAGAAGCATGAGAGGGGGAAAGTATTGCAAGAATTGGTGTTATCCATGGACCTTCTTTGTTTTTCAGGTGTCTGAGGATGAATAAGGCCCAGTTGAGGGACCCTATAATTGACTGTGCTTGCAAACAGAGTGGTGTTGACTATGAGGACCTGGGTTTGCCTAAAGAGATCACCATCTGGGTAGACCCTGGAGAGGTGTCGTGCCGGTAAAATCTTGATAAAGACGAGGATTCCAAATTCTTATGTACTGTGAAATACTATGAGGAACCATAGTATGGCTTCTAAAGGATTATCATGAAATGATCATGACATGTTGCAGAGTAAATGTATGCCTTTGTCTCCCTTGGTGAGGTTAGACTGGGGATATCTGCCATAAATTATTGGTATATGTGACTCATCAGTTGTAACTCCAGTCTGTGCTTAAGAGCTAATGAGGCTATTGAAGTTTTCTCAAGTATAGATATGGCTGTTCTACAGTTTTGCACTACTTGTTTAGGTTACAAGTCCAAGGTGAGATTTTCTCTTGCAGGTATGGTGAAAAAACCACACCATTTTGTGTAACACTTTTGGAGGGGCAAAAAGGAGATGGTGAGTTCTCGCGCAGAATAAACAATGCCGTGGAGCGTGCTTCCTCAGACTACCACTCGGGGACATCTTCAGATGAAGAAGGTTCTAACAGCAGCATGAGCAGTAGCAGCAGTGGTACACTCTCTGCTCCAGAGCCTAAGTGCATCCCCACAGTGTCCAATCCCAACAGTGTTTATCAGGTATTTAAGACAGGCTCCCAACCTTGGTCACAAATTCTTGTCTTGCTTGTTTAAATTGTGTGCCAGCATTCCCACCTCAACTTGGGGAGAGTCTGTTAATTAGCTGATTAATTGAATCAGTTGTTGCACACTAGAATGTGCAGGATCAAGTTCTTCAGGACCAGGGTTGGGGAAACTGTGCCTCAAGATTGTTCTTAATGGTACTCCTTGGCCCAAGGAGTAATGTGGCTGCAGGTTTTCATTCCAGTGAAGCATGAGCTATACCTTTCACTTGTTGAATCGGTCCACTTTAATCTCCAGTCAAGTGTGGCTATAATGAAGGCATGCAGCCTTCATTGGGTCTATGGCAATCCAGATAGCAGTGTAAAATCAAGTAATGGGCTTAGTACTTGGTCTTGAATTAATTTTATTTGGTTGTTTTAATAATGTATGTACTTTACCACCTTATTCTTGCAGTTCAGTGAATTTGGCCCACTTCCATCCATGCAGAACTGGGCTGTCTATCCCAAAAGGAAGCCCTATGCTGGTGAAGGCTACCAGCAGCATTCAAATGGTCAATACCCTCCACACAATGGCTTCAAAAACTACAGACCATCGTATGCCTTCTCTGGTCCACGGGTGGACAAATACCATTGGGTTAGCAAGAGCCGCTCATAAGACTTGAGCTTGTGAGCAGTTCTGGTGTTTCGCTATTTAGTTGGTGTGCAGCCTTGATGGCTGATTTTCAATGTTAATACTTCAATGTAATTATTTATGAGATTATCTAATGCTAATTGCCATTCATGGCATGTTTTAAGTTGTTTTAATAAATTATGTTGAAAGCTATGTGGAGAAAATAAAATCTGGTTTTAATACTGGCTCTGTCTGACATGTATGGCATAGCTTACACTAGATGGTAGCATGGTCTTAATCTACAATCCTACTTCAGAATCAGTATGAATTTAAGGTGGTTNGTTGCCTGCAGGGGTCTATATAGTGGGTCACTAAATTTGAGGACATGACACTTCATAAACATACTTTTATGGCTGTGCTTCTTACATTTAACTGTTGGAGACCTCATGCTCATTTAATCCTGCAGAATTTGCATTTCTTCTCCCATTAGGCCTAAGTCTCAATCTCGTTCCAAAACTACTTTTGATCTGGAAGTTGCCATTTCCTTTGTTTTAAATATATTCATTGGGGGGGAACTTCTAACAAGATGAGCTGCGATTATCTCAATTAGTAATCTCAGGCCTTCCAAGAAACCCACATCATGACTTTGATAGAGAAGCCAGTTTTTTTTTTTTTTTTCAATTTATCATAGGATCATTTTCTGTGGCTTTATCATAATGTGTCTTGGATAAACAAGACTGAAGTGTGGACTTGAAGAACTCCTGTAATTTCTGAGACAATATACTATTTGTGCTCCTGCATGTGTACACAAGACTAAATTAAGCCTCGATTGATCAGCTTCAAATCATGTAACTTGTGCCTGCATTTTTATATGCTGATTATGCTGCCATGTTTAAAAAGCTTGTGTGTTTTTAGTTTGTTTAAACTTTTATGAACCCAGTTATTTCATATTAATGACTAACTAGAAAGATCAAGAAATATTAAATATGGAAAAAAAATGTAAAGAAAGCAAGTCCACATGAATTCATAAAGTGAGAAGTAAGACATTCTGAGTCTCCTCCAGTGCCTCATTGTCATTTACTTTTACATTTCTCAGGCATTTAAGGACTGATTACTGGGCTGAGCTGGAGCTTGAGGAAATAATGACAATGGACTCTTCTTCCTGTGGGATAGAGGGTTCCCTGGGTATGTCTATCCTTTTTCAGAGTGTGATAGTGCTGCTGTGCCTTCCCCATTACTGGGAAGATCTGTAACATCCTGTGCTGGTGTCTGGACCACACTGATAGCACTGCAGTGTTAGGGTATAGGTGACATTCTCTATGTGGTTGGAGTGTGCCTGGCTAGCGTAGCCTGAGAGAGCAGGTCTGCTACAGTGGCTCGTTACACCATGGAAGTCAACGAGTTTTGTGTCTTTTCTAATTCACGCTTCTTATTTAGGGATGATGGCACTGTCACCAAACCCCAGCGAATAGTGCACCCCCTACAGAACTCCAAGCATATAACTTTGGTACCCATCCTTCAGCTCTCAGCCTCTCCTTCAAGGCTGCC
Source organism: Pangasius macronema (assembly GCA_037577455.1). Classification (NCBI taxonomy): domain Eukaryota; kingdom Metazoa; phylum Chordata; class Actinopteri; order Siluriformes; family Pangasiidae; genus Pangasius; species Pangasius macronema. The sequence goes on along the minus strand of CM074971.1, from coordinate 13,753,240 downwards.
AGACTAGCATCTTCTCCTCAGCATACAGCAACAATGTTGTATTAAAATGCTATTTACATGCCATTTAATATACGTTAGATGTTTTACACCTGAACATTAATTAAAAGTTAAAAATATAAAGCCGAAAATCACAGAATTGTCAGATAATTATAAATCCACGATTCTGACATGACAGACATTCTCACAAAAAAAAAATCTGCCATGAAATTAATATAGCCCTTTAGTTCAGATTGAAAATGAAGATTAGATAAAACAAACAAACAAAAAAATACTTAAACTTAATCATCATAAGCAGTTAAAAAGCTACATACATTTCTATAATTTTCTTGATGGTTGCGATGCAAGTTGAAAATTGCAACATTGAGGAACCACCCACTGAAAACAGTCTGACAACAAATGCATTTGAATATGAAATGCGTGAGTTTCATATTCAAATTCTGCCGGAGATCTGAAGATGGATTCTATTTCAGTTGGCAGTTTAACTTCACACGGTAGTTTGCTTATGGTCAGATTATGCCACTGTGCATGGTGTTCATAGTGTGATAAGCAGTGTTAGGTTTACACCAAGGCCAGAGACCAGAGAACTGTTTTCCCCAACGCATTTGTTAAGTGTTTTTTTTCCCCTCGATAATAGTTTTCTTTTTGCCACTCCGCTTAAAAAACACGCCCAGCTTTGTGGAGACTCTGGGCTATGACAGACTTGTAAATAGCTTCTACCATCTTTAGAGTTGTCCCTCACCTCTTGGTTGAACTTCAACTTAACTTTAGATTAGATAAAAGTAACGTAAGATTTTAGACCCGTTCTAACATGATACACGTATTTGGTATACATTTTTTGCAGTGTGCAATGCTGTAGGCAAGCTGGAGCTTGTCTGTTTTAAATTACCTGTATCCTGTGCTTTGTGGCCATAAAATGAAACTGACAGCCATTGTCCTTGATGGCTATCTGTTGCTCTTGAAGGATAAGTGATATATTACAGTGCAAACATGATGAAATCTGGATTTGATCTTATGTTCAAGTGAACTCTTTTAGCTCTTTTAGTTTTGAAATGATAGCAGCAGTCAGATATTCCTATCCTTGTGAAGACTTTGGGTCCCCACCAATATATAAAAACACACACACACACACACACACACACACACACACACACACACAATAGTGTCAAGGCTCCTAACCTTTAAATAACAATACTAGGCCTGTTATTTGAAAACTTTAGTCCAAATTGTGAGTGTCACTTTCATCTTTATGTTTATTACTTGCAAAAAAAAGATCCATTCCACTGTCTGGATTAATTCACATTCAGTATTCAGTGTTTAGGTTTTATAAAATAAAGTGTTTACAGGATATTTCAGTCAGCTGGAATGTGTACAATACACACTGGTTCAAAACAGCTTTACAGAAATCTGGATGTAGATTTAGATCCCTGATGAACAATTCTCTGGACATTCGCAAGATAAAACTCCCTGAAGCGTCGAGGGGAACCAGACTGAAAGAGGAAACCCATCCTCTTCTGGGGTACCTGGAGTACTAAGTGTATGTATGTGTATGTGCAATATGAGCAGATTGCAAACATCTGGATGGTCTTTATGACTACAGCAGCCATACAAGTCTACTGTATCCATATGAGATTATCCACTGAAGAGACTTGGGCGTAAACTGTTTTTTGGAAAGTGTGTAGTATGGGGTATAGAAAGAGTATCGGTACAACTTGACAGAGAAAAACAACAGATTGATATATATGCTCTTATCATACAGTGGTCAGAAAAGGTGTACATTTGGATCACATTGCAAACATGGACTCAGCTAGTTATAAACAGAGAGTCATACATTTCTATAATTTTCTTGATGGTTTGATGCAAGTTGAAAATTGCACTATTGAGGAACCACCCACTGAAAACTTCACACGGTAGTGTGCTTATGGTCAGATTATGCCAATGTGCATGGTGTTCATAGTGTGATAAGCAGTGTTCGGTTTACACCAAGGCCAGAGACCAGAGAACTTTTTTCCCCAACGCATTTGTTAAGTGTTTTTTTTCCCCTCGATAATAGCTTTCTTTTTGCCACTCCGCTTAAAAAACATGCCCAGCTTTGTGGAGACTCTGGGCTATGACAGACTTGTAAATAGCTTCTACAATCTTTAGAGTTGTCCCTCACCTCTTGGTTGCATCTCTGACTAATGCCCTCTTTACC
>CM074971.1:13712795-13733814 GCA_037577455.1 Pangasius macronema | reverse complement strand
CCATAAATGTAAATGTAAATGTAAATGCAATTAAACATCACCAGAAGTATTTCTCTGTGGTGGAACTGCCAAGGCTGCTGCTCTGGTCACAACATTAGAATCCCCAGTGCCAAATCTGCATTTATGTATTTGGTAATGGTATACCTTGAACTTTTTTTGGTCCTGGGATTTATTATTTTTTTTGCGACCATTTTTTTCACCAAGTATTCTATAAATCTGTGATAAAACCTGGAGGAGTTGTACATGTTCTTTCCAAGCGGTTGCACAAACCAATGTGTCATCCAAATAGATGGAAGGAAATTTTCAGATGCCCTGCAGTACAGCACAATTAAGCTTTGAAGGAGCCAAATGGATATGCTATGGATGTGACCCTGGCCTAGAGTCTCAATCTCATAGGTCAATCTCTTAGGTGAATTTTTAGAATCCTTGCCAATTTCACTGCCAGCTGCTATTGTCCGTTGGTAGCATAACAGGATGCCTGTATTCACAATAGGGGCTGAATGTTTTCTTATTATACCATCTGGGTCTCTTATCAATGCTGATGGTCCAGTGTGTTCCAACCCATCTTTCACTTTTGGGGGCATGGCAGCTCTCCTCCAATGCTGAAAAGTTTTGCTACTTGCTACACTTGTTACTCAGACATGCCTCCCAGTGGACAACATTTAGGCATTATCAGCTTCTTAAACAAGCAAAGCAGTTGCGCTCTGAAAAATAAATATACCACACTGTACTTTTTTGAGGTGTTAGCATCAAGGGCACATCTTTTGTGTCCTTTATGTAGGTCTCAGGATGTGTGTGCTTAGGCACAAGAAGTTATCCAGGTGAAATTCACCAACGCTGGTGGTTATATCGTGTGATAAGAGTAACATACATAATGCAGATGTTGACTAATTGGCTTATTTGGTTTATTATCAAAACAAAAGATCAGTTAATATAATGTTACCTTATTAATGTTACTTATGGTGTATTAATGCAGTTTCTGAAATAATTAGTTAACATATTTTCTTCATGTTAAATAATGTGTTAAATATTTCACTTAAGGGAACCTCAATACAAAGCACAATCTATAAAATATTATATTGCTAGAGGCTTACCAAATATGTTTCTCCTCAAGCCACTCCTCAGCATGATCTAACATAATATTGCAACACAAACGATTTAGCAGTTAGAGGACATATGTGAAATTAACCTTTGGACCAGCTGAGTATAAAAAATCAGGCTGGAAATGATGTGTAGAAATGGGACATGTGCAGTGCATCACTGTCAACTAGTGTCACAGTATTTCTGAATAAGCCTTTCTTTTAAGCACTTTGTCTCTGAATGTCCTCTTTTGGACTCCTTTTCTCCACACTCAACAAAGACTGTCTTGTTTTGTTGTCCATCTGGCTGAAGGGCAGGACATGTGTAATTCTGCAATACAGCTGGACTCTGTTCTCATAAAGCAATGGCATCATGAACGATATGTAAAATGAAGCTGTTGAAATTGGTCTGCTTCACACGAAAGAATTTATAGTGAATATTTCATTACAGAGTCATACTGACTGAAGCGACATTGTTTTGAGACGAGGACAGGACATAATTCTATTCTCCAAATCCTAAAATATTGAGCAGTAGTGTTGGGTTAATACTTAACATCATGAAGCAGGTTTCCACAAATAAATAATTTGCGTTTGTGGTTTAGAATTTTCCACAACATATTATACTTTCGCTGTCTGTGGTCTTTGTTTCTAAGTTGTACATTCTTTCCACTCATGTGGTTAATTTGAGATGCCATTTTTGTCCTGCTGATATTACACTTGCAATTATGTACGTAAAGTAAAAAATTAGATTAACTTTTTAAACATAGGTAAACATAGGTGTTCTTTGGAAACAACCTATGTGCATGTTTTAGATAAACAACCTAAACATTAATAAGAAATAAAAATCGGTAGCATTTTGCATGTTTCAACCCACTATACTTAATGTCTAAATGTGTTTAACCTGTTTCTCCTGCTTGAAACATCCCTTTCCATGACTTATCCATTACAGGTTATGGATTCACTCAACCCTGTTACTGAACTGAACCCCTATGAAATATTTGGAATATTCCACAAGTCACATGTTTAAGAGGAAATGGCATCATTCACATTTCCCGAAGATCATGGAAAGAAGACATTTCTTATACTTTTTGCTTTATTTTCAATTATATTTTATTATTGATTGACACAGTCACTTTGAACATACAAACGTGTTAACCAAATTATAACTTGAAAGTCAATAATTATTAAAAAATAATAATTTAAAGTAAACCATTATAAGGTCCATAATGCCCTGATACCATTATAATGGATGCCAATTAACAACATTTTGTGTATTTGCTAATTCTATGCTGAAAAACTCAGCCATTTAAGAGTGAAAAAACACCCAGTAAACCTTGTACAAAATTAGATTGTTGCCTTACTTTTTTTTTTATTGGTTGAATCCTTTAAAACATGGAAAGTGTCTTTTTAAATTGGTATTTGGCATCAGATGTGGCTTGGCTGCCACCTTTGCAGAGCTCTTTAATATGTCTCCTCTCACACCCATCGTATGCTTTGAAATGCTTTGAGAGAGTGGTCATGGCTCACATCCAGTCCAGAAGTCCAACCACAGAAGAGCCACATCATGTGATGTGTAAACAGATCACATACTTGTCAACCTAACCATAAATAAATTATGTATAAAGTATAAAGAAATATATATTTTTTAATAATAATAAATAAGTCAATCTGATACTCTGATATAAAGCTTAAAAAACAAGAAATCTCTCTGTCTCATTCTCTCTCGGTGTGTGAGTGTGAGCTTGCTTTCGAGTCTTGAACATGTGTCATCAGTGGAAAGTGTATCAGTTCCCATACTCTTCCTTTGACCTCATTTCAAAGTTGAACACCCCAGACACTGCAACTTTACGCCTACACACACAAAATGCATTCTGCTCCCCTAGTTTTGACTTCTATATGCAGTCAAACTGGACACACTAGTAGCAGAAAATGTTTGTCACGTATCTGGGCTTTAGCTGCCTGTTGCTCAATGTTATTCATTGTAAAGGTTTTACTTAGCACAAGAAATGAGCTTTAACTCAAACTTGTTTGGTTGGTATGCTTTGAATGTGAAAAAAATTAGTATAGCGCTGACAGAAGACGCACTCTCTCTAAGGATCCACACAGAACTTACCCACCTGGACAAAAAGACTCCTGACTTATGTCAGAATGCTGTTTCTGAGCTTCAGCTCAGCATTTAATGTAATTGCTCAAAGCTGGCATGAAACCTCTAAATTCTGGTTCTCAGCAACACACTCTATAGTTGGATTTTGTCAGACCAGGTCTGTCAGTCCACACCCCCACCCTAAACACTGGAATGTAACAAAGATGGGACAACGCCTATAAGCACGCACCCCTATGCATTCACAGCACCACAGTGGATAGAGTGAATAGTTTTGAATTCCTAGCAGTCCATATAACAGAAGATTTCTTCTAAGGAAAGCTCAACAGCACCATCATTTTCTAAGCAGACTGAAAAAAAAACAGTCAACCTGTCTCCCTCATAGTCTGGTGTGTCAGTGTTAGCAAGTAGTAAAGACTGCTCATGCCCGAAGCCTTTCTGCCTCCAGTGCAACACAGCGATTCCTGACCAGGTCCAGCATACTGAGGAATAGCTTCATCTTGTGGTCAGTGAAGGTACTCACACAACACATATTGTGAACAAACACCCCTCCTAAACTTCTCCCTTGGCACGGGTACCTCCATATGGGACTTTAAATATCTATCCTTGAACTTGAACTGAATCTGTAAAACAGAAATATTGCACTGCCACTTTATCCATTCCCATGCTCAACTTCATCTGCCTGTTCCTGTTACAGTTGGTGCAGCAGGAGAGGGCACTGTTGCCTCTCAAATTATGCTGGAGCTCAATTCTACTTCTAAAATTGGAGCCAGAGGCAGCACCAAACACCATCCCAACATAAAAGGCTCGACCTTTAGACCTGAGAATTTAGCACAATAACAAAATTGGCCCTCTGTGACTTTCGTCACATCTGTTATGTGGTTCATTGACTGTAGCTATGGATTTCAGACGGTTTGACATTTTCGGTCCTTCACACTTCTCTGTGTTTGATCCAAACTGACTTTTCAAAAGGACTTAGAAATCATTTCTAATAAAATGATGAGGTGCTCCTCCAAGATCTCATTACTATCCTTACACCTTTATTATATAGCATGCTGAGCATTTGACGGAATTTATGAAGCTTATGCTCAGTTAGCTGGGAAATATCTGCAACCACTGCAGTAATATGAGCCTTGAATGACCTCTGACTTGTTTTAATTTCAGACTACAGTATGTGCCAAAAACAAAACAAACTTACGAATGATTTACTTGTTAATGACATTCAACCTGGAAAGTTCAATTCAATGTGTTTCTAATTCAACCTGTCCATGCTGTTAACTACATTTTCACACAAATTAATTTATTATTCAATTTCCTGATAACAAACATGAATAGAACCCAACCAATATTAACAAAAATGATATAATTCCAGTGATATAATAAACCCCCCATAAAGACATGTTATGGTATGTCACACATTTTACAGGAAGTCCTGATTTACATACCACACTTCTTACCACACATGCTTAAGAAAATGCAGATGGCCATGGGAAGGTAAATCAGGTTTCCATTTACTGTCTCTTTCAGACGGTTATTGATCTGGTACCAGCTCTTGCCTGATGGCAGACAGATTTCCAGTAATGGTTCGTGTTTAGACAAGTGCCTTTGTTTGAACATGTTTGAGTATTTCCTCTTTGAAAATCACATCTCAATCGCACGCCAATGAATACAGATGCTTTTAGGACTGAAATGGGATGACGGCACATACAGATACGTTGACAGCTAAATCACTCATTTAACACAGTCAAAAGCAGTGAAAGGCAAGTCTGTCAGGGTTGGTTAAGTGAGGATTAAAACATGATGGGACATGCCGTTATAGGAAAATAATCAGTGATGGGGTGGTGTGATGTGGCCCGACATGAAGCCAAGGTACTCTTAGCACTCTGAATTTAGCAATTTTCCCATTATTAATTTTTTTAATTTATTAATGAACACATCATACTTTTTATCCATTTAGAGTTACATTTAGTGTTGTGCAATGTCCAAGTGACAAATTATATTATAACAGCTATAACAGTCATTCCCTCACCAGCCTCTCTTTTTTTTCTCTTGTTTGTCTCTCTCTTAAAGGTATTAAGATAAAAAATTTAGTTTGTCATGTTACTAAGAAAAAGCACAAAGTACTCCTGAAGGGCTGAAACTGGAGACTCTATCGATAAAGGTCTTTTTTAATCAATGATTTGGTTCTTCTTTGTTAAAATTATACATTTTATAAACCATTTATTATTAGCTATAGATTATGTGGAACATCTGCTGTACAAATCTCTGTGAATGAGTTGTTACTATAGAAACAATAATGTATTAGAACAAGCGCATTAATATAAACCTGTGATTTGTTGTGCAGAATCAAGAAATCAACAAACTCATCTTTATTTTCATGAGCTACAAGCGTCAGTTTAGCACTGCCTCAAGGCTCCTTTTGTATTGTGGAGTTTAAGTACGGTGTGACGTGAGAAGCACCAGTGCCCTCTTCTGCTGCTACAGACCTCGCACAGGTCCTTCTTTGTTTTCGTACAAGAATTCTATAAATTATTTATTAATGATGCATATATAGACACAGGAGGAGGAAGAAAGGACAGTTCAATAACACATTTAAAAAAAAAAAAACGTTAACTAGTATTTTGGGATCCTGAAAACAGAATGTTATTTAAGAATAATTGAGGACCTGTGAGGAGCCATCAGTGGGTCCAGACCCTAACCCTAACCCTAACCCTAACCCTAACTCTAACCCTAACCCATACATTTCTCACATTGCTGACAAAGGAGAGTCTTCAGAATAAACGGCTTTCACATGTCCAGTAACATGACAAGCTGCATTTTCAAGAGATAGAAAAAAGAGAGACTGGTGAGGGAACGACTGCTTATAGCTGCTACAATGCAAGTGATAACAGGAACTAATTAGTTTTGTGGACATTTCACAGGATTAAATATAACTATAAGCAGATTAAAAGTACGATGTGTGGAATAAGAGAAATAAAGCACTTCGGGATGTGCTGTTATAGGAAAATCAACTTCAGGGTGATAACAGAAATGTTCCTATAGTCCTATTTGTATTAGATCCATTTATCAGGGGGACACCTGCAAATATTATTATTATTATTGTTATTATTATTATTATGTCTCCTCAATGATAAAGCTTTTGCATCCAGAAAGCAATAAAATTACCACAGGATTTTTTCTACAAACCCAGATATTTGTATCACATAGTCAGTTCCTTAAATATCTAATGTTAAACTAATAAATTAATAGATGTAAATGATTAGCAGTTTGAATATAAACAATGAAATCATTTTACAGTATTAATTTGTCAGCATTTAACATTAGATATTTAAGGAACTTGATGATATTATGCATATGTGAGTATAAAGTAAAGCTTTATATCTGTATTTATAGTACTTTATACTTTATAGCTGCCATTATAAAAGCTCTTTTAATCAGTGGAGAGAAAAACAGAGAAAAACACAGACATGGCTGATCCAGACAGAAATAAATTCACAGAATAGCACATGTACAATAGGAATTTACCCCAAGACCCTATGTAAATTTAATCCCATTCATATGGGGATTTTAAAGGCACATCCCAGAGAGTTTTATTCTTTACAGTTGGAGCTCCTGAATAATTTGCTTATATGGTGAAATTAAACTGGGAGTTTAAGGGATTTCAACTGACTTATGTTTAATAAGATTTGTTGCAGGTGAAGTTTGTAAAGTTTGTTCCAAAAAAACAGAGCAGGAATCTATAGTGTAGTGTAGTGTAATGTCATCAGCGTACAAAAGACTTCAGCTGTAAATGCTCCATACACCAATACTACACAAAATTACCATTATTATATCAGATTGGACTCGGTATGTGTGGCTTGGCACTTCCTCTCAGGTAAGACTTTGATAAACAACTAAACAAAGCTTTTAAATGACCATTAACAAACATTTTAGAGTGCCTCTAACAGTTCGGCAGCAGAATAGTTAAGTAAAGATGTAAATAGTCTTTACGTTATTTTCAAGCCTATTTGCAATATTTCTGTAATATTCAAAACATTGTAAAACATCTAGATGTCTATGAGAACAGCATGGAGCATTTAAACCCAGACATATCACACTGAGCAATCAGACATGAATTCAAAGCCGGAATAGAAATACTAAATATACAAAATTTCAACTCAAGAGACTACATGAAGAGAAAACCTTTTGCATTCCAAGCAGCAGATTTATATGTAGATGAATCCCCTTTAAAATGTTCACTATTTTTGTACCTCCCATATTACTTAGGAAATAGTCAGGATGCCTTTTACTCATGGAGGACAGATTTACCAGTTTGAAGCAGAATCAGTAAATCCAACAGTCACACTTTCTTTGTTGCTTCTTTGAGTTAATGTGGCAATCTCAGGAATGCTCAATTCATTTTCCGCCTTCTATTTCTTATAAAATGCATGTTTATTAACAAGTAATGCAACCTTGGATGTGAAGTGCTAATCCTGTTAAGTGTTAAAGTGCCCCTGAAATGCCTGGAGATCCATGATTTGATTCAGCGTGCTGATTTTCGAACAGGACATCAGAGAGGGAGTGTGTCGAATGACTGATTTCCACAACAGCCAATAGCATTTGCGATACGCTACACCTCAAGTTAACTACCCTTTTAATGATCGTTTTCAACCAAGGTTTAGGATTTGCAGGAGCCCTAACTCTTGCATGATGGCAACAGTTACATTCAAAATATGTGTTATTGTAGTTCTCGACTTGGATATCATTGTGATTATCATTGTGATCATTGGACTGCGGTTGCTGTAGTGGCTTTGGGGCTGCGGTTGCCACGAGCAGCTTCGTACTCAGGACTCCATCAGTGGACANNTTCCTCATATCATCTCAGGGAGTTTTTCCTCACCACCGTCGCCACTGGCTTGCTCATTAGGGATAAATTCACAGTGACAAATTCAAGTATTTATAATATACATTTTGTTAATCCATTTATTTCTGTAAACCGCTTTGCGACAATGTCCATTGTTAAAAGCGCTATACAAATAAAACTGAATTGAATTGAATTAAAACAAGTCTTATATATTTATATTTCAGTTTTAAGGGCTTAATTAAATTACAGTTGCCAGACTGAAAGACTGTAGGTCAGCATTGCTTTTTTTCCAGTTTTGGGCTCAAGACCCAGCTTTACCTCTGACAGTCACCAAGCCACATTTTTAAATCTGTTTAAACAATTTGTTTTTACATGTAAAAAGTCTAAGAATTTTGCAAAATATTGTGTAAATACATTTTATTTCTAACATATTAGAAATATCGTCACAGCTACTGCTATAAAAAGTGCAGAAGCACAATCACGTTTTGGATTCTCTTAAAACATGAGACAAGTTGTTATTGTGGAAGGAGATTTGTACGTGAGTAGAGAAGGCTCATCCTTAGCCAGCATTAAAGGACATCTTCCTCCCAGAGAGCTGGTTCAGATCGTGGCTCTGACTTGAATCTGATTGAGTGTGACATATTATGGCTGTGAGCAGAAATAAAATTAGACAGGTTCTTTTTCTAACCCTCCCCATCATCTTATCAGACTTGCAAGTGCTAGTATTAGCTCACATTTGAGAGCAATTCCTTACACTTGACACTGTGTACCACTCAACTGTGTGGCAGAAGTTACTGAGCGGATGAAGTGGATAATACCAGATCCTGAATACCGCAGTGGTTCCATATAAGTTCTAAATGGATTTTTTTGGGATGCATGAAGAGGTCTCATCACCCAAGTTCTGGAGCGGATGTTAAAATTTTATGAAAAGGCTTGTCCCTATGGTTAAGGCTCTATTAATTTCTTTCATGGGCTTCAAGGTTGAGTGGAGTGTGTTTGAGAGCAGAACAGGGTTATAACTTATAACAGGGTCATTAGAGAGCAAAGAATTTAGGTAGTTGAACACTTTTCTAATCTTGGTGCTAATCAGGTGTGATCTCTCTGGTCCTGTCTGTGGAAGAACAGCACATAGGCAGCGATCGCTTGGCTAACTTTAATCTTGTACTCTTGCATAAGTCCCTCACCTCTTTTCATCTCAGCACCCTATGGGGGCATCAGGTGGTGTTGGAACTCATCAGACCAAAGGCGTAACCAATTCTAGCTTGCAGTTTAAGTGATGGCCATGTCTAGAGGAGATTTTTATGCTTCTTGCAATTGAGGTCCCAGGTGAGAGAGGCAGCAAGAGAGGATGGCGATGGAAGACCTATGAGCCCATGCTGCTTGTAATTTATTTACTGCAATAGCCCCATTCCAGCGTGCAGCACGGTGATGACTGAGGAGGCTACTGATGTTGGCTGGGGGAGGGCTGGGAAATGTGGGAAATCCACTTGCTCCATTTTCTGTGGACTTACTGTTTAATTCCAGCGATTCATGCCAAATGATAATCTGTGGGTCCATGGTATTTTTGATTTATCCACCCCAATATTCACATTCCATAGTGATGCAAAGGTTTGACTGAGCAAACCAGAAATTTAGTATTATAGAGGATGGGGTGATTAGAAGGATTTTCTCCACGGTTCTCAGTGTTCTGCATTCTCACAGACTGCATTGCATTGGTGCATTTCAATTTTCTGCATGACACTTACTTTAAATGGAAATTACATGCAACTGAAAAAAAGCTCCTGGGGGAGAGCAAAGAAAAAAGCAGGGGGAAAAAGAGAACACAAAGAGACCAAGAGAAAACAAAAGAGAGCAAGCTTCTTGATTCTAAACACTCCATCAGCCTGTTTGATATTTCAAGATACTGTATATATCAAGATATCAATGTCAAGGCATATTAATATTTGTAGACATCTCAGAGACGCATAACTCTTTTGTGCCACACCAAAGGACGCAAAAATCTGTTGCAAGTGTCCCATGTCAACAGCAATACAGACCTGAAATTTCAACAAAAGACCATAAAAGAAAACTGCTGATCTGATATTGTGACTGTACTCATAAAAATATTTAATGAAAACCTAGCTCAGCATTCCTGCTCTGAATAATAGTAGACCAAAAATGGCTGCAGGGATTTTTATAAACCAAACGGCACCTTTTCCTGCAAAACCCGTGGGACGTTAATAGCAGGTCTGTGAAGAATGAAGCAGTCGTGTAATGAAAAGCTGATAACCATTTCATTTCTGGAGAGCCACCTTTTTGCATATCAAGAGTATCCGAGAAAGTACATTTGTGCATGATTCTTTTTTTTTTTTTTGCAATTGAACTATTGCCATCTAATACAGATTTGCAATATTAAAGAGCAATAAATACAGTCTGAGGTAGAAAATCAGTTACAAAGAGTTTCTTGCCAGAGTACTGTTCCTTGTAGACACTGCACATGACTATGACCTGTGATGATTCAAGAGGGTACTTTTTTTTTTTTGCATTTGGGATCATCCTTCATGCCAGTTTGTGGGGGTTTGTTCTCAAGCAGTTGCTGTGTGTTTCTCCTCCAGTGCTTCCTTTGTCCTTCTCCCACACTGCATCTAAATATAACCTAATAAAGTCTAACAGCTTCCACTGTATAATTATATACAATCCTTATTAGCTGATTTACATGCCCATTATGCTATATTTATACTACACTGCTACTAAATTCTCCAATTTGATTGGTCAGGAGGTGTAGATTAAATTTCTATAACTGCATGGCTCAATAATGTATTAATGTGCTCCCTGTAATACATTATTGTTTATATAGTAACAGCTCCATCTAAAACTAATAATAAATAATGATATAATTTTTGACAAAGAAAAACAAATATCAAATAATTGTTTATATGGTGAAGCTTTCTGTCAGGAGACGATTATTTAGAATTTTTGGAAGGAGTCTCCAGTGTCAGTACTTTGTAACACTCAGTAAGTTTCAAGAGAAATAAAAAAAAAAAGAGAGACTGGTGAGGGAATGACCGTTTATAGCTGCTGTAAAGTAAGTAAAAACAGGAACTTGTTTTGCAGACATTCCACAACATTACACATATCCATAAATAGATCAAAAGTGCAATGTTTTGTTCTGCAAGTAACTGTTGCCAAATTACTGCATCATACGTAGAATAAAACACTTTGTGATGTTTTATTTTATTGGACAATAATTAACTTTACACAATGGTAATAGTAACTCCGCTTCATGTCGGCAAAATTGCGCCACCATGTTGCCTTTTTTTTTCTCTAACAGCACATCCTCAAGTGTTTTATTAATTACCTAATACACTTAGTCTCAGATACTCTCACTCTTGCAACTACAAGGTTAGTTTCATTGTATTTTTCTGAATAAAGATTAATAAAGAAGAATACCGGAATAATAAGCAGGGTAGTCACAGGGTTAAAGGAATAGAAGTGTGTATTTATGAGTTCACTGAGTACACCATATCATCAGTGCAACTGACATAAACATGAGCTGGCATAAAAACAGAAAAGAGATTGATCTAAATAAAACATCAGGAAACAAGAAGATTCCTTTAGCGAATCATGCTCTGAACATTTCTTAGCAAGTGGAAGCATAGAATGCCGTGCATAGTATTTATGCCAGCCTTTTTCTCCCATGTGGTGCTGTAGACGGTTTAATTTAGAATGACTGCAGAGCCAGTGCTGCCGTGTGTCCATGGGAACAAAGGAAAATGAGCACATCAAACTGGTGTAAAGATTATTTGTGACGATAATATGCATATATAGAAAGCAGTGGCTCAGTGATCATTACCAAAGGTGTTTGAATGAAAAGCTCTTAAAAACCCAATTAGTGTGGACTAGCATTATGGAGAAGTTGTGTTCTTATTAATTAACGCAGTAAGTGATAACAGGAGCTAACCCCCAGATTTTATCCAGTTTTTCATTTTAAATCGTCTTAACCAATAACTGCTGTGACACTGCTTCACGTCAAGAATCACTGCAAGAAAATGTAAAATGTAAATCACATATTATGCCCTTCATAAGCATCAGATCTCAACCCAACAGAAGGAATACTGAGGGAATATCATCTGGAAGACTGGTCTTCATCACTTCAGTACAGTTCTATAGTGGCCCAGTACCTTACAAAGATGTTGATTTTTCCTTTAATTTGTCATTCTTTTGTGTCTTTCTACCACGTGCTATGAAACAATTCAGTAATTAACTTGTCAACTATATGACTTGTTAAAATATCTACACTTACATGTGTTATGCAAGTGCAATTTAACTGAAATTGATTTGAACTAATACTGGACACAAGACGTAAGTTCTTTCAGCTTATTATTGCAGAACCTGCATTTGTGCTTAGCGACAACAGAAGCAGTCTTTTTCAAGCCACAATGTAGGTTCATCCAAGCATTGTATTGATCGCTGAAGTAGTGATGGTTTGTCTGTTAACACAGAATGACTCAACGTTATTGATTTACTGACAGAACAGAAGGACAGATTTTTTTCAACCCTTTTACATCTCAACAAGATTTTAAATGAATGCAACTCTGCAACAGGTAAAAATATAAAATTTCAGGGAAATCTGCTTTGTTCTTTCACTGTATGCATTATGTCTTCCTGTCTGTCACTTGTAATTGTGTATAGGTCCATGGGTGTGTCTTGTACACTTACTTTTTCACACCATTGTTGTAGTTCTTCTGTAAATGTGCGTATAGTATACACTGTTTACTGTTCGTGTACAGAGCCCTGGGATTCAGTAACCTGTCACAAGCAGATTTTGTGGCTATTGGTATAATAATAATAATAATAATAATAATAATAATAATAATAATAATAATAATAGGCTCAAAACCCCCCCAAAAAGAAAGTAAATCCTCCTCCTTATTGATTTTTCCAAAACAAAACCATTCATTTGGTATTTAGCTATATGATTTACAGCTAGCATGCAATGATCAGACAATTTGGATCAATGCATTGATAATTATTTTTTGAAATGGATTACAAATGGATTATTGTTGAAAAATAGACTGAGACAACTGGGGGGTTAAAGATTAATTCATATCTTCAAACTAACCTGTAAATAGGCTATTATAAGTTATTTGCCAGTAACTCTGATACTTTTAAAACTATAATTCACTTCTCTATGTCATCATTCTTCAATTTAGATTCTGAAAAATGTTGATCACATGTTGTTGATTGGTGGCTACTAATCCGAATTGTATCATAGCAAAAATATGGACAACTGGACAACACATTGGGGCTTTTACTGGAATTTAGGATTAGTCTATCTATCTAACTGAATGCAACTTATGTATGTGTGTACAGCTAAATAGTGTCAGTGGAAAAACATGGAGGAAAACAATTATGGAGATGGCACTCTTTCTTCTTTACCCATTTAGAGAACTAATAATTTTTTCCCCTTTCTTTTACATAAATTAAATATATTCCTTCTTCATATACTCCAATTTCAAATTTCTCTAATGCTTTGGTCTAGTCTGTTCCTGAAACTAACCTTCTGAAATTGACGTTTCCAGAACGAATAAACAAGAAAAGATATGTGTGCTCATATTGTGTTAATTAAGCACTTTTCATGAAAATGTGTTTGATTTTTTTTTGTATTCAAAAGTCTGCAACAGTTAGAAAGTTGAATTTAGAAATTAAAAGTTGCATGCTTGCTTAACAGAAGCCCTTCCTGAGAGCAACATATAAAATGCTGTGCCTAAACTTCATCATTCTTTATTGTAATCATGTATTGAGACCAAAATCAAACTTGTGTGTCTGTGCACACATGAGCAACACATTCACTTTGAAACACAGGGATGAATCATTAAGGTTTGTGTGGTTTTGTAGCTGGTGATTCAGGGGCTCTTCTGATGACTGATTATATCATGTATTACACTAAGACACAGGATACTTTTTTAAAAACCTAAAATGTTTTTATACTCTAGAAAGTATTTAAAGTAAAATCAAATTTTCATTTTTGTACCTGTTCTTTTTGTTATGAACACCAATATGGCAGAATGTGTACAAAAAATAGCTATATTCTCATTTTATTCTCATAATTCATCACTTCTTGGAAAACAATGAACATTTTTTGATGACTCATCCAGCCCTGGTATTGTGTTCATGTAATTAAATGCTCAGAACATATATGTCCCATCTCTGTAGGTGTGTCTTGCTCTACAGTAGCAGCTTGTTAGCAGCAATCATGGTCCGCTTTTGGCTATGCATCTTCTTGCACACTATACAATTTTCCCCATCCATCCCTTGGTTTGAAAAAGAAAGGTTGGTGTGATAGTGGTGAAGATAGTGGAGTGTTTTTACCGACTTGTGGCTGTTCAATCTCAGAATGTTGCTACCTCAGACTGATGGAGAATCCGTCTTTATACACCGTCTGGGTTTCTCCATCTGTGAGAGTCAGCAATATCATTTTATGTACCATTCAGATGCATAAGATGTCTCCTGGTGATGGCCTTGCGGTTATCTGTCACCATCGCCGCCACTGACAGTCGACCTCAACTCAAACATATACGGCATAACTTCAAAGACATCTTGCCATCTTGAATATAGTCTTTGTTAAAGTGGGCAGGTCAGCTCTCACTAAACTCCATAACTGAAAAACAAAGGTTCTCTCTAAACTGTTCACTCTTCTCCATATTTAGCTAGCTAGCGTTAGGTTTGTTTAGATTCATCCGCAGTATGGCATACAGAATCAAATCACAAATCACAGGTCATTCACATCTTGATATATGCCTCAACCTTAAACAAACATCCATGAGATTCATGATATTTTTTAAATTTTAAATATCTTTTTGCTGAGCTTTAATGTACCTTGTTTGACTTGTTATGAATTCGCAAATGTGACACCATTTTCCTTCCATTTGGAGCTGTGTGGGTGCACAACATTCTGCATATATCTGTGTTTTTTCCCTAATGAAACACATATGACACTGCTCATTATGTAATTGTCCCTAATTAACAGTTGAATTAGAACAGGGAGTCTTCCGGGAATTTTTTTCTGTTGTACACTGTTGCAGCAAAAGGCTGATTATTACTGATAATGTAGCTAAGGCACATTTCAAATTTAACCACTTTTGCTTCCATTCATGTCGGGCTGTATCAAACCACCCTAGCACAGGCTGTTGTGTGTTATTCCTTCAAAACAGCAACTCTGACACTACTTCTGAAAGTGTTATATTAATGCAGCCATACTATACATTATCACTTCTATAGCAATAACTTACACAGGGACTTTTATGATGGATAAAAGGAACGAGTACATCAGAGGGACAGCTCATGTTGGACGTTTGGGGGACAAAGTTAGGGAGGCCAGATTAAGATGGNTAATAAATGAGGAGATGAAGCTAGTGGGTGCAAGTGTTGAGGATGCAGAAGATAGGGATCGGTGGAGAGTGATGATTTGCTGTGGAGACCCCTGAAGGGGAAAGGCGAAAGAAGAAGAAGAAGAAGAAGAAGACTTTTATGATGGATGTTCTACATTAACAGATTAAAAAAAAAAATTGTGTAGCTGTTAAAATATTGAAGGGATGTTTAACATTACTTCTAGTATTGCTAGCATATACCAGCACTAATATTTAGCATTTTTGGAAAGGAGTCTCCAGTCTCACAGCTTTGTAACAGTCAGAACTACAGGAATTCTTCAGGACTTTGCGGTTTCTCTGTAATATATGACAAGCTGGAGGAAAAGGCTACTTTTCTCCAAATGCATGCTGGCAGTCACTTTAGTTATTTTCACCGCATGTACAGTCAATTTCAGCCTGGAACTGATCATGCAAAAAACTCAGTTGAATACACTGAGTATTTATACATTCAATTTTGGCAAAAGGTTTTAGTAGTAATGACACTCATGACAGAAGCAGCATCTAAAGCAGAATATTTCATTTTCCCTTGGGCTGCTCAAGACCTGTCACCAGGTGCGGTAATTACGCTCATCATAAACTCTATTAGATAATTCAGTACATTAGCACAAAACAGCAGTCCTCACTACACGCACTGCATTTAAAATAATTTTCAAACCTTCTAAAGTGGAACTCAAGTGTTGTTGACAATAAAGTGCTCAATAATTATAATAATTATAATATAGTATATAATAATAACATTTCATCCATTTGAATGCACAATTAAAAATGCAAATAAAAAATGACATAAGAAGAAGTTTTAGAAACTCAAAGAATAAATAATTCTAAAACCTGTAAAGAAATATAGTGTCTATAAACTACTACTACTACTACTACTACTACTACTATTAATAATAATAATAATAATAATAATAATAATAATAATAATAATAATAGAAAACCCAGTTAATTAGAGCTCAGAAAACAAAACATTCAAGTAATGAACCTTTTTTTTTTTTTTAAATAAAAAATTAACTTTTGTTGCAAGAAGATGATTTTAGCAAAGAATTAAGAAAAGAAAAGCCATTTGCTACCTTTCTGCAAAAGAAACGTGGTTCCTAACATCTCTTCTGTGTGTATTTTTCCAGCAAGGACACATTACACTCTAGATGTGGTATTGGCAGACCTTACAGATGAGGAAGTGAAAGCACTCGTCAGTGTGAAAGGTTCAACAATTACAGAACAGAATAGTTTGGAATTAAATGTCATTCTCTCTATCTCTCTCTCTCTCTCTCTCTCTCTGAGAAAAGAAAATGAGTATCATGCAGTGTTGTTGCCATGGTGTAGCTAACGGGTAAGTGCCGCCCTAGCATGAGGCATAGCCAGCCCTCTGGTCATCCTAGTAGTTGTTGCAGTAGTAGTATTAGTAGTAGAAGTGGTAGTAGCTATAGTAGTAGTTGTTATCTGTGACTTTCTGTATCTTGCTAGACAACAAACAAACGCTGCTTATTTGTGTGTCTTTTATACCTGATTGAGATTCTGCTTAGGCAATACACAGACAGGGGCAGGTACAAAGGGACAAGGGCAGGTTCCCATTGGATCTAACCTGGCAAACCCAATGTAAAAGGTCTGTCTACACCCTAGGGTCTGTGTTTGATCATATTGCCTTGATATGAGAGATTTTTTTTTATTTTTTTATACTAAACTCCTGTGGTTCTTTTTGTATGAACACTTTTAATTGCCTCTACTAATTGTTCTTTTTCAGGGCACCAGCAGTTCAATTCTCTCTACATCACAGTGGGCTTGCAGCATTAGCAATAGAAGTAAACAACAACTCAGCACACAGAGGAGGACACACACACGCTCACGCTCACACACACACACACACACACACACACACACACACACACATATATATATATATATATCCTCTGATCCATGCTGATCTTGAGGTCTTTTCTCTGGAGAGAGATATGGAGTTTGCCTGCAGATGAAACGCAGGATTCGCTGCAGGGTAAAACCTTATTAGGAACGCTGCTCTACATTCACAATGCCTATTGCCCTTTCTCCTGTTTCTGCTGTTCTCCTCTCAGGCCCTGATTTACTAAAGGTTTCCATGCAGGCTGATTTGCTCTCAGGGTCTACACATGAGCAAAACAGCAAATGTTTATTTTGTGTTTGGCATAATGAATATGCAAGTTGGGGTGTTATTACCTTAAGGTGAAAAATATAGGGCGGAGTCAATGCAAACTGATTCATCTTGCATGCACAATGCAATTTATGAGGCCTGAAAGTTACTTTGGGAACAGAGATTGTGTGTACAAATTACTATGACTGAAGGCAGGTATTAAATTTGCAGAAGGCTGTTTCCAGTGGTTGAACATTAAATTATAATTCCTTTACAAAGTCTGAATTAAAAAAAAGTTTAAATTATGCCTAAGTGTCTCACAAACATTGCCATGGTAAAATGGTTTCATTAGTTTTATTAGCTATGGTGCCATACCCTTACCATCCAATGCTGACAGCATTTAATCAAAACCTTTTTCATTCATATTATTACTAATGCACACTTATATCTGCACTTGTCATAGGTGCATAGGTGGTACTGCCAGGTCTTCAGCCCCCATAGTGGTGGCTGTATAAAGTGTTAGATGCAGCAGTAACAAATTTAGGTTAAAAACAATGGATACAAATTGGTGAAAACAGTTGTGTACGGTTGCACCAAATACATATTTTCAATTATTTACTGAGTAAATTTGTTGAGGAAAAATATAATTTGAACAATAGCTCAAGATAAAGCCTCTAATGCAGCAATGTCACCCATGTGTGTCTGCAATTTAGCAGTCTTTATTCATTTTATTTATAAATCTTTATTTGGTATGTTAGTAAATCAAGGCCTCAGTACATGCTTGTGCAGACACGAAATGAAAGAGGGAGCTCAGATGTCTCAAAAGCAGGGAAACAAAGCAAGGGGGATGCTCCTGGCCACCTGATTTTCATCAAGACTACCATTACAAGAGATTACAACACCATATTGGGAAGATAAGGAAGATTCTGCACTAGGCAAAAACAGGCATAGACTTCTGAAGTTTGAGAATGTACTGTATATATAGAGGACAGTTATCCTCATGTGGGGGATAATTCAACCTTTTAAAATACTAATGGATTGGACTCGATTGGTCAGCAGCTGCATAAAGATTAACATGTATGTGTAGAGATGGAGCTAAGTGATGATTAATAGTATCTAATTGGCGTCCGATATCCAGTCCTACTTTGCATTTCAGACATCTCTCTGTCTCAAGGCCACTGCAATCAAGCACATCATTAATAACCACCAGTTGAATAGAATAATAATACCTTGGTGCCAATCAAGTCAACAATGAGAAACAAACCATCCTTCAAGTGTTTTCATTTCCAATTTCTAGCATATTAGGTGAATGGACTGTACTTTTTTCAGTGTTATTTTACTCACTGTGATCTTGATTGCTTAAGTCATTCCCATCAGTGGTGTCTAAGAGCCCCAAAATATCTCTATCTGTCTTGGGAATGCAGGGGGGAAATTGTGTTTTGCCCATTTCAATCTGTCTCTGTTTGGTCTCTAGTGGCTTGTTTTTTTTTTTAGACAATACCCACATATATAGAATCATCTAATCATGCTGCTGGATGTATGGAAACGCTATGGTGGACAGATGGCTAACACATGGGCTCAAGGCTAATACATGCTTCCTCTGTGTAACATGAAGCTAGCACATATTTCCATACCTTGATTCATCAGTCAACAAAACAGGACAGCCGGATTTTCTAGGTAAAAGATACATAGAAATAAATGTACCCTTGGTGGTAGCTTTAACTCTGAGAGGGTTTACACCAGGTGTATCCTGGCTTTTCAGTCACATGACTTACAACTAGAGGTGACAGTTGCTAAAATTAATCACTTTACTTCAGAAGAGAACAGTACTTCAACAAAGCTGATAGAATAGGGTGTGATCCTTATGTACTTTTCCTCAAACTGCTGATTCCACTTAAACTAGTAGAAGGTTTTGTAGTTTAGCATTCTATGATGCTTTTCTGCTCACCACAGTTGCAAAGACTGATTATTTGAGTTACTGTAGCTTTCCTGTCAGCTCGAACCTGTCTGGCCATTCTCCACTGACCTCTCTTATCAACAAGACATTTCTGCCCACAGGACTACTGCTTACTGGATGTTTTATGCTTTTCACACCATTCTGATCCCAGGAGATCCCAGGAGGTCAACACACAAAGAACATTAACAAATGATCAAATGATCCCAGGAGATCAGCAGTTTCTAAAATACTCAAACCAGCCTGTCTGGAACCAACAGCCATGCAACAGTCAAAGTCACTGAGATCTTTCCCCCATTCTGATATTTGATGTGAATATTAACTGAAGCTCTTGACATGTATCTGTATAATGCCTTTTAAAATTTAAGCACAGAAGCCTACCAGCTTTTTATGTCTGGGGTGGGTGAGTTTTGGAGTGGACAGTGATCAAAGTATCCCACTGTTTTTAATTAGGAGGAAAAAAACTCTGTTGTTATAGGAAGAGTAAGTTTATATCAGCTCACTAACTTTTGCTAATGTTAGCAAAGATAAACGTCCCATAAGGTAGCTAACATGGCTATGAGACCGCATGGCAGGGAGGATCCGCTACACTGGAAGTTTTTGGAAATGTATTAAGGCAGTTGATTAACATGAATCTTCTTAATAAAGCACAGACACAATAACGTTGAAGCAGTCCTCAATTCAGTCCTCAAAATGGCGGCAATTATACAGTGTGATGTCACATGTAACATGAGTTGAGAGAGAACTGTAGTTGCTTGTGTCACTCTGAAATAAAATGCCCACTTTCCTACCAAGGGAGCTGGAACACTGATGGTAATGGCAACATGATTCAAGCTCACAATCATCTGATGACAGGGACCATTGCATGACGCAAAACTGAGTCAGCGTCTCAGGTGTGTTTTAATTTTTTTTTTTTATTAGTTTCAGATCACAGGAGATTTAATCTTGAAATGTCATACAAGGATTTTCTTGCCTTCAAGAGCCCTCAATCCAGTTGTTAAATAAAATAAAACAATTCCACATATACCAAAATGCCATGTGATGTTTACTCTCACTGTGTCTAACTCTCTTCCAGGTTCTCACACTGACACACACACACACACACACACACACACACACACACATTTAGAAATGTCATTGCAGTAGCCTGGGTCAGTTATGAAGGTTTGGCCATTAACATTGAACAGTACATCTGTAATGAGATCACTGAAAAAATGGCTCATTTGACACACAGTTACTTGACCTGATCAACTCTTCCATAAAGAACATGGAGACTAGAGGAGAAGAACTATGAAGAACATTTATCATGTGGTGGGAATACAACCTGGATGGGGCGCCATGCATACATACACTGACGCGTTCGTTCACACCTAGGGGATATTTAGTGCAGCCAGTCCATATATTAGTGTGCTTTTAGGAGGCTGGAGGAAAGAGGAGAACCCATAGAAAACCCACATTGTTACGGGGAGAACAATGAAATAGAAACTCCACAAGGACAGTAACCTGAGATTGGGGCTGTTAGGGAGCAA
>CM074971.1:13628277-13692219 GCA_037577455.1 Pangasius macronema | reverse complement strand
AGGAGATGAAGCTAGTGGGTGCAAGTGTTGAGGATGCAGAAGATAGAGATAGGTGGAGAGTGATGATTCGCTGTGGCCACCCCTGAAGGGAAAAGCCGAAAGAAGAAGAAGAAGAGATATTAGCTCAGATTAGCAAGTGACATCTTGGGCACAATTTCTTTCCAGGTATCACAGCTGTTACTTCTTCTTTTGATGAGCTCTACATGACTTAATTTGTAGCAATCTGTTTCAGGATTTAAGAGTACGCCAACAGAACAAGAGAAAATGGCTGCTGTGACAGCTATTGCACTAGACATGATGATAAATTGAGACAATAAGGCCTGTGCTGTTTTCACAGGCTTTTATATGCACAGAAGCAATCCCAAATTCCCTGTGAAATCAGATCTATAATTAAGCAACACTTCTAGGCAGCAGAATATTTTACTCATAATTGGTCTGTGGAGAATTCCAGGAAATTAGGGTAATACCCATTGCTTCATCAGTGATAATGTTAGCATGTAATTTTAGATATGTTTTGTATATATATATATTTCTTGAATTTGAAACCTTATAATATATAAGCAATGTCCACAATGGCAATGGTGTTGTCTGAACCAACTTCTATAACAGTCTAGCAAGTTTCAAGTCTATGATCTTTCTATGAGTATATGAAAAGTGCGTCAAAATCTTTTTTTTTTGCGCATATTTTAAAACAGTCAGATACAGCCTTGCTACAGACTATGAGAGAAGTACACTAACTCTAGCCAGAAATATTTAGAGCACAGCATCACATTTTAAAGACCATTACAATATTTGGGATTTGTCAGTCCTTTGTACCAAACTTTATGTACTAAAAGTTGTAGCTTACACCTACAGATTACAATGAACCTATTTCTGGACAATTTTTATTTATTTATTTATTATTATTATTATTATTTTTTT
The DNA here is from genome assembly GCA_037577455.1 of Pangasius macronema. Classification (NCBI taxonomy): domain Eukaryota; kingdom Metazoa; phylum Chordata; class Actinopteri; order Siluriformes; family Pangasiidae; genus Pangasius; species Pangasius macronema. The sequence continues at coordinate 13,691,298 of CM074971.1, read as the reverse complement.
ATTATTTTTTTTTTTTTACAAATTTTAAGCTTTAAATATTATTCTAGAAATAAATGCTAAACATTTTAGCAAAATTATCTGCCAGTAGAAGGACACTGTTTCAAGCTTGAAATTAGTAAAAACAAAACAAACAAAAAAAAAAAGATGTTTATCCTTAAATAAGTTCTATCAATATTAACGTTTCGACATTAAAAAAAACGGTTCACCAAGAACAATAATTAAATTAAATATATTATTTTAAAAAAATGAGCTGCTTATTACTAAACAGCAGTTACATGTTGATGTTTTCTTACTGGTTCTTGGCTGAAAGAATTAGCTGCCTCATCCACCAACCTACACTGCTTTGGGGGTTTTGTGGCAATATTTTTTTCTCTCTTACTGCTAAGATCTTCTGGTAAGCAATGATGGCACTGGTGGACTGAACTCTGGAGATATGAGGAGTTTCATGTACAACATAAACTACTATCTTATGCAATAAGATATTGGTAGATGGGATGAAATGTATGTAGGCAAGTGGTGGTAATGATGTCAACAAGAACCTTTTGGAATATCATTTCAAATATGAACATTAGCTATGCTCCATTTAATCTGTTGTGAAAACAAACTTTATTGAAATTCCAGCCACCTCCAAATGCCTCCAAACACTCGATTAAGAGGCCCACTGGGCTTTCACGTTCACGTGCTCCATCTGAAAAGCTGGCCCTAGTATCTATTCCTTGTAAATCTCTGGGGAACGCTCTCCAGCCTGAGAAAGGGAAGCGGGTATAGAGAATGACTAATTGCAGAATCTTTGCCACCTTTTCTGCTTTCTGTCAGGGCTCTTCAGATTCATGGGAAGGTAGAGCTCCAAGCCTCTGTCCAGATGGGGTCCAAACAAATATGGTTGAGCAATGGGATAAGATAGCAAAGATGAGGGGTGAGGGGAAGGAGAGAGGGGGAGGAAGCAGGGAAAGCAGGGGTAATAAATCAAACAGGAGCTGAGTGACGAGGGAAATCTCAGTCAAGCTTTCCACTGCCATTCCTCTTGGCTCATCAGGAGGGCAGGCAAACTCCTTATTAATTTTCCATGAGTACATTTTTAGCATGTTTGCATTATCAGAAGTGAGAGCTGTTAAGTCAATGAGAAGATTTATATGCTTAACCCTTGTAGAGTGCACTCTATAAGAGACTCCACACCTGCATATGAAGGTGACTTTTTAAGATCTATTCCAGTCCTGTAGGAAGGACTATATGGCCAAAAGTTTGTCGACACCTGACCATAACACTCATATTTAACAGAACACTCTACTAGATTTTGGAGCATGGTTGTGGCCATTTGCCCATTCAGCAACAAGAGCATTATTGAGGTCAGCCACTGATATCAGAATCTATTTATGGTCAAGTATTAGCCTCTTGGCAGATGCAACCATGTTTGTCCAAAAGCTCCTGGGAATTCCTGATGCCATCACCAGCCACTAAACAGGCCCAAAATCACATAACTATATTTTAAAATGGGGTTGAAATTTTGAGCTTTTTCCTTTTGCACAGCTTCTTTTTTCATCAAACATGCCAATGGTGTGCAAAGCTGAAGTCTTTTCATCTCATCTGACCACAGCACACAAATCCAATTGTAGTTTCAGTCACTCTTGGTAAAATTAAGGAGCCAAATTTCCTGGATTGCTTCCAGGACAGGCTTCTATAATGCAATTCTTCCAGTCAGCTTACTGTCAAGCTGATTGCATGACTCTGATGTCATTCACCATATAATCATAATGATCCACTACAGATGGAGCACCTGTCATGTATCACACTGCTTAGTAGCCTTTTGTTTTCCTGCCCATTCATCTTACAAGAAACTTATAAGTTTCCTTATATGGTATTTACTTATGTTCTTGCTAATTACTCATTGCCTTTTGTAATTAGCCACATCTTGCTTAATATATTTACACTTTTATGGTCAGTTTGGGTGTTTAGTGTTTTAATTCCTAGTCTGTTGTCTTTAGATTGTTGTGTTCTAGCACTAGCATTTGTCAGAGGTGTCTGAACTCTAATTATGGACATCCCTATAACTATATCTACCCTATATCTATAACCCTATATCTCGGTTCCTGACCCCAGCCTTGAAACTTTGACTTATGCTTCTAAGAAAACCCCAGAGACTCTGCACATGTCCCTTGTCTCCTTGCTGTTGTTACTCAAGATCACTCTGGCAAGTCCATTCACTTCATCTGTGTTGTGTCAAATTTTGAAACTCCCCCATTCAGGATCAAGGACTTAATTAATCAATGGGTCAAGGAAAGAAGAGAAAAAGGAACACCAAATTACATGGCAAACTTTAAAGGTCATCACTCTTTTAATCAGAACTGCCATCCTCTTTCACAATGCTCCAGAAGAAAACTGATGTGTTGTTTTGTGTCTGCTGGGTAAAGAGTTGGCAGATTGCTCAATACCAATTGCCCATTACAAGAGGTATATACTTTAATCACTCAATATCCAATTCTAATGCCATTTGTTATCGAGCTTTTCAAAGAGCACAGATGCTAATTGAGGCTAAACAGGGGTCCTTTTATTGCATTGAGTGCTTCTCAAGCCCTGATTAGGGTATAGTGAAAGTAGGAGCTGACATTATGAATGGGGGGATACAATAGGAGAAAAAAATGAACTCTGAAATCATGACATTTAACAGGGCAATTTGGATGATAGTTTTTTCAAAACTGCCATTTAACAGGTAAAAAGCATTATTTCAAATTACAAAACCATTATATGAAACATGACTGTGTCCTTCTGACATATTCTCATGTTTTGTTGCTCGAGGTCAGTTAGCTATTGACCTTTTCTGTGACCACACAGAAAACAATAGACAATTCTGTTGGTTTGTGCAGGGCTGTAAATCCTTGTGATGATCAGGGATGGATTAGCAAGCACTCGGCCCCTCTCTTCACTGCTCTATGCATGAACCAATGTATAGAGACCTGCAGTGTATTTGAGTAGTCTTTGTGCTATGCAGAAAGCTTAACCTCACAACCAATCCACCAAATCATAAAAGTCCACCTCCAGATTCGACTCAGTAGCCAACAATGACAACATGTTCAGTATTCTTTGGCCCATTTTAGTTCATTTTTAAACCAATCCATTTAGGACAATGAACATCCTCTAGTATCTCTTGGCTAGTTTTCTTTTCATTGTCACACTTAGTGTGGATTTATAGTTATCCATGTCTTATCTAGCTCCAGTTTAAAACAGTTAGGACCTAACTCACACCCAAACACAGATTTTATGTGTAGTGTTTTATGTGACAGCATAATGGCCTAATTCACTTCACATCTGTCCTCGTTGAGGGTGACCTGGGCTCCTAGGCACATGCCCAGTCATTAATCCATCCCATGGTGATGATAGTAAGAGTATTTAACTTAACTTACAAAGCTCCTTGGTGTGGGACTTTGTTGACTGAATCTGGAGGATTGGGCATTGCAGTTGGAGATGGGAATTTAATTACAACTAATCTTTTTTTTAAGTCACAGGGTTGGTAGCTTTGTCAGATTGGAAGACAAGATAAGGATAAATGAGACTCAGGGCCTTCTCTTTCCCAAACAGTCTGATTTCTCCCTCCCCTCTCAACAGCTGCATTTAAAAGGCTAATAAATGCCTGTGTGAGCCATGTACTGATATTAAACGCTGATACTAGAAGAATAATAGCACATGGTAGTCCCTCCTTCCAGAGGTGGGTGGTGGCAATAAAGATGAGGAACCATATCTGCAACAAGGCTGTGCTTTTTACTTCACCACCAAGTCTGAATTTGAGGTGTTTCATGAAGATATACATAAAAAGCAGTCATTCCTGCTTTTATTGTTTCAGGATTTCTGATTCTTTAGTATGCACTGGGTACCCTATTTAACAACTACAATCTTAAAAAAAGGGTTCTTTGAAGGTTTCTTGAGTAATAACATGGAAAGAAGTGTGTGCTTGTGGTTTTGTTAGAGCAGGATTCATGCAATCCTTAACATATCCTATATTTGTTTTGGTAAAATATATTTTTACTTTTGGAAATTAAGACCAGAAAGTTTAGTTCTACCAGAATGTCAAGTTCTTAAGTGTTATCCGTGATATTTCTATTCCAGATAGACCTGCCATGTCATGAAAATCAAAACTCTCCATCTTTGGGGGATACTTTATTTCGTGGTATTATTTTGTTTTCTATATTGCAAAATGTTTGATGTAATATTTGGGAAAAAAATCTTCAGAGTAATTCAAAAGGGTTTTATCTGCTAGCTAATCATAATCCAGATTGAATATGCAGATTTTCCTATGTCAGAAAACTTATTGACAATAGAGACTCCTTCCATAAATATGGAAAAAAATGTCTCCTTACAGAAAACTACATACCATTATAAAATTTTCTTTTTTAAAAAAACAACATGGTATTAATCCTTTTATTATTAGCTTTAGATTGCATTAACCATTAATATAGATATGAGCAGCTGTTATAGAAAGTTAACTGGCATTTTACCGTGCTGTGGTATAACAAGTTTTCATTTTAATTTTCATATGACATCTTTAAATGTATTTTAAGGTAAAACAAAAGAAAACCTTTAGAAAAACTTATTGAAAAGAATAATGGGGTCTTAATAAATTTAAAATGTGTTTTGCCACTATGTTATACCACTTATTGAGACTTGAGAGATAAAATAAAACCAAAGAGTAAAACCTTATAAAACAGTACTTGAGTTAAAGAATAATAAGGTTATACCTGTGTTTGGTCACTATTATAATTTTCTCAGACTTTCATGTAAATTTAATGTAAAATTGAAGCAGGCTTAAGGTGAGTTTAAGCCCTGTTGAACTATAAATGGAGATAATGCTAAGGACATGATATATCATCTATCAAATATGAGTTCCTTTTTTAAGATCTATGCAGATAACATTTTCAAATACAGCATTTTTCTAAATCATGTTAGACTCAAGGTTTCAAGGTGCTTGGGTTTGATATATGGCTTGGACTGTGAACCATGTAAAACTATCAGTAATGACCTTTCCTTTCTGGTGCACCATTACTTTCCCCTGTAGCCCAAGCTCTATCTCCAGAGGAAAAAAATAAAACTTTTTTGCCAAAGCAGAATGAACAGACATATAGAGATATGGAACTCCACATAGAGGGCAATGATGCAGTAAACGATTGTGATCTGCTTCTGACATGCCATTAAGAAACAATCCACAAAAAACCCATGTTACTGACTCTTAGGTTGTTTGAACAGATTTCGCAGGGTCACTTTTGGATTAGATCATTCTGTCTCTGTCTCTGTCTCTGCAGAATACAGAATGAGGCACTTTGTTAAGCCTGAGGTTCACAAACATGGAGCTGATGCCCTAGTCAATGGTGCATAGAAGACCTTGGATAATATACTGGTAAAACCTAAGTAGCTTTAATCTTAATGCCATGGAATATGTGCTATAGATGATGTCAAAAAGGTTTCACCACTCCTTGAAATGTGCTAGATGTTTTTATTTTTTTCTTAATTGTACTGATAAATGAATGAAGAGCTAATAGTGATAATAATAACAAATCTATTTTACCCATTTTTGAAAATGCAGACAGTGTGATATTTGAGCAGGCATACACTACAGACACAGCAAAGGGAATGCTGACCCTCACCATTCTCACCTCACTTTATGGGAATGTACACTGTGATAAGCTCCACGATTGCACAGGAAATGAGCATCAACCCCTCTATCATGCTGGCAGGTATGACTCACTGTGGATCGGTGCTTCATATGGGAGTTTAATTGCCGGTGAGTGGGAGGCGTTGCTGAGAGAGCTGCAGAAGAAAATGCCATCCGTGTACTGACCTCATGCACTAGATATGACGGCTACAAAAACAACTTTATTGGCTTTGTTCTTATTTTTGAGCAAAGCTGCTATAGGATGGTGTGGACAATGTCCCACGAGAGTTGATCTAGAACAGATGCAGAGAAAACAATAAATCATAAGTTGGGGAGAGTGTTTTGACAAAGCCGAGTCTCCAAGGTTATTCTCACCAGCTCTAATCAGATGCATCATATGTGTGGAAAACTTGCTGTCAATAACATAGATCTAAAAAAAGTTAGTAATGGGTGGGAATTGTCAGAGGACAATTTTATTTCAAGGCCCACTCTGTAATTTACACATCTTGATCCATCAGAAAGAAAGGCCATATGCACTTGTGTACAGTGCACTGTAATTATTAGCAGTCTCTGTAATTTCTCTCAGCCGCAGTTATAATAAGTGTTCCCCGTGCTCGCTGAAGGCTCATCTGCATTCAAGACTTTTGTTCTTTGTTCCACCCTTTACAGATCACACAACAAACCCTTTNCCACAAACCCTTTACAATTCCCACCACAATCTCTTTACAATTCCCACCACAATCTCTTTACAATTCACACCACAATCACTTTACAATTCACACCACAAACCCTTTACAATTCCCACCACAATCTCTTTACAATTCCCACCACAATCTCTTTACAATTCACACCACAATCTCTTTACAATTCACACCACAATCTCTTTACAATTCACACCACAATCTCTTTACATTTCACACCACAATCTCTTTACAATTCACACCACAATCTCTTTACAATTCCCACCACAATCTCTTTACAATTCACACCACAATCTCTTTCCAATTCCCACCACAATCTCTTTACATTTCACTCCACAATCTCTTTACAATTCACACCACAATCTCTTTACAATTCACACCACAATCTAATTCCATGTTATGTTCTATGACAGCTTTAAATGGTTAAAAAAAATTATTAGGAGCATCACATGTATTCATGCAACATATAACACAAAAATATTACATCACAGTACTGTTGAATTCTCCAGTCTGATTGGTCAGAAGGTTCTATAACTGCAGCTCTGATCGTATTTCTGGCTGTAATTCAAATCACAGGTTTCTATTAACAGGCTTGTTCTAATATGTTAGCGTTTCTATTAACCACTTACACAGGGACTTGTAATGTTAAGCGCTCCACATAAATGGATTAAAAAAAAACATGTGCAGTTGTTGATATGGTTAAATTTTCTGTAAATTGTTGGAAGGAGTTTCCAATGCCAGGGTAACAGTCAGAGGGAAAGATGTAATTTTTAGTCTGCCTCAGGAAAGTCTTCAGGGCAGAGGGCTTTGCTATTTCTTGGTAACACGGCAAGCTGCTTTTTTTGTTTTCAGAGGATGAAAACAGGAACTAACTTGTTTCGTGGAACAAGGTGTTATAATTTACATTGATATTTACCACAGCAAAGTGATTTATTTTACATTAGTAACCGTTTAACGATACGAACAAAATGAATAAACCACTCCCATGTATTGTTACTGGAAAATAATCACCTTTGGGGTAATCCTAATTCTGCTTTGTAAATAATAAATAAATAAATAAATAACATTAAAACCACTGACAGATGAAGTGAATAGCATTGATTATCTTGTTACAATGGCACCTGTCAAGGGGTGGGATATATAGGCAGCAAGTGAATGGTCAGTTCTCAAAGATGATGTGTTGAAAGCAGAAAAAATTGGCAAGCGTGAGGATCTGACTGACTTTGACAAGGGCCACATTGTGATGGCTGGACGACTGGGTCAGAGCATTGTCTTGTAGATGTTCCCGGTATGCAGTGGTTAGTACCTACCGAAAGTGGTGCAAGGAAGAACAACTGGTGAACCAGCGACAGGGTCATGGAATTCATGATGTATTTTATTCATCCAACATTTACATTAATATTATAAAATATATCACATACCATAAACTTAAACTGACAATGCAAAAGTGGTCCCTTCGAAATGCAAAATGTCCATAGCCATGGGATATACATAGTTTAAAATGCACATATCACGTGTATACAATAATCAACACACACAAGACCACATTAACAAAACAGATTTACATATATATATATACACACATATGTTTATGACCAAAAAACTGTATGTTTTTTGTTTTATCCCTCTACATATACATTCCTTTATAACAATACTATTTATAGTACAAAAAAACATATTGCAAAATGTGTCAAAAAATGTTAAACAAAACATGGATCATTGTGAACAGGGAGACAGCAGGTCATATGCTGTACAGAGTACGTGAAATGAATTCAAGGCAGTCACAAACTATCATGCAAACTTACATAAGTGAATAAATAAGTAAGTAAACAAATAAATAAGTCATGTTCATTTTTTTTTCTAATGCCAGCTTTTTATCACGTACAAACAAGATTAAATATAATTTAAATAAATCAAACAAAATTAATCATTACACATGGTGCAGGTGTGGAATTCCAAGCATTTTGTTTAATGCTAATTCAAACTAAAATGCCTACTGTAGGCACGCTTGCATCTCTCAGTAAAATATCTGTTTTGCTGCCACTCCTGTTAGTAAACCCAGATATCATGACATTTGAGAGATAAGAGTGAAGTGTGAAATTATACCATGGAAAAAGTCAAACCAAATCTCAAAACAACTCTACAAACATAAATATAATCAGCTGCTTAAGTGGTGATTCTGCAAGAATCCTTCAGTAGCTTTAATAACATGATGATGCACACAACGTTTTGCATCCATGGTGGATAGAAGCATTTGAACCTTGTACTTTGTACTTTCTCATCCAGTCTCTAAAACCTTCATAAAAAGATATTGCACACATGAGTATGGAGCGTTTTAGCAGACACATGATGGATTATCCTACATAATACACACATATTCAAATATCCAAGACTTTTTTGATGTATACAGGAGAGAAAAAAAAAACAGATAAAACTTTACAAAGATTAGGTAACTTTGTAATACAATAGGTTTAGGTTTTGAAGAACCAGTATGACATGCATAATCATTTTTGTCATGGGCTTCATTTAAATTGCACTATATACAGTTAAACGTCCATTAGAGTCAGTTCATCGAAAAAGCATTTGTTTGTTACACACACACACACACACACACACACACACACACACACACACGAAGGCCTTTTTTATGGCTTATTTTAGCCATGTGTTTGTCTGCAAGTCCATATAACATACTGTAGATCTCCTTTGTATTCTCATATTGAATAAATATATATGCAAATTAATAATAGAAATAATCATAAAGGGTTAAAACCTGGAGAAATCTGTGGAGAATAATACTGATTCCTGTGAGAGCTTGATGCATAAAAAAACCCTTTTACATATTTATAACCATTCATATATTTATACCAAATGATCACATTATACACTCTTTTCTCAAAATAACCTCCAGGAGTGACCGTTTTGCTGAAACCTTTGCTTTTACTATTATACTGCCCACACTATTGATTTATCTCCATCTGTCTTTGTGCCACTGTTTCAACATGACGCACCGAACAAATCTCTTCTGTTTGACAACAATTAGGCAAAGCCTTCCTGAGCTTGTGCTACTGTGGACAAAAAAAAAAAAACAAAATAAAAAAAGCCTCTCATTTCCTTTACAATAGAAAATCTTTGCAAATCTTTTCACATATCTTTGCAAGAGGATAATATGCTTTGATAAGTGTTTCATTCTCTGTTACAAAAAGAGATCAATACCCTGATAGCACACATACAAATACACAATGTGTGCCATTCATATGTCAACCATCAAAATTTTAATGACGTCTATAACCTGTTTTGTCAGTTATTGTAAATTATAGAACTGAGATATTCAGTATTTTTATCTTTCTTTAAGTTTACAAAAAAGTTGTTCTTCTTGAACAAAAATTCTATATTTCAACTTAACATTTTTTCCTCAAATGCTTGCCGCTTACTGCACAACCCCGTATACTGTATACACACACTCCAGTCAGTCCACAGTCATATAGTCCCATTAAAGTTAAACAAAATGTCTGATTAAGTGGCTGGGCAAAAATATATTTCCTTCTCAGCTGCTACTGAGAACCAATCTAGTGACGACTGACAAAGAACTTTAGGTTAAGAAAGGGTTGTGTCATCTGATGTAAGACGGTGATGTACCATTAGTCAATTATCTACTTTTTTTGGGGTGCTGGGGGTGTTCAATCTAGGCTGATTCTATTGTTACCAAACTGATAGTAATCACTGAAGCACTGGAGACTGGCTCAAACTAAGTTTGGAAGATACATCAATTGTTCATACAGAAGTTATTACCAAGGTCCATTCCATGGTATTGAAGACTGACGTACTGAGTGTCACCCGAGAAACGTGTTTGTTAAGGCAGAAGATCAAACACGAAGAGGACACAAAGACCATATTTCGCAACACATGAAAGCCTTCAAGTTTTATGCTTCGTCATACATACACAAGAAGAAGAAGAAGTGGAAGGAGGAGCAAAGAAGATCAAGAAAAAAAAAATCAAGATGGCTACAGCAATGAGTGCTTGGGCCCCTACTGCAGTTCTTCCATTCCATACTCTGTGTAATTCATTCTCTCTCTCTCTCTCTCTCTCTATATATATATATATATATATATATATATATATATATATACTCTCTCTCTTTTTTCAGAGGCTTTTAAAAACTACAAAGCTTCAAACCTTCAAATAAAACTTTCGGATTTACATTCATATGAGTCAAGCTGATAAGCCCCTGTGTCTGTGATGTTTATTCTGTCCTTAAAAAAAGTCTTCTACTTCAGCCAGAGAAAATGATGGCACTAACCTTACGCCCACACAAAGGCGTACTCAGCAGTGCAGGATCTTCATGAAAGCCTTGCGGAACTCCACGTTGAAAGTGGTATATATGATGGGGTTCACGGCACTGTTCACATATCCCAGCCATGTGAAGGCATTGTACATTTCCAGAGGCACATAGCAGCTAGCACAGTGGGTCTTCAGGATGTGAGTAATGAAGAAGGGCAGCCAGCATATAATGAAAACGCCTGAAAGAGAAGGACGCTAGTATGTAATACAAATAGAAAATATCAGAGCCCGATTCCCATTTCATGCTGACAGTGCAGGTATTTCTACCTATAGAAAGCGTTTTTACAGTTTTTCCTAAGGAAAAAAACATGAAACTCACCAATTGTCTAAAAGTAATATATACATTCACCAGCTATGACAATAGGAACATCTGTACCCTTGCACATTCATGCAATTATCCAATCTGCCAATCATGTGACAGCAGTACATTGCTTAAAATCATGCAGATACAGATCAAGAGCTTCAGTTCATGTTCACGTTATACATCAGAATGGGGGAAAAACATGATCGTGCTGCCCAGTTTGTTGGTTTGAGTATTTCAGAAACAGACGATCTCCTGGGATTTTCATAAAACAACAGTCTCTAGTGCTTACACAGAATGACGTGGGGAAAAAACATACAGTGAATGGCAGTTCTGTGGGCACCTTGTTGATGAGAGAATGGGCAGATGGGATTGACCTGACAGGAAGGCTACAGTAACTCTAATAACCACTCTTTACAACCATGGTGAGCAGAAAAGCATCTCTGAACACACATCATTTTGAACTTTGAGGCAAGTGGGCTACAACAACACAAGACCACATCAGGTTCCACTCCTGTCACCCAAGAACAGGAATCTGAGGCTACAGTGGACACAGGCTCACCCAAACTGAACAAATTATGGAGGATCCTTTTAGGTAGAATTTTGTTTAAAAAAAAAATCAGATTTTTTTTTTTTTTTTGCAATATGTGACTGTGTGATTCAGACATCTGATGAGTATTCCCAGACTGTTGTACGAATATGACCATGTCTAAGGTAGTTTGCTTGAAGCTGGATACAGATTGGTTATTTTATGTCATGTGGTAGAAAGGGTTCAAACTCACTACTCACCCAGAACAATGGCAAGCATCTGTGTGGCCTTCTTCTCCTTGTGCTGTGACATCTTTCTCTTGCTCATGGGCTTGGTGACATTGGTGCGTGTCTTGCCATTGGACAGGGTCTGCGTTTCAAAAGCTTTGGGCCCTGCTGGCATCTGGGCGTCCTTGGCATGGCCGTTCTTCTCGTCACTACTGGGCTGCCACTCCTCTTGCAAGGGTGAAGCGCGACTCTGACTAGCCATCACAGAGCCTGCTGCAGGAGGTGCAAGCTTTAACTTTTCTGGAGGACTGGGGCTGGCCATGAGGCCCACCTCCACATTGCTGTCCTGCTGCATCTGGAGGAAATAGTGGTCGACACTTTCCTACAGTGTCGCGAACGAATGTATACGTACCGAGTTAAGTACGGGAATAATCTTATAACGTTCTACCTGGGCAAAGAGCCATTTTGAGATATGGGACACCAGGGGCCATATGGGACATGTTTTAACATTCCAGCTAGCAAAAGTATTCAAATATATATTCATAGTTCCAGCCTACGCATTACGGTTACTTCAGATTGACATTATAGAAATTCTGACCGTTAATATTTCAATCAGAAACTAAAGAAGTCGGTGTCTACCGACACAGTAACAGCCCTAAGTTTGTTACACTGGACCCAATGATGGGGCACGCTTTCTGTTGTGCTAATGTTGGTGATATTTAATCTTCATTTCATGTGATGTTACTAATTTTCCACTGTGCTGAAGACCATCTAATGTGCCAGAATATTTATTGTAAAACCAGCAAGAACAGTAAACCTGTTTTGTACTCAATTTTTTATTATTCTAATGGAGTATATGTAGAATGTATCCAGCTAAAAGTTATTTTCTCATTCAGATTGTTGCCATACTGAGGCTTCATGTCTGTTCTTTTATGTAGAACATACAGAATGTAAACTGAGCATGGATATTCACTGATCAAGGCTATGTTGATATGCAGAAGCTTAGAAAACCAAGTTTATCTGTGAGTTCAGATATAGAATACTTCAGAACAAGCCACTGCTGCAAAGGCTTTAAGCAAGCTATTATGTTCATGAATGTCTGTGCATATGCATGCAAAAAAAGATCAGCTCACATACTGTTTTCTTGTTTTTGGCAGGCATGCTCCCGTTGGTCTTTACAATGACTGTGCAGAGTTTCACATCCTCTGGGTGAGTGCACTTTTCCTGAAGTAAGGACAATAAAAAATGATTTAGCGTATATTCTATATTGCAGGGTGCCACAGAAATATATTTTTTTTCTTATAGCTGCAATGTTTTTATTTTCTGAAACCTTATGTGTCCCATACAAACGTTTCCTCATAGAGTTCAGTAACAACAATCACTATACAAAAAAGAAAAAAAAAATAACTGGATATAGTATAGTTCAGAAAACACTGAAAAAAAGCCAAAATGTGTGTCACATATATAAAATCAGTATAGGTAAAATGCGCCACGATAGGTAAGCTTTAGAAGTCCTCTTGTGCAATAAGACAAAGAGAAAGTGAACAAGAGGACTAATAGTACACCTAACCTTTCATTAGTGGGTGGACTGGTCTGCTTCTTGGTTGTATTGTTTCTTGTGGAAGATCCTTTACCCGCCTTTGGGAAGCCAACTATCAAATGAGCTGGTTGTATTACTCAAGGGAGGTGTGTTAATTACCCTTTTTCCTGCACTGATTCTTTTATCTCAGCATTTTCCACGTTTAAAAAATGGTAATGTGCATCTTCTTAATCCCTGTTCTAAACATAAAGACAGTAATGTTGTTGGAAATTGCCTGTGATTGTTTATGTGGCAGGATTTTTCCCAGCTCTAATGGCTGTACTTTTTTATGCTGTCTGCTGAGTAATTCATATTCAGTGTGCCCCAGGGTAAAACGCCTCATAAAATAATGGCAAACACACAAAGGAAAGGCTAATACGTGAGAATCCAAAAACAAATAAATTTGCATGCTATGATATTGATGTGCTTTAACTACCACTGCGTAGATACCATGCATCATCTACCTATTAGCCACAATTAAGCACTGAGTACATCATTGGAGACATTGTGCTTCTCGACTGCAGAACTGCATTTATGGGTCAAAGAGCTTTGCAGTCACCAGAGTTCCCTCAGAACTCACTGAACTGAGTGCTCATAAATCTACTTTCCCAAAGCTTTAGGCTATATGAAAGCTCAAAAACTAATTTCAGACACTCTCTTCACACTTCACTTCTCTACATTCTATAAGAACACGCTAGAAACTTGTGATGAATTACCTTAATCATCCGTTTAATGAACGACTGCATGACTGTAAAAAAGCGACTTCTATTAAATTCCCTCTGGAAAACAGTCCTAGGCATTAGCCACAGCTGCTAAAATAATTAATTTGAGCAGCTGCTCAAACAAGCTTCTGACATGAGCGGGATGCTCTAGAGGCGTGCTTCACCTTGAGAGGAAGCTGAGGCTCGGCGTCCGTCCTCTGGCAACTGCGCTTGGTGTTCACTCTTTTCCGACGCTTGCGCAGCACCACGTAGATCTGCACGTAGACGAGAAGTGTGATGATGAAGGGCACGTAGAAGGACATGATAGAGGAGTACACCACAAAGGCCGGGTTGGCAATCTCGCACACAGCATCGTCACGTGTTGCTGAGGAAATAGATCAGAATATTACTTTATTGTTACCCTGAAACCCTGAACCGCAAGCTGTGAAAAATGAATGAACATCTTTTCATTTCAAGATAGTATCACTATGTAATTATTTTGACTTAATAAATCATTATGTCAAAATAGTGTGACTCATCATTTCAAATTAGTATCTAATTATTTTAAGAGAGTGTTGTTATTTTATTAATTTGACTTTGTATCTTGTTATTTCAACATAGTGTCATTATATCATTCTTTTAACTTTTTGTCTTGTTATTTCAAGAAAGTGTCATGGTCATTATTTCGACTTTGTATCTCATTATTTCACGATAATCATTAAGTCATTATTTTGACTCCGTATCTTATTATTTGAAGATAGTTTCTTTTTGTCATTATTTTGACTTTTTGCCCGATTATTTCAAGTAGTGTAACTATGACACTATTTCAACTTAGTATCTCATTATTTAAGATAAGATATGGTCACTGTCATTATTTCAAACAAATATCTCATTATTTCAAGACAGTGTCACTATGTCATTATAACAAAAAAGTAAGAATTCCATGCATAACCCTAGTTGAGACCAATTATGAACTGTACTGATGTAGCTGAGGTTGAGGAAGTATCTTCTTCNGCCACAGCGAATCATCACTCTCCACCTATCCCTATCTTCTGCATCCTCAACACTAGGTTGAGGAAGTATCAGAGCCAGAATTCACACACCATGCTGACAGTGCTGCCATTCCTGCCTTTTGGGTTTTTTCCAGTGTTTTCCAATGTTTCTGGTGGAATAGTGGTAGGGTTTTTTTTTTTTAAGTAAAAAAATTAAAAGTGCCATTGCATTACATTCCTAATCTAATGATTGGTAATTTACTTAAATGCTCAAGGTTTTGACTCCTAACACTTAGCCCACACGTGATTTTTTTGCAGCTGCTGGCTGCACATTGTGCATCATGTTGAAATTGAGAAATAATAGCCGTTTTGAAAAAAAGGAAGAAAATACCTGTGTTGTTTAGCCCAAACAGTAGGGGGCAGGAAATGGCAAAGGACAGAACCCAAACCACCGAGATCATAACGGTGACACGGCGCTTCGAGCTGTACCGTGTGTTGTACAACAGTGGCATGGCAACAGCTGTGTACCTGCAGGAGTGGTTCAGCAGGGTGGGAGGGAGGAATAGCGAGAGGGATGAAGACAAAGAATGTGTCAGAAAGACAGGGGACACAAAACATAAAATAGAGACGTCCTATGACAGCAGTGACTAGCATAGCTGCCTTTCATTTTGACAGTTTTTTATTTCTGAACATCATTATAATACAGTTTTCTAAATGCCACAGACAGCAATGACCTCACCAAATCCATAAAGCAAATCCTGTGCAGTTGCCTTCAGACCGTTTGCTGTTTTAATTAAGTGTCCAAACAACCTTCAGAGTCAAAGGTGTAACTTTTATACACTCAGTAAAAGCAAACCATCTCTCTCTCTCTCTCGGTCTGTCCCTCACTAGCACACAAAAACCCGCTGATCCGCAATCTGCACATCATTTAGTGAGGCCATTTCTCAGGACTAATGGCAATTTCATGGGAGACCTACCTGTCAATACTAATTGCACACAGATTAAGAATGCTGGCCGTGCACATCATGACGTCCAGAGTGACAAAAATGTCACAGTGAATTTTACTGAAGCGCCACTCGCCCACCACCTGCAACACACGCGCACACAAATACACACACACACACACGTTGAACTGAATCACTAGAGAGGATGAGGATAAAAATACCAGTTAAAACCTTTGCTATGATTAATTATGTAGTAATGATGGTGAAGAAAAAGCAGCTACATATCATTTTCAGAAAATATGCTCTTTTGACTTTAAAAGAGTATTTAATTTCATTTTATCTGTCTAGACGCACAAACAGACAGGCTTATAAATGTGTGAACAGATGCTTAAAATGAAAAGCTCCCTCCACATCACAGTTTGATGGAGTATTTATGCATAGGAAACGTGTTTGATCTCATTTATTGCTGGTCTTGTTCTAAGCAAAACTGCTGAGGACAGAAAAAAAAAAAAAAACATCTCCCAGATGCACTTAAATGCTTATTTGCAAGACTAATCTGGGCATGGTGTGTATTGCTTTTGCAGGAACATTTTTCAGATGCCATCTGCCTGTCTGAATGGATGAATCAGTACAAATGTACAAGCAATGAAATTTTATTTGCATTCAATTTTTTATGAACCATCAAACTACCTCTCTGATGATAAAGCAATATATCAGGAAAGTGAAGGAGGCATTGCTGCTGCAAAAAGAATTATTATTACGAGTAATGCGAGTTTGACATTTCTGTCAGTCACTCTCTCTTAATATATATTGCCACATAAGTGCTACCTACCTATCTATGACATAATTTATCATAATATCGATATTATATCGTCATATTGCCCAGCCCTGTTTGGGCACAGTGGTGTCTTGAGATCACGTAGAAAAGTCTTAGTACTTGTGCGTACATACACTTTTGTGATTGTCTTGGGTCGCTTTCGCAGTACCTCCATACTCTCCTGCTAATGATGCACAATTACCTCAAGGTTAAATATATATAGAGGAAATAAAGACACGTGATCCGAGTACAGAACATCACAGCTCATAGCCGCAACATTTGCCAGTGATGTGCAGACTTTTTTGGAAGGTGAAAACAGAGTGTGCTACGTCAAAAACTTTGTTAGTAGATGATAATAAACTTGCTTGCTTGTCAATTAGGTTTCTGGGCAACCAAAACATTAGAAGCTTCCATTTGTGCAGTGGGCCAGCTAATAAATTTATAATTTTTCCTCCCCTGTTTCTACCAGGAAATCCTTTCACCAGAGAGTTTGACTGACACCCTAACCACCACAATACATTACAAAGACAATAGGATCTATTTTTCTGCTATAAAATGCCAGCCATCTTGAAAGACCTACCATTCATACATCACGCTTGTCTTTACTAGCTTACTCCCCATCAACTGACTGACAACTGCTCATTATCACTCACCGCCTCTGCCTTTCTATGGACTCTTTAGTGCCCACATAAAGACTGATTCGTATGCTTGGTATATTCACAGAGGGGAAATTCCATGTCCCTAAATCTTCTTACAGTGTAGCTGACCTTTGACTGTTTTTTTTTTTTTTGCAAACTGCAATAAAAAGAATAGAGCCTGAAATAGCAATGAATTCAACCTCAGGTGAGCCAACCATTTCATGTAGGATCTGAAGTGAATCAGGAGCCGCAATAACCCTGGTTTCTGTCCTGTAAGAGGCAGATGAGGATATTCTGCGGGCTCAGGAGACCGATTCAGTTCTGTGTCTTGTCAAACACAAAAGCCTTATGTACCTCAGGGGTAAGCGACCAGTTTTATTACCTGCATGCACACAGCTTTTGCACCAAGGTATTACTCACACTATACAAACACTAAAAAAACCCTGAAATCTTTTGGCCAAGCTTCGAGTACTTGACACAACACTTAAGTGCATTGGGTAACACCAGCAATCCAACACAGGTATGGACAGCAGCATGTGAATTAGGAGGTGGGGGGTTTCTCAGAGAAGGCAGCTGGAGTGTTGTGGGAGATATGGAAGGTGTAGGCTGTCATGTCTACATCTTATTGCTTATTGACCTCCTTGTTATCACTCACAGGACGACAGAAAGACACGTGGGTAATCACGTAGTATTTATTAATACGAACAATGTAAAATACTCTCGAGGGTAATCCAATGCACTGATACTGAGTAACCTATTTAGTATTACTCCATCAGGGATGTCAGGGAACGTTTTATTTATCTGTTATATTATTTGTTTAAAAAGTGCATTAGCTAGCTACATTATTTACCTTGGATTGAGTGGGGTTTTTTTCACTTTCAAAAAAAAAAAAAGTTCAATTCTGTACAACGGTGTTTTGTTTCCATTGCATTTGCATCCCTTGTTGTCAAGGAACAATCATAGCTGATCGTCAAGAACAACATACTGGGTAAGGGTTGTTATTTTCATTCACCTAGTGTTGTTTGTAGACATTGTTAATAGCCAGCATTTGCTGCAATAAACTCCTCATGCTAAGTATTATGTTTAAGATATTTTATCAGGTTACTTGTATTGTAGGGATATTCTGTAGTATCTCTGCTTGATATTTTCATAGAGCACAGTTTGGCATCTGTTCTTTTAAGTGACAGTGTACACTTGGTTTACATTGCTTACATTACATTACTTGGTTACATTACATTGCATTACAGTATCATGTGGTATTGGAGGTATCCATATTCATGCATCGTTAGTTCCCATCAACTTTCCAAGCTGGTCTGTGTCACTAATGCTATATTTCCAGGTTGTATGCTTGTACAGATGCTAGTATTGCTGCGTTACAGTTCCAGAGTCTGGGGTACGTTCCTAAGCTCTGATAACTCTTGGAAGTTCCTTTATGTTGTGTCCATATGGGTTTCCTTTAGGTTCTCTGGTTTCTGGCCACCCCCAAAATCATGGTAGGTGAATTGCCTACTCTCAGTTCCCTGTTTGTGAGAATATGCTAGTCTGTGTGAGTGTGTGTTTGATGCCCTGTTATGATCAGGCTCCCCCGCCACATAAGGACGAGGTCTAGGTACATATTTACAAAGGTAAAGGTGTATTTCTGAAAGAGAACTGAGGACGAAAGTCCTTTCTCTGTGTATTTGGCCTTTGATCAATTTATTAGAAGATATTATAATTATGTTACAAAGATATATTCTGCAAAGAGCTGTAGGAGGCTTTGGGATGTCATTATCATTGTGCCTAAGCATTTTCAATTGTTTTTCATTTACAGAAATGGCTCCAGCTTATTGCCACTCATTTTATAGATCCTTGAAAAGTTCAAAATATGTAAACAACTAATGGATCAAAGCCATTTCTGTCCTTAATGCCTAATTGCCAAATTGTAAAATGGATCTAATGGCCTTATCTGTCAGAGAACTTTGTCAACCATTATTTAATAGAGGAAGAACATCTTTAGCCAATCAGTAGACACTGCATGGTACATTGGCAGTGATCTCTGTGACTGCTGAATGGATAATGGATGAACTGGCAGCAATAATGCACATTTATACCACAGTGCTGTTAAATTCTTGATTCTGATTAGTCAGTAGGTGTTGATTAGATCTCTATAACAGCAGCTCCAGCTCCAGACAGTAGTTTCAGCTGCACAGCAAAACACAGGTTTAAATTAAAAAATGTGCTCATTCTAGTATTGCTATAGTAACAACTTACACATGGACTTGAACATAAAAGGATTTTTTTTTTAAAAAGTAACCATTGTATCGCAAAACCCAAAAACGTATAAAGCTACCATGCATTGCTGGGTGACTCCCAACACACTTTTCCGAGTCTACCGGGAGAGGGGGGAGTTGTGACTGTTATGATAACAGTTTACCACTTTGCATTGAACAATGGTATATTTCACACAATGTCACAAGCCTAATGCTAACTACTGGAAGGACAGCTACTAGTGAACCAAGATACCTTGCAAGATACCATGAATTAGTAAGACCTGTAATGAGTAGATATCAGTATATCAGTAGAGACTCCATAGCAATGTGGATGTATCACAGCAGGTCCACTACATGAACTGTGGCAAAACTACCAAATTAGCCTGATGAGTTAGTCATTTCTCATTTGCACCAGTAACAGGCTTATGAACTTTTAAAGATTCACTCTTTTTTTTTTTTAGATAAATGAGGTAACAGTAAAGAGGACACAATAGACACACTGCTTAGCTGTAGGTCCAGATATGCTTAAAACTTCAGTTTTTAATTATCTGGTCATCAGCTGCATGGTGCAGTTTAAAATTAGGTGCCAATGCTATTGCTGTTGTTATTAGCTCAGGGACTGCTAGATCTGTCAGAGGTCTGACCCAGAACTCAAAGGAGAGAGTGGCTGAAAAGAGGATGCTGGCAAAGTCAGAGGTAGATGCTGCCCATCTCCTGGATTACCTTTAGCCACCTACTTATTCTGTCACAGTGCTGTAGAGGTGCTATTTGGGGCATTGTTTCTGGCACCTCTAGCTGTGCCTAATCGCACATAACCAGTTACAACTGTGCACTGGGTCAAGACAATCAGTATTAATGTAACAAAATGTGTTTGATTACTTAAAGACAATGTCAAAACAGAAATTCCAAAGCATTTTTCTTTTGCAGCGTAACGTATTTCCAAGTGAATTGGCATATTTGGGCAGGTGTGGCTTTGGTTTTATCCAGTGATTTGCTTGAATTGACTGGCTTGTGGAAAGTGGATGTTTCAAAAACAAACAGATAGTCAGATCTAGATCTAGCCCCAGAGTAATTTAGCAGTGTGATTTACCTCAGCTTTAAAGGTACGTGTGTGCCTAAATTGTCTAAATGAGACCAAATGGCAGGTATTAAATTTGCAGAAGCTTTTTCTGGCATTTGCAGACAAAATAAAACCATGTCACTGAAATTTCTGAGGATGATTTCAGTATATCTAGACAACTGAGATTATTTGGAATATTACCACAGTAAAGTTGCACCTCAGATGGCAATAACCTTTAAACAGCTTGCAAAAAAGTTTTTCTTTTAGGTCCCCTTTAACTCTTTTACTGTGTAATTACACATACATTTGGCAAAATCCAGGTTTACGTTTCAGGGAGTCTCTTTGTGAACCAAGCTCTTCATTGGCTAACAATTAGCACATACAAAAAACTAATTTGAATGTTGCTTCCTCCACTTACTTTGCCTTTTATATCATTCGTAAATCATCCACAAAAACACCAAATAACTGCACAGTATTTATCAGATTGCACACAAATTAGTGCTGTTTATTTGTGATCTTGTGAAAGCGTTGAGGGTGCTTGGGCGATTTAGGGTGTTGGGCAGGAGGGAGTGGTTTAGGGTTTTGGGTTGGGTTGTGTGGGTGTTGAGTCAGGGGTCGTGTGTGTGTGTGTGTGTGTGTGTGTGTGTGTGTGTGTGTGTGTGTGTGTGTGTGTGTGTGTGTGTTGATTGGGGGGGGGTGGGGAGGCAAGAACTTTGACACAATTCGAACACTGAAAGGGCTGTAAGTACACGTTATGTGGTGTGTATGGTCAACATTTCCTTGTGTGGATAAATAACGTCTGTCTAGCCACTTAGTCTATTTATCTGTCAGAGGTAATAAATGCACTGAATGCTCCCCTGCTCCCAAGATCATTATGACTGATAATAACCAAATGCCTCACAGTGATAATAGAATTACTTATTTTTGATTGCAATTTTCAGTAAGCTTACAACATTAGCAAACACCCACAGCCTTGAACATGGGCTCAGACAAACAAACTAATAATAATAATAATAATAATAATAATAATTTTGAAAAACAAACTGTATCACTGCTATAAAAATTCCATGCTTGGTGCCAGCTCCAGGAAAAAAATTGTTTGGTTATGCAAAAACAGTATGTTTGCATTACAAATTGTTGTCTTGGCTGTCTTGCATGCTTCTTAAGCATACGCTGCCAAAAATGTTCGCAAATTAAGTGAAACGTTGTGTCATCTGTCACCCAGCATCCTATGTATCACAGGGCAATGAATATTTGAATATATATCTTATCATATGTCATCTACTTTGAGCTTTAAAGAATAGGTTATTTTTGTGAATCAGTTACTTAAACTCAGGACCATTGTGAAAACAGCATACACTATTTTATACAGCATACAACAATTTTCCTTTCTATTACCTCTCTATCCTTTTCATTAATGAATGAATATAATGTGGAAAATCATTTGTGACTAACGTTCATGATTTTTTCTGAAACTTCTGAGACTTTCATTTTAATGTTACTTGCCTTACGAAGACTTGCACACGTTTCAGACAAGCTGTGCATGTGTGGGCTTTAAAACCAAGGGCTTTTTGTGCATGCATAAGGACATCTTTTGCTTTCATATGTAGTTTTTTTTTCTTGCTCTGTGCAATTAGAAGATGCCAGCTGTTCTTTTTCAATGTTTTGATTAAATAAGACTTCTTTTTACTATTTTATATTCACATCTAAACGCTGCTTTCATGACTCACAAACATTTGCTAACTCTGCATCATTAAAATACACTATAAAACCACAATATGATTGTAGGATTATCTAAGAAAATACAAGATTTCATAAGCTGATGACTACGCAAACCTAATGTTTGATGCTTATTAAAGTACCCATATTGGACTTATACACTCTGTTTTGTGATTTGCAATTTAGGTTGTGTGGTATAGGTTTCTGTGGAACCTTTGTGGACTCAGTTTATACTGTAGTATTGCATGTGCCAAGGACAAATGACACAGTTCCCTTGGTGTAAGCTTATAAGCACAGAGCCTGAATACCTACAACAATCACTGTAACCATAGCAATGCTACCATCTAGCTAGTACAAGATCACAACCTGATATGATTATGCTCAATAATAATGTTCAACATTTAGTCTAACTATGCCTAGCATCAGAGGAGCTTAGCTGTTCTTTGCCTTGGAATATATCACAGATTCCCCCTTCATGTTAAGGTTCCCATGGCAACGTGCACAATGTCCAATCTTCATTGATTGTATTCGTTGCTTTTGTGGTAGCCATTGATTAGTTTCTATTTATACAATGACGTTTCTATGCCTTGAGAACAAAGTCTTTACATGCATCTGAGTCATAAGTTTTCCTTAATGACTTCTGTATTTTGAACTGTGCCTGCCTTATTCGTCTACAAGCATGGATTGTCCATGTTTAACCCTGTCTGCAGATACTTTGTCCCCTGCAATGAACCTTGATTACGAATATTGGTTCACCCTTAAAAAAAAACCATGCTCCCTCACATACTACGTCTTGACTCATCTCACAGTACGTTACAGGAGACAGACCACTGTAGGCTTTGCAGCTGTTAAAGATGGACTGGTTGTAAAGATGAACCTCCATGTTGGTTTTTCTGGCTTGTTTTTTTTTTCTCCCCACAAGTTGTGACCTGACTGTTTAGAAAAAAAAAGACATGAAATTACTTGGCGCTGTTCTGGAAAGCTGAACTTTTTTAACTTCTGAAAGTCCTCTGCTCTGACAAAAAAAAAAAAAAAAAAAAAAGCTGAGGGCAGCACGTTTTAAAAGCAGTCACTTCCCATAGAGTAGGAAAAATGTCAAGTGTGAAAGGAGCTGTATGAAGCATGATTTACCCCCAGTTATGCTGAAGATAAAATGAAATGAGTTCCTCAGCACCCGGGACCAACAGGGCATGGGAGCTGAGAAGGAAGATTGAGTTATTCTTGCGTGATAACGCAAACACATTTTTCAAACTGCTTCCTCAAACTCAGTATATTCTGGATTAACATAAACATACTGTAAGGAATAAAATGGTTCTTACCTCCAGATACACTACCCAAGGCATAACCAATGTAGCCACCAGGAGATCTGCCACAGCAAGGCTTACAATCAGGTAATTAGTGGTGGTCTGCAGTGCCTTCTCTCGGGAGACGGCCATACACACCAAAACGTTGCCGAAGACGATGACAAAGATGAGCAGCGTCAAGAGCATGGCATAATAGTTGTACTGGTGCTTGGCTTCAATGTCCGTGCCATTGAAAGCCTCACTCGTGTTGTCATGGTAGGTCTCACTGATGCCATATTCCGTGAGGAAATCCATGAGCTGCTACCAGGAAGGTTGTCTGAAACTGAGAGGAAGAATGTAAACTGTCAGAAGACCAGGAACCACATCATGTATTGACAATTTCACAAAAGCAATATTAAACAATATAGAATAATTCAAAAAGGGTTGGCAGTAGTGCTGCACAATAAGGACAAAATTGTAATATGCCATAAAGCTGTTGATATCGATATTAACAAATTAATAGACAAGCTACTGAAGGTGCATCAAATGCTGAACATTAAAGTATTGTTATTTTTCTCGTTTATTTATCAAGAGGTGCAGTGATGAGGCCCGATGCAAAGTGCCGTTACTGTTACGACCCTGAAGTTTATTATTTTTTCGATAACAGCACATTCTGAAGTGTTTTATTCTTCTTATGCCACAGCAATTTGCCAACAATTACAATACTAAATTTACTAAATAATGTCATGTTGTACTTCCTATCCTTTTGTAGTTACATTTACTGTTGTTGAATGTCCACAAAACAAGCTATTTCCTGTTGTCACTTATGTTCTAATTTAATAATTAATAACACAAAGTCCTGAAGACTTCCCATGGCTGAAAACTTACTGACTGTTACTCCTTCCATAAATGGTGACATCTCCTTATGGATAGCTTCACCATATCAACAATTATATGTTTGTTTGTTTGTTTTTTTGGTTAATTAAAAGTCCCTGTGTAAGTTTGTACTTTAGAAATGCTATAGTATTAGAATGAATGCATTAATATAAACCTATGATTTGCCTTGCAGCTAGAACTACTGTTAGAGCTGCTGTTATCGAAATTTAATCAACACCTTCTGATCCATCAGCTTTGAAAAACCAACAGCACTGTGGGACCGAAAAAACTGAAAGTACCAGTTCAGTTTAAAACTGAAGTACCCCAAACTACAGAGGTTCACTGGTTGGCAGTAAGAAGTCAGCAGCAGCGTTGTTTGTTTATTAATTTGACATTTCTGATGGCAAACTGCATCATTTCATTACAATTAAAATGTAAGACTTAATTACAGACAGATACCAAGAGGAATAAAATATTGAAAATGCAATCATGAATGTTTGTTAGATTATTAAACTGTCAGACAACAGGAACAAGCAGTGAATTCAACCAATACTGTTGATGCTAATCTTCATTTGCAGGGATAATAGCTGAGACACCCACATTTCACCAGCACACCTCATCCGTTCCTCCTTCAATAACGTGCACTGAGCGGAAAAGCATTGATTTCGTCTGTGAGAGAGAAGCAGAGACTCGTTCATATTGATCTGGAAATTTACACAAAGCGAATTTTATCTTCTTTAAATTCAGCACCTCAAAGTGAAGCAGAGTGCAGAGAAGCTCTCTGCTGAACCGAGTGCATGCGTATTGACACGTATCATAAAAAATTTGTATAATAAAAATAAAGAAAAATGCATTGTGCTCTTTTAAAATGAACTTATATTGTACATTACTGTATATTTGCGTTCTAGTATATTTCATGCAAAAGCATTAATTAATTAAAACACTAAATAAACATTCCCTAAAACTCCTAAGCAAGCAAACAAGCAAAATAGACTGCAATGGTTCACCAGAAAAACAGACAGGTCATTTATTTCTATTAACCAGACTGGCTAAAACATGCCACTACAAGCAACTCAGAGAAGAACACTTTATACGGTCGGTTGTGCTGTGCATCTCTCCCTCAAAGAATACATATAATTATTATTATATATTGTGTATAAAATGGTGAGTAAAATATTTTGTGACGATGTAATTATCCGCTGCTGGTATCGAGTACTAGAGGAGAGATGTAGCCGTAAGTTGACAGTGTGTTTAGGAGAAGATACTGTAACTGCAGAAAGTTAGAAGAAATAAAGCAAGAGAAAGAAAAAGAAAAAGGTAGTGCTAAAAAAGGGTGTCTAAGATAGTAACTAGCCAGTATGCAGATAATTACACTTAACACTAATTAAGTTTGTTCGTTCATTAATTTTTTCATCAATCTTTAATCATTTTTTGTTCAATAATTTCTTCATGTCATCAACACCGACAAGACCCATGTGCAACACCACTTTTGGCAGTTGTGCGTTTGTGAGTGTGTGTGTGAGATAAAGTGTATATCTGTTTTC
The DNA here is from genome assembly GCA_037577455.1 of Pangasius macronema. Classification (NCBI taxonomy): domain Eukaryota; kingdom Metazoa; phylum Chordata; class Actinopteri; order Siluriformes; family Pangasiidae; genus Pangasius; species Pangasius macronema. The sequence goes on along the minus strand of CM074971.1, from coordinate 13,665,158 downwards.
AAGTCAAATACCTGTGTAGTATGTTTATACATAGCATTCTACTCTGATATTAGCCAGGAAGCTATAGAGGGTGTGAGCCTATTTTAAATTTATTCATTGTTTGGGTTAGGGAGTTAGGTTAGTTTGTCTTTTCTTTTCTTTGTTTATGTTGCTCCCTACCTAGACAATCAGAACCATGAGTCTCCTCACACTTAAGGTCGCTCCAGACAAAACAGCAAGGACAAACAAAAAACCAGAATACAAGCTACAAAAAACAAAACAAAACAATAAATGTTAATAAAGTCTAAACTAAAACACCACCACACTCACACAATCCACATGCCTGCACCAACAACAAGCACCTCCTGAACCGTGCAGCCACATAAAGCATAGCGCCAAGCAATCATGGGTACACCACAGCACCAGGGTCAGGATGGCCATGTGCAAATAGAGCGTGACGGGAGAGCTGAGACAGAAAACAGTGAACCCCCTCGCCCTTAACACGGAGGACACAGAGCAGAGAGGGCGATACTGAAAGGAAAAGCAGTAGTGTTTCAAGTTTTTATTTTAACTGAGTTCAATACTTTTATTTAAATAATAATGACAATTAAAAACTTTAACAGTGATAAGGAAGTAAAAAAAGTTCTATAGTTCCGGTCAGCACTATAGCACTTCTAGTTTAATTTATAATGAAGAAAAGTACAGAGTGAGGCATTTATCTAGAGGCAGACCTCTGTTTAAATAAATAAAAAAAAAAAACTGGACTAAGTGATAATATTGAGGCTAAAATTAAACTGTACAGGATGAATTAGATATGATACTAGTGCTCAATCTGTGCTCACTATCAAACTTAAACCTCATGCTTTTATTCTCCTTAATTTATCACAATTATTCTCCCCATTACACTCAGTTTTAGGTAAATTGAATTAAAAAAAAAAAACTACCTCCATCACCCAGACAACGTTTCCCCTAGAGGACAATCTTCCCCTATTAACAGATTATCCACACAATTTAATTACTTAAAAAGGCGTGACATGGAATTAACTGAAGATAATCAATAAAGTCTTTGCAATCAGAACCTAGAGACCACACACACATATCAAGTAAAACAATGTGATGATGTATTACTCATGATTTCTTGTGCCAATTATAGATGAATATCTAGATTAAAGCATGTTCTGGCTTCATTACTACAGAGAATGCTAAATCACTCCATCTGTGTTGCTGTACATACAGATGGTGAAGTAATAAATACAACTTTACACGGTTTGGATGCTTGTTGGAAGATACAGCCACAACAAATATCTATTCAAAATTTGCCATTCATATTCCACTACTTGAATACAGCACTAAAAAATGTTTACTACTAATGAATGCATGCTTAATTACAGATAAATAGATTAAAATGTTATTTAACAAAGAAAGACGTATAATAGTTTATAAGGTGAAGTTGTCTATATTTTTGGCATATTTTTGGAAGGAGTCTCTAGTGTCACTTCTTGTTAATAGTCAGAGGTAAAGCTGTAATTTTAGGTTTACAGACACTGGAATGTCTTCAGGATTGAGGACATTGTGCTTTGTGGTTTATAGGTAACATGACATGGAATGACTGTTTCAATCCATCCATTTTCTGTACCTCTTATCCTACACAGGTTCATGGGGAATCTGGAGCCCGGGGACTTGGGGCACAAGGCAAGGGACACCCTGGACTGGGTGTCAACCCATCGCAGGGCACAATCACACACAAATTCACACACTATGGATAGAGATGCCAATCAGCCTATAACACATGTCTTTGGACTAGGGGAGGAAACCGGGGTACCTCGAGGAAACCCCTGAAGCATGGGAGAACCTGGAATGATTGTTTATAGCTGCTTATAAGCTGTTTCTAAATAAATAATAAATAAATAAAAATCAATAATTAATGAATGATTGTAATTGTTGGCAAATTTATGTGGTATAAGAGTAAAATAAATGAATAAAATAAATCACTTCAGCTATTACTGGAAAATAATCAACTTCGGGGTGATACCTTCCCACTGATTAACTTCCTACAACAGTCTAGTTGTGTTTTTTTCCTCACACAAGAATTAGGCTGTTTCAGAAACACCAAAAATTTTTTAATAATGTCAATAACAAAATTTATATTTTTCAAGCCACACATGGATAGAGAATTTTATAGCATTATAGTCTTGATGTCTATAAAATTCAAAGTTCTATCAAATTCCATCTTTGCAACATCCTGAACTCCTTAGTGCTCCTCCCCAGTTAGCTAAGACACCTCCATTCACTAGCTAGCTGTTGTCTAGCAACATTTTGTGGTGTCCTAGGCCATATTCGCATAATTCTTACTCTGATAGCAATAGAAGTACTTAATTACTATCATTATTACAATGGCAAAACCCACTATATGGGAGCCACACATTACATCTGTGAGTAAAATATAGTTTGTAAAGACCTGAGATACTGTGACCCTGCTCAGGATACAGCAGTTGCTGAAGATGAATGAATGAATACCTGAGATAAATGGTAATGTAGCAGATACATGAAAGTGATAGTGTATGCTTGTGTTTTTTTTTCCCTTCTGATACAGACTACACACTGCATAGCCACACTGTACAAAACACAGAGAAATACTTTCCCAGTACTTCTGGTTAGTGTGTGAATGGACCTTTGTCTTTGATTTTCTTACACCAAACCTTTATATAGGTTCACCTGCAAAGACACTCATCATTACAGCATGAAAGCCCCAGTCACCATTTTATTATTGTGAAATCTGGAGGAAAAAAAATGTTTTCTTTCCGCCATCTCATCATGCTGTCACTGTTATGAATGAGGTCTCAAAGAAAAGGCACTGGAGACATTTTCAAGAAGTGATCATTTTCAATTTCCTCTAGTAGTTAAATGAAATGCTACTGAAGAGGTTATAGCTTCAGGATATCTGTTATAGTTTCTACAAACCTTGTATAGATATTTATAGTCAGTTGTGGAACCAAAGGAACTGGACATATGCTGACATGCTAAGCCAACAGAGAGATCACAGAATGATCTGATTGTGGCATTATTAATTTGGCAAAGCTAGTTAAGTGCACTAGTTCTTTTCAGGGTCACCAGCTCGGTGGGCAACTTATTCTTGGTCTAAGGAATAGCAGAAAACTATTACACATTAACTATACTTACTAAAGCTATTACACAAACTATAGAAAATATTACACATTCTTACAGACAAATGAAGCTTATATAAATGAATTAAAAAGCTCAATACTAACAGTGCAGCATTTTTGATGCATACTTCTGTCAGAATGGTAGAACAGTTGACTGAGTAAGGACTACAATTTTCCAGTGCATATGGCAGAGCAAAAGGGATTCAACATGTAACTAACTACAACCTACAATCTAAAGCTGGGGAACCCAAAACCCAGACGTTCACAGAAAACAAGTTTCATGCCTTCCCTGTGAAAAAGACTCAAAGAGTCGGAGTATAATTTCTTACCTTGCTAATGAAGAAAGGCAGCAAACAGACAAAAAATGCAAGCTTGTTTCATGGACAAAGTAGCACTTCAATAAATCAGTGATGCAAGCAACCAGAAAAAAACGGCACCTGTGTCAGCCGTTACACTGAGCACCAACGTTCTGCATGGACTCCCAAGAATGACTGGGTCATTTAAAAACAGTGAGCTGCTTCAGACATTTCCTCTGTTTGGGGTTATTCATTTTGAACTGCTCGATATGGTTTCCATAATTGAGTGACATTGTTCATGAGCCGACCATTAGCTGTAGTTTAACCAGCTTACTTTGCAATGAATTAGCCATTATTTCAAAATGAAATAGACATTTTCACTTGAAAGATCGTGCTTATAGGCTTGTGATAAACTGAAGAGCTTGCAGCTTAGAAATGTTGAGTTTGCACTAATGAGTCTGTTGTTCTGACTAGTAGACTAATTAAATTCAGGGCTTTTTCTTTTCTAAAATGTCAATTAAAACCACCATAAATTAATGAATTACTAAAAGTTAATTTTTGAGAAGATTTAATGTACTGCATGGAATTAAATGCTGCATGTATTTCTGCACCACTGGTGAGTTGTAGGCTGTTTTTTTTTCCTACAGAAAATTGCAATTACTACAGAACTATAATGATGATGATAATGATGATGACGACATTGCTATACTTTACTTTACTTAAATATGCAAAAAAGCTTTACCGGAAACCCTGGCTCTGTCCTTTACTGTACTCTGTCACTCTCTTGCTCCTTTCATTGGTTTATTATAGTATTCCACTGGTCTTTCCTATCACATTTTTCATGCCTAAATTTGGGGTTTGATGGTGTTTGATGCATCTAAGCTGGTATCTGATGTATGTGCACCAAATTTCTGTCAATTCCAACTCATTCCAATCCCCCTGACACAATGCTGACTGTGAATTACTATTACAGGATTGTCAGCTCACAGTTTCAGAGTATATTAGTACTTTTTAAGTGTTTAATGTTTTAGCAGCCTGATAACTTTGTGGATGTGCTGAGACCAAAAACCCTGTTTAATGTGTCTATATTTATCAAAAAAGTGCCCTAATCCTCCACTCAACCATTGAATTATTATTCCATTCACGTCCTTTCAATGTAAATCCCACTTTCTTTTGTGCTGGGAATGCAAGAACCCTTTTGCTTCCTCCCTTGAGAGATTTTGAATATTGTCATGTCAGAGAGGGATTAGACTGCTGCTGGGAATAAATAAGATAATTTCAGCACAGGTCAAGTAACAATTACCGACTGGCGCCCTGCGAAAATGAATGGAGCATGACACTTAGGTTTAATGAAGGTGTTTCCTACTTCTTACTGGTGGTCAAGATGCTCTTTGACCACCCTGCCCCCAAGAAACTAGCCTCCCCATCTATCTTCCTTTCTGTTGCATGTGTCATGTAGGAGTCTTGTTCAGTCATGTGTGAGATTTATTTAAAGTCTGTCAGATTGGCTGATTTCCAGCACAATGTTAGATACATATATATAATGATTCAATATTAGATACACAATAATGCCTTACATTATTAATAAGAGGAATAAGAGAAATGTAATAAGAGAAAAACATCATTTTAGCATGATTTCTGGCACAGAAGGCTACAAATAAAGGTTCTCCTTTTGTCATTACAAAGACTGCAAAGGAAGCAATATCAGGTACAGTGTCATATATCAGAAGAAGACATCTCAACCCAATAGTATTCAAGAAAACAAATAATTTGGTGTCTCACATTAATACTGAAAGAATCCAATTTTAAAACAACCTAAAGGCTGATTGTGAAATAAAGAAATGAGGAAGCTCCATGTAACTGTCAGCAACATAAGTCTGATTAAATTCAGATTTCCAGATATGTCTGTTAAGTATTGCCACAGGAGGATACCTGTAGTAATTACAATTGCCTTTATACTTCAATGCCTTTATACTGAAGAAAAAGCTTAAAACTTTAGACGTATGCACATACAGTCCATAAAAAACCTAGATTACGGATTTGAATAGAAGTAACTCCACCTCCCCATGTAAAACTAATGCAATACAAATAGCGCTGTAGACAATTTTCCATTCAGACGGATTATTATTATGTTTTATATATAGCGTTTGCTGATGTTCAAACACTTAAAGGATATTCAAAAATGAGGTTTACAAACACATGCAAGTGAGAACAAGACATGATGCTCAGAGCTGTCACAGCAAGTGTGATTGTAACTGGAGGTCAAATGTCAAGCATGCGATGTGATTTAGAATTCCATAATTAGGTCTATGTGGCATGTTTTTATTCTCACAAGCCGCCCAAAGAACAAATTTGTATGAAAAAAAGCAGTGACATTTCTGCACAATATGTTAAACAATGCTTAAAGCATTGTGTAAATTCACCCTTTTTATACTGATACTAGGTCTTTGTATGTTTCTTTACAAAGGTCAGAAGTTAGTAAGTGGTAAGGAAAGAAAGACCTTAGGGCTATCTTTTTGGTTAATTTCATCTGTCTGATTCAGTTGAATAGGAGTCTTGCCAACAGCCTCTCAGAGTGTATTTGTGAAGGTAAATTCATGAAGCACAGCTCCTCTACCATCACTGTCTTGAGTTATAGAAATGGCATTAGAGGTGTTACGGCTTGAAATTTTCTTGGTATGATAACCTAAAGGCTAATGCTAAAAAAATATCAGTTTCACAGTATTAACCAAACATTTAAAAACACAAGCTTGTGGTGAAAATTTAAAAAAAAAAACACTGTTGTTATAATTGAAAAGAGACAGTGGCTGTGAAAACAGGTATCATGCTAATCCTATAGTGTGTCAGCATCACTGCTTAGCCTAAGCTAGACACTTGTTTCGTGTATGATAAATTTACAAACATGCTAGAAATGGCAGCAATGGCAGAGGCAGCACTGTAACATGTTTACAAAAGTAATGGATTGCACAGCCAACAGGTTTTCGTGTCCCTTGCAGGGAAAAATGGAGGTTGCAGTAGTGTGATTTAGGGCGAGTCCAGAGGGAGGGGGTTGCCATTTTTTTTGGCAAATTTCAGCTGGACACAAAAGCAATGAGAATTATAGCTGCAAGCAGCAATTAATGGGCCCAAGCACCAAGGGTGCAGCAATGTCTGTTTCAATAGGCAGTATTAGTATGTTACTATGCTGCATCACAGTACATACATGTGATCTATGGGCTACATTGCGTGGTATTATGCCACACTTCCTGTTTACACTGTATGTCATAATAATTCACGCTCTCCCCATTGAAATACCATTCTGAGATGTCAAAATGTTCTTCAAGGACATCAAGGATATATAAGAATATATTAAGATGACCAAATTTGGTTTATAAGCCACATTTCCTTTTGCCATTTGGTGACACTATGACAATGAATCACTGTTGGCATGTGTATGTAACTATGCACCAGCATTTAATATAAATGAAGTTAGTCCCACATTGCATGATGTATAATGGAATTATGCCACTCTACCTTAAAGTGTGGTGTAATATGATAATTTATTGCCTCGCCATGGCAACACTGTTAAAGATATCACAAATTCCTTCGCAATTTAGCATCATGGACATCATTACATCATGCTGACCAAATTTAGTTTGAATCTAATTAATCCCCTAGGAGGAGTATTTACAAGTTTTCTACCCTGCAAAACACATAAAATCAAAAATGTCTAACTTATTTTTCTTAAGAAGACCCATATGCATACAATATTTGGTGTATCTAGGTGAAAGTACATGCTCATACTGAAGAAAAATATAAAAGGGGGTGCCTGAGTCCTATCCTGGAAGGCCCTCATGACCAGCTTTTCTGATGTGTGTACCAAGTTTCGTGAGAAAATTTTTAAAAAGACAACAGTGAGTTAATTGTGATATTGAAACAACTAAAGATGCCATCATGCTTAATATATTCCTGCTGTTAAGACTTTCATCTAGCTGCATGAACCTTTCACTGTGACGCTTAAAATGTTGAACAGTAGGGGACCAGAAGATCAGGAAAAAATGCAAAACTGTGTCCTTCTTTCAGTGCAGTACAGAAATCAGATGAAAAAATCCCACTGGGTCAAACGGGAATCTCCTGTTTAAGACACACTGAACAGGATTCAAAATATAAAAGGTTTCAGGTAATAAATAAACGATTACCAAGGGCTCTGCAAGATGGAGTGTGGGAAGATGCAATGTGACAGAACAACCTTTTCATATAAAGTTTTCAGGGTTATGAAAATAATAGCATGTGGTGTGCTCCATATTGTGTACACGTATCCCTGACCTGCTGGTGTGGACGGATTGCACGTCCTATCCAGTGTGACCATGGTAATGAATCAAATTCAGCTAGCTACTAAAAACATAATAGGTATAATACTGTACACAGGGGTTCAGCTCTGACTTGAGGCCAGGCCACCTGCATCCAGACCTGATAATACAGCACCTGTATAGCCCTGGGTGGCTTGCAGGTTTGTTCTGTGACTCTGGAAGTTAACTGAGAGAACCTATTACTCTCTCTTTCTCCCATGCCCTTTCTTTCTCCTGCCAATACAGCTGAATTTCCCAGTTGGCCCTGGGGCTACTGGAGCTGGCTCTGCCTGGCTGACGCCCCTGCTCTGTCTGATCTCATATGTGAGCTAAGCTGTTTTTGAAAAAGAACATAAATAGGAGATGCGAAGAGCCACATATGCTGATACATGGTGTGTCTAGTAAATGACCTGTAGGTTACACACCAGAGGTGATTTTTGACAAAAGCTGCAGAAACAGCAAGTGACTTCCAGTCCTGTACATCTGAAATACACATGGGGGACCTCATGCGCAGTTGGAGTGACCTCCTCTGCTCTTTAAATTCAATTGTTATTCTAAGCTACAGCAGCAGAACACAATGCACACAAAGTAGCATGAGTACGGTTACAGTGTCAGAGTTTCATGGTTTGTGTGTTTGCATTTCCATTGATTACCATCATTTATTCTTACCTGAATAAATTCAAGTTGTTTACCCCAGTGGTTCTAATCTCTTTTGTGTCTGACTGTGGATCCCCAAAAATTTTACAATCTCCCTCCATCTGGACTCACCCTTATCATACTACAGCAAATTCCGTTACTCAGTGTAGGGATCACGACTGCACTGAAAACCCCTGGGCTAACCCTAATACTGTTTCAAACAAGTTACATTGCTACCTCTGCTGGCACCCTTAGCATGTCCATAACTTTATCATACACACCAGCTAGGGAACACACAAAAGAAAATGGCAATGCTGGCCAGAAATAAACAAAACAAATATCTATGTTTGGCTAAGCAGCACAACACCCTGTCACACTTATTAAATTGTTAAATTACATATTAAAAAATAGGACAAGAACAGTTAGGAGATTTGTTCTTTTTGCTTTCCTTTGAGTTTTTTTTTTTTGGTCATATATACAGCTTGTGTGTTTTTTAATGGTTGATTAACAACATGATATCATGAAACTATGAAGCCTATTTTCAGTCTAGGTTATCATACTATGAAGATTTCAAACCAGAGCATCCCCAAGCATGATGGATATGGTTTGATATTGGGAACAATCCATGTACATAGATAATAACAACAATCAAATCCATTCAACTCCATTTCTTTGCTTAACAAGACTCAAAATTATGTCCTGTATAAAACCGGCCACGTGTCCATAATGCTCTACTGATTTCATACTGTGTTTCAGCCAAACACCATGCATAGTAAACAGAAAATTTTTAACCCTTCCGTCGTCTTTTTGTATTTTGATGGGGCAATGTGTGTTTAGTCTAGCTACTTTTAGTTTTTCCTAGGTTTATGGGAAGTTTTCTGGAGTAGATTCTCAACATCAGGCTTCCACATGATGTGATACAATTTTGATTCATAAGGCAATGATTCAATATTTGGCAATACCACTGAATCTGCCACAATACGATTCAATCTAGTAGCCTCTGATCAATATTTGACCAAGTCATGAACTTTCTTCAGAATCTGGGGTAAATCAAGCCTAAATTCTTGAATGATAACTTAGAGAAGGACTATTTTAAAAGTACCAGAGTTGCAGGCAAATCAGCTTTCTAGCATATAAAATTATTTACATATCATTTTTAAAAATATGAATTCTATTTTACACAACAGCTGTTTATACTTATTCATAATAATCAATATATAATTGTTGCATCAGTTAATTTTAATCACTGCCTTTTAAATCGATGCATCAATCCAAATCACCCCTACCGAATTCTCAATTTGAATCATTAAGAAACATCTACTTGTGTAAGACACAAATGTTACACACACATATTGATAATAATAAATATATAATTGTTGTTTCAGTTAATTTTAATCACTGCCTTTTAAATCGATGCATTAATCCAAATCACCCCTACTGAATTCTCAATTTGAATCATTAAGAAACATCTACTTGTGTAAGACACAAATGTTACATGCACTCTCTTACACACACTCACACATAGCTTTTGAGGAAGTTAATACAGAATCATGTCAGAAGCTCATTTAAAAATAACGTTTAGTTTAAGCTTGACTCAGCATGAGTATTTCCCTCTGAGGCAATTTAACGACCGTCATGGAAATAAAGTTAAGTTCAAGCCATGTTTAATTTGTCTTGCAGCTTGACCTTTCCCCTGAGTTGGCTGTAATGTGATACTACTTGACACCAAGGGATAAGCTTTGCAAATTGTTTCTCATTTCTGAAAACAAATGCCAGGGGGGAAATCTATATGGTGTGTCTTCAATCACAGATCCTGCTTGGATCTCTAACAATGATTCAAAGATTGTCTTTAATAATAAAGTACATGTTGAGCTTTCGTACTTGCGTCCTGTCTTCACTCACCATACTTACCATATAGCTTGCTCCCGCTACTACACAATTCTTCTTTGTAAATCACCCGCAACACATCTGCTAACTCCACATACAATTCATCCTATTCATGCAAATTAGCACTATTAATAAATCAGGCCCTGAATGTCAGAGATTCCTTCCTGAATCATAGTGAGGCTCTTTTCCATATACTCAGCTGCTAAGTTAATTTGCATCCATTAGTTAATTAAAGAAAAGTTCCAAGTGGATGGCTAATAGGGTGTTTTCTGTCCCATAGCAAAGCTACCAGCAGCTCAATGGGGTCATGGAGCATAGCAGCAGGGGCTCGTTCTCAGCAACTGAGTGAAGTCTGGATCAATATCAATCTCTAAACTGAAACAATAAACACACGCTCTGTGTGAGTGGTTTATCCAGCAAAAGCTCTGCTTCTGCATTGCTGGACAATCAAACCAAGAGGGCTCAGTTGTACCTTTTAGAAATTAGATAGCAGATTCTATGGTAATGCACTCAATGCACCAATGCGTCAAGAGATGAGAGATAGTGCTATAATGTTCAGTGCCTGTCTATGTTGCATAGCCATACTGCATTGTCTTAGGAGACAACTATAATGTTACATTTTATCAAACATCTTTTTATCAAATTGTATCAAATTTGTATTTTAGAGCATGACAGGGGTTTCATCAAGCAAAGGCAGCAACAATTTCACCTGGCCTAATGCTATTGCTTTTGTTAAAGGTATTATGCCAGGGGTATTCAGGTAATATTTGTGAAAGTCCAGTTACAAAATATTCCTAGTTCCCAATAATCAACTAAAATGACTGAATTGCAACAGCAGTTACCTTTTAATGCTTAACCATTAATGATTCACTATAAAAAGATACATCAATTCAAAGTAGTTATGTTTTGTATCATAATGACAGTTCACGTTAAAACTTTTGACTAACACCATGCATTCTGAACCCATTAGACCAGCCATGGTGAGGCTTGACTAATCAGTCCAGAAAGGGTAAATGAAATTAAAAAAAAAAATCTATGGAAGTCTGTGAAAGCTCTCTCCTTTCTTGATGAGTGCCCTTCAGCTAAATAGCTTATGTGTTTGGCCATTACAAGTCACAACAGAGGATCTGCTACAGACATCATCATGGTTCATGTTTTAAAAAACTAAAGTTGCTGAAGTACAGCAATTTGTTTCACACACTGATTGGTTCTTCAATAGCATTTTTTTTCAGTGCTTGGTTCAATCTACTGAATTACTTTTAAGAGATCACTTATATCCAAGTGTTCACTAAAGTTCATTAAAGTATGAAGTGTGATCATATCCCATAATTTATTTATCCAAGTGGACTATATAAACATCTAAGAATAGCTTGCTAGCATTGCCATGTATGCCTAATTGTTACATGACTGACAGAAGGAGATATTATAGTTTAACTGAGACATAATCATTATTAATTGTGTGTCCTCTCTATATTCCTTATATACAAAGCCATTATAAAAAGCTCTGTGTTGTAGAACAACACAGAACACAACCAACCTCCACTGTTTATCCCAGGTAGATTAAGTTACAATTTTTAAGCCTTTCTGAACAAACAGTCATGGAAAAGTATGGCATTCTGCATTGGCGAGCTAGAGAGATTGGAAAAGGGTAATTCTGGAGGTGCTAAACCCCACCGGGAAGAGGACGAAAAGAGACATCAGCCTGCTCAATAAACATTATTGTAACTTCTATCCACAAGTGAATGACAAGCCTTAGGGAGATTAGAGCACTCATTTCTTCATCTGTCTGTGCTGTGGAGCCTTGGGGACAAACACAAACACACTCAGCTATAACAGGCAAGAGTAACCTTTAAAATGTTCTAGGCACTTCAGAAGGGTCATAAACCATGGTCGATTCAAACCAGCTGGCACTGAAAACTCAGATGGGTGAAATGCTTGAGAGAACTGAGAATTAATCTGGGCTCTTCAAATTAATTTCTCCCAAATGAGAGCAGAAACATTTTTTTTTTTTTTTGCATTGCAGAAATTGAGGGAATGATGTCCCTCGCTCTCATTCACAGCAACCAAATGCCCTTAGCACCATGGACAGCAGCCATCACACCACACGCACTGTCGAAGAAGACGAGTAAACAAGAGGTACACTCAACAAATAACAAGCAAACAAGAAATGTGATGGCAGGAGGAGGCGAATTGTCAACTGCGGCTGCAGGGAATAAGGGCTGATTAACCAGAAATGAAGATGGTGAAGATGGTGTTTTAAAGGAATCTTACAGCATGTCCAATTTCTAAGCACTCTTTCTTTTTTTCATTTAATTTTTTTTCAAATAGCAAACTATTCAGGACTGAAAACAGCCACCCTAGACATGGTTAAATTGGTTTTTCATGTCTTCAGATTTACCTCTGTGTTACATTTACATCAAGTGCAAACTGGATTTTTAAAACTGTTGAAGTATTTTTACTTCTAATACAGCATTTTGCCACCTCACAGCTCCAAGGTGTCCAGACTGATCCTCAGCTTAGGTTACTGTCTCTGTGGAGTTTTCTCCTCATATCTGCCTGGGTTTCCTCCTGGTTCTCCAGTTTCCTCCTACCTCACAAAAACATTCTGGTAGACAGATTGGTGACACAGAATTGTCCTAGGTGTGTGAGTGGATGGACTACAGTTGTTATAATGTCACAGTTACTCACAGTGTATAATTGTACATCCACCTCAGCATTGACATTTCCATCTTTTAATGTCTACTCTTTTTTAACTCGATCAGGTTCTTTACTCCAGTAGTCCTCACCCCTTTTTTTGTCACATACCCCTCCCCCTGGACACCCTCTGAAAACCTTTTGGCTGTGTAATCCACTACTGTTACACTGCTACCTTTATCATACACAACAACTATCACACAGAAGAACATAGCAATGCTGACAGAACTAAACAAAACAACACTTTTTGGGCTAAGCAGCGCTGCACACTCTCACAACTTTTATTTGCCTTTTATTTTGCCACCCTCTGTGGCATATCTGTGTTGTCATCTGGGTCCTAGCATTGTGTTTACATCAACTGAGCTTCCCATCAGTATGAATGGAGTGGCTTCATCATAAGCACCAGATGTAACCTGGCATATATAGCTCTCTCTGATTATTTTTACATATAGTCTGTGAAAGAGAATTTGACTTGTCTCATGTGTTCTCAGAGTTTGCTTGCTCTGGAAATCTTGAGAAAATGGCTTTTTTTTTTTTTTTTTGCTAAACATCCTCAAGCCAGAAAGAATTTCACCATAATAATAATCTTGACACTCACATTCCAACAATGCATTTTAAACTGCTGAAACAGGAAAATAGCTGGACATGGTAGGAAAGGGGAAAAACCCTGTAATGTCTGTAGGTGTGAATCTCACGAAACTGTGAAACTGCTAACATTCAGCCATAAAAGGACAGTTTGATTTATTGCAGGGATAAAACTCATGGTGACCCTGAAAAAAAAAAAAAAGACCTCTTGGCTGACTCGGGTGACATTCAGACAGACTATGTTATAAAAACAAGGGTAATTTCAAACACCTACAATGCTGTTGGCCTGCAGGCTACATGTGTGAGATTATCTAAAGTACTCTCTTAAACCATGAATCCAATTTATAGGCAACATTTCACTATGATCTACAATGCTATTATAATTCAAGGATAAAGAAACAACGACTTATATATCCATCATTTACATATAAACTTTTTGCAGTTACACAACTAAATCAATATCCTAAACCCATTATTTTCTTTATTGATGATAGCATGGCAAGGGTCACCTTTTATCTTTAGACTTAGACATTTGCTGCACAAGCCAGTAATTGCAATTTTCATTTCAAGAGTTTTAACAGTGATGGGTAATGTTGTTTCTATGGCAATGAAAGTTCAAAATAGACCTCAGGTGAGTGGGAGGAGCTGCATGGAATGGCATTACTTTCTTCTTTGAGTCTACACACATTTTTAAACAAAGAAAATTGCGGTCATGCAGTTTAATGCAATTTTAGAGAATCTAGAATTATGGTGGTGATATTAAATCTCATATTGACTTGCAAAGATTCTCACTGCCTGACTATGTACAGTATATAGTCAGTGTGACAGTCTGCATATCATATGACCTACATGGAGAATCCAGACAAGAATCAAAAAGTAAGACATTCACTGTTATGGACAGAATGTTTTTTGGTGGACTTCAACACAGACCTAATGCTGCATTTTAATGTTTTTCTGTGCTTATGGTTTTATTTTTCAATGGTAAGGTTGACATTTGCATGAATTTGCCCTGCAGCTTTTCCAATTTTCTTGCACAGTTCCATGCATAGGGCAACTACTCAGAACTGAAACTGTTACAGGCAATTAAATCAGCCCTTAAACCTTTTGCACACAAGAAAACTAATCAGTCAAAGAATGTTCTGAACAAATTCACTTTGACCTGCAAGAACAATGGCAGATTCCCACATGGTTCCCATGTTTGGGATAATGTCACAAATTGAACAGACATGGAGATTTAGTATCACAGGAATCAGAAATAATTAGCTCTTAAGACACATTCATGATGTAAAATAAAACATATATGAAAATTGTACTGTAAATATCCAGAATCTCTGACATCACATATAAATACTAAAGTATAAAGTGTTAAAATATACAATCTTATAACATAAAAATGTTTGCTTGCATGGACACATGATTCACTATCTTTCTTTTGCAAGACTATCTGCAATAATAAATGCATGGTAGTCAGTTTTGTCATAGTATAGAGGTAAAAATTTGACTATTTACAAAACCAGCTGACAAACTGAAAAAGAAACACATATATCACAGCGCTGTTGAATTAGATTCATTTTCTGTAACAGTAGCTCTGACAGTAGTTTCAAATGCACGTTTTAGATCAACACTCTCATTCTAATACATTATTGTTACTTCTATAGCTCTATATAATTTCAGTAACATATCCTTCACAGGGACTTATATAGATGATCTATATAATCTAACACTAATAATAGAAGATTTAAAAATTGTGTTTTTATTTAAAAAAGCATAATCATATTGTTAAATTTTCTGGGAGGAGATGTTTATTTAACAGTTATGGTACAAGTTTCCAGTGTCTCCACAGGAGATTTCATTTTTTATTGTCTTATTACCTTCAAGAGAGAGAGAGATGATGATGATGATGATGGTGAGCAGGCAACTGTTTATAGCTGCTGTAACACAAGCAATAATAGGAACTACTTGTTTAGAAGATGTTCCATAATGCTAAATGTAACTATAAAGAGATCAAAAGTACTTACTTATTGTGCTCTTTAATAAAGCAATTACTTCTGGTTCCAATGTGTTAATTACAGAGCTTGTGTAATGTAATATACTGAACTTCTTTTTTAACCCAACACATCTCGGACCATGCGGCATTATTGAGCTTCATTGATTGCATTATATGGTGTTTAACTTCTGTAAATTCAAGCAACCTCCTACTGTTTGCCAGCCATTAGGGAAAGCATGGAGCAGATGCTTTTTGTAGAGAAGCATTGGAGGAGGACTCTAACAAGCCTCCGATGAGCTCATTAGGGCTGTGTGCCAGTGCCGTCTCCTAACAACCGATGGTGTCCCTGGCCCGCCTCTGCCTCTGCCTGCTTCTGACATAGTGTGAACCAGCTGGGGCGACAATCCCAGATAGACTTCCCATGGCAAAGAAATACAGAGGCATCCTCAGTCAGTGCAGTGTGTGATGTAGCACCCTTGGCAATTCTGTACTGGACTTATCTCTCCTCTGATCAGATGCTGTCACTGATTGTATGGTAATCATAAAACCAAATACCACTGGTTTTGTTATATTAAGGTAGGCTTATGCAATAAAACCACTGTTATAACGCCTTCTGACCAATCCTGATGAATTCATAGCGCTGTGGTGTAAGTATTGATATTTCAGTTAACTAGTGTACGTAACAACCATAATCAGGTAATCATTGTTATTTATTGTCATTTTATAATGAAGCAGTGTTAATTACGTTTTGGAGTGATTGGCTTGGATTTAGAGGTTAATATAAATGACAAGTTAAGTCAAAGATGGTCCTTTCAAAACTGAAAGAAAATCATATTTTAACATGATGTATTACGATACTGTGATAGTTCGAACATATACATTCTGTCTGCTGCTAACCACAGTTCTATATCAACCCTTGACATACTCTGAATTTAAAGGAATACGCCGCTGTTCTGCACCTTCTTCACCCGCTGTTCTGCACCTTTTTCACCCACTTGTCTATTACGTGTCATGCTGATACTGAAATGCACATAAGGATGCATTCAATTGCACAGTCAGAAGGAAAGATGAACAGAAGCATGGTTATTCATAAAGAGATGAAAATAGCTGAATTAATCAGCAGCTTCAAACAAAAGGTTCGTAAGACCGACATTGTTCTTCATCACAGCTGTGTTTTTGAAAGGTCACTAACAAAGGTGATTACAGCACGGAGAATGAGCAGCAGGACAAAAACAAATTGCCTCTGGCCACACACATTCTGCGCTGTAATTAAACTCTAGCTCAAACTAAGTAGTAACCCAGTTACACAATATACCATAAAGCCAAATAAACTATGCACAATAATTCTTAGAAAAAAAAAAGTTGTGCTCATATAGCCACTGTAATCCTGCACAATCACTTACATAACGCTAACCCTTAGCTGAGTCTCAAATAAACCAGAAGACTAAACCATTCTCCTGTAGAGAGAGCATTCGGTACGGCATTCATTTTTGGGAGACAGTATTTTTTACGCATATGATTATGATCAGAAATTAGTCATGGCCAAAAGCCTTGTAATTTCTGCAGCAGCTGTAAGACAGACTTACACAGTGAGCCACTGAGGCAAGAGGAAAGTGAAAACAACAGCAGAGGCAAAAGGCAGATTGGGTCATACGCATTAAAATCTGCCCGGTTCTGTGTAGGCTGGGTGAAGTACCGGTCAACTTCTGTGCCACAGGGTGCAACTGAAGGGCATGTGGTGTAAAATTAATGCAAATTAATGTTTTGGGAGTTTTTGCACACAGAAGTGCTTCACTATGTAGTGAACTTAAGTAAAACATGATTGGATTGTTGCCCTGCTCATGTGTAAGGTCACATGTGCAAAGTTTTCAGCAGGAATTAAAAGTAACTTGCGGTTTTCACACCTATTTATCTAAACCCTTTCATTCATTGGTCAGAAAGGTACCACAAGCAATATGGACCTGGCACTCTATACATTACTAGATAATTATATAAATAACTAGTTTAAAATATTTTGTGTATAGCATCCAGGGTTTATTTTCCCTTTTGGCCTGTTGGTCCAAATCTCCACGCATGGCATTTCCTAAGCTCTACAGCTCTATGCTCTGGCCCTGGCTCAGTTTGTGCTTTGCCGCTCAGATTGGCAGCTCACATCTCTGAAGTACTGCAACAAAAAAATACCCAGTTTGGTTTACCTGTATTTGGGTCGATTCAGAGTCGAATCACTTTCTCGCTGAGTTCACGTGGAAGCAGGTTTTATTTTTAATCAGCACCTAAATGTGATTACTATGTTCTCAGATGCCTATAACACCACATAAACAAATAAATGTCAGGTTTTATAGAATGTTCAGGCACTGATGAGCTTTCCAACAGAGTAGCATTAAAATGAACCCTCTGACTATGCATAATGTTTCATTAATAAATAAAACCCAATATAAATGTCTTAAATAAATATGAATGAGTATAAAATGAGTAATTGTTTTCCAATAGCTCATAAGCAATTGACCAACCATCACAAAAGCCTCAAAGGTGTGTATATTCCCATCAGTCATTTCAGGCTGTGATCTTTAAAATGGCATTCCGTCACATCTCAGCCAACAGACAGTCTCCCTTTTGTTGGCACAAATATTAAATATTGCTGTCATCACTCTCCATTTGGCGCAGAACTGTGAAACGCTTGGCTGGAGGGTGCAACGGAAATATGGTCATCATTGCCTTTCCAGCTACACCTGTCAAGAGCTGATGGACCTGCTATCATCAGAGGAAAATCATCGGTCATGGAGGGAAATTGGATGTGAGCCACAGGATGACAGAAATCGAAAAAGGTCAAATAAGTGCGACTGGTCTGAAAACCTCCAACCACTGAAGCTGTGAATGAGATGTTAATCCTGCTAATCGTCACTTTCCTTGTTGACATTTAGGTTTTGTGCTTGTGAATGTTTTAGCATATAGATGTAGATGTATTCAGTTAACCTACGTTCAAGCCAACATGAGGAATCTGGGTCACAGTGGACAATAATCCTTCTTTAAACTCATACTATTATGCATTCATGAGGCCTGTATGAAGATCCATATTGGTAGACTTCACTCAACACACCCCAAATACAGCCATCTTTAAAATCAAAGAAACAGAAAGAGAGAGTGGGAGAGAGAGAGACAGACAAAGAGAGAGGGGGAGAGAGAATGAGAGTGAGAGAGAGTGTGTGAGAGAGATAGAGAGAGAGAGGGAGAGAGACAGGGATGGGGAAAGTGGGAGAGAGAAAGAAAGTGAGGGAGTGAGAGAGACAGAGAAGAGAGAGAGAGGTAGAGAGACACAGAGAAAGTGATAATGAGGAACCCTCTCATAGAGAGAGAGAGCGAGAGAGAGAGAGAGAGAGAGAGAGAGAAGATGGGAATTTAGGAACAAATCCATTCAGTGGAATAATGAAAAAACCTCCCACGCACACACACACACACACACACACACACACACACACACACTGTATATACACTCAGTTACCAGTTTATGATGTGCACCTATAGTACAGTATCCACCTACCACGACATAAGTAACTGTAGCCCATCTGTTTGTCATGCGTAATTTGTCAACCATTCCTGTTCATTATTGGAGCGAGACCACCACGGCACCACCGCACCACCGCACCACCGCACCACCACTGAGCATACATTATTTGGGCAGCGGCTCATTCTCAGCACAGCTGTGACACTGACACAGTGGTGTCATGTTAGTGGGTGTTGAGGTGGCACATGTGTGGGGGTTTTAAACACCTCAGTGTCACTGCTGGACTGAGAAACTGTCCATCAGGCGAAAATATCCAGTCAACAGCAGAGCTGTGGAGTGTGGACGGAAAATGGTGGTGATGAAGGGCTAGAACAGACGAACACTCAAAATGAGCTGTAGTGCACACCAAAAGTCAACAAAAAAGTTATTATTATTATTATAAATGCCAGTGCATTTGCTTTTGTTCTCTACAGTCTGTTACCAATTTTAAACTCTCTATCTTTGTACAGCATTGTATAAAGAGATAAGAGACACCGAGGCAGAGTGATATGCTGAGAAGAAAAGAGAGAAGGGGGGAAGATAGAGGGAGAGAGTGTGATATACTGTAGATAGACAAAAAATAATATTAATTTTGCTCTATGATACTGATATGATACACCTCTATGTTTGTTTTTTATGACCCCTGAATATCATGTGTGGCAATATAGTGCAATATACAGACCTGCCAATAAACCTAGAGAAAAAGGGAGGGAAAAGCCAATTTGCGAGAACCTGGCAAAAAAAAATGTGTGAAAAGTGTGAGAATGAAAACTTTTACATTGCATCAACTCAGCACAACACGATGGCTACAGTTTATCGAAGGCAACAACAAAAAATCTAACCAACAGGCAAAATCATGAATTGCACCTGGAGATAAAACACCTACGAAGAACATACTATCAGAATGACAGAATGACATTACTCTTCACAGAGCAAATAAATAAATAAATAAATCTCTTGCAGATTTTCAGCATTTCGACCAAGCCATGCAAAACCCCACAATCAACATTTAAAGAGTGCAGGTAAATATTTATTTCAGACATGGCTGCCAAATACTGATGTAGCTGCCATTGTTGTTTACACACAATCTATATAAAACCTTTACACCAACTGAACATAAATAATGAATAATAAACTTCATCTATAAATTAAAATTAAGGCTATTTTTCACAAAAAGAAAAAAGAAAACCTGGCGGACCAACAACATGGGTGCTATAAATAATGCCCATGATAGAAAAAAAAAAACTTAACCTATAAATAAAAAAAACAACAATAAAAATTAAACTTGAAGTTTAATATATGTTACAATTCAAGCTATTTCTAAAAAAATATAATCTAAACCAAATAATATGAAAACAGAATAAAATAAAAAAATAAATAAATAATAAAAATAAAAAATAAAATAATAATCAACCTTGCTGATAAACAATGTAGGTGATATAAATTTACACTTTATAGACAAAACAAAATAAATGTAAAAAATAATTTACACTTAATATCAGACAATTTCAAAAACAAATAAAAAAAAATTAAAAACCTTGCTGACAAACTGGTAGGTGTTATAAATATGCCCATAATAGATTATTTAATATTTTTTAAATAATAATAAAAAAAATAATAATAATAATAAAAATAAAAAAATAATAACCCTGTCTGGCAAACTCACCTAGCTCGAGCTCAGCCACGCTGAGTCTCTCTCTCTCTCTCTCTCTCTCTCTCTCTCTCTCTCTCAGCCTGTATGTGGTATAATTACATTACAAACACTTACAAACATTTTTACAATTAAAATTCTTTACCTTCAAGCCATAGGATTTGACGAGTGACCAGTTCCTGCCCCGAGGGTCTCGGGTTTACAGTCCTGTCGTTTATATTCGGAGCTTCTTAGCGTCCAGGGTCCTTAATTCCCACCGTCTGCCCATTCTCATTCTCACAAGCGGTAATAACTGTTTCCTGAAGCACTCAAAACGTTATCGTCTGGAGAAAAAAAGACGGTAAAACATTATCTTGTTGCTAACACAAGCTGTACCGCGACATGAACTCTGACTGAGCCGCCTCTCAACTTCTGACTGAAACTAGTGGCGCGAAAATAACCGCCGCGCGCCTCGTGCCGCGCGCTCAAATACTGAAGCAGCGCTCGCGCAATAGAAAAGGGGCGGGGCTTTGAAATCCTCCCCTCACTCCACTTAAAGATAGCTGAATATACAGTTATTAATCTAAAAATCTAAAAATAAAAACGAATATATTATTTGAATATTAAATTTCACCTGTCAGTTGAACACTGCGATATTTCATTCAGAATGAGAATTTTGTTCTGATTCTGTTTTAATTTTGTATTAGAAATTGTTTCACAAATCTAGGAAAAACCTGCCTCCAGGTTCTTAGACAAGGGGTTCCATTAATTAAAGAAAAACTCCATTGTGGAGGAAATTAATTAAATAGTAATCTTTATAAGTAACGGGTCTTCAAGATTTATTTTGTAGTGAAATCCAGAACTGACTTTTTAGTGTAAACGTATCATCATGTTGATCTGTTTTCATTTTTTAGCACATTTCCCTCGACCTCTGGGGTTGGGCCCAAAGGAGGCCCATGACACCAAAGGAGGGGGTTGTGTTTCTGTACGCGACATCCGACTAGAGATTTAACAGGTTTTTGTGTGTGACTGTGCCCTGTTGTGTACCCCGTCCAGAGTGTCCCCTGCCTTGTGGCTCCCTGGGATAGACTCCAGACTCCTTGTGTAGGATAAGTGGTACAGAGAATATGCCGTTTTGTTGTGGTGATGGTGTTGCAACAGCTAAATGCAGATGATGGTGCCTATGGGATTTAGACCTCACTTTGTCTCTACCTAAACAAACTGATTCAGTGGTGTTTTAGTTCTTTAGTCTGTCTCTCTCACCTCCTCATCTGTGCACTCTGCTCAGCTTCCAAAGCTTCAACTTCCGTCCTAATACCGATATCAACAATGTCATACTTGTCACTTCATAGATCACTAACTACCTGTGTCCCCCTGTGACATCAGCAAACAACTAATCACAGGACATTACAAAATGCAGCACCAAAATCTCTAGGCACATCACAAATAATTCAGTATAAACGTATTGTGTTTTTTTATGGTGAAGGTATTCTTTAACTATAGGACAAGCTTGCATTTGCAGAATATGTATGGATGAGTTCATCACCCTCCTTCCATGTCGGTAGGTGGGGCAGATAAAAGTGGTGCATGTGTGAAAGGATTGGCCCATTGTTCATTTGCTATCTGGGTGGGAGAGGAAAACGTTTCTTCTGAATCAGCAATGAACCCTTCTGATAGGTAGACCTGTCCTATATAGAACAAAACATGAAAACCAGGATAACAAACACTCTTTACTGTCAGCATTTAAATGGGTCATTCTTCATGTGCCTTTCAGACCTCAAGAAATTTTTTAAAAACTTGGCAATGTCATTATGGTGTAAGCGTGTAACCTGAATTTATGGATTCATTCATTCATTTTCAGTAAGCGCTTTATCCTGGTCAGCATTGAGACATATCCAGAGCCTGTTCTGGGTACACTGGAAACTAAGCTGTAATACACCCTGAACACCTTTGATCAGGTAGTGTCCCCTGGTACGTGTGTCTGTTAATGTGTTGGTAAGTGTGACATATAATATATGTGAACAATATAAGGAAAATCTTTCAAATCTGTCAGAAACTATGCTTTACATTTAATATGATGGTTTTCTTCAGGGACAAAAAGGTTTACATTGCGATACATTACCACTCGAAACTGTAAACTCGGACTGCAGAACCCGTCGGAATCAAAGACCGATGTCGACGTCCGGAGACCTTTGTCTAAACACTTGTATGTATTGTTGTTAGATGGGTGCATTTGGGGGATACTTAAGAGGCAGCACCACTGAAACATATTCATATTGATTACTATGCACCTCCTAACCCTACAAGATAAAACCCAAAGAAGAACAGGAGAAAATTCAATACAAACCCAGTTTTCACAAAACATAGCATATGGGGATTACTGAGACACCATGCCTTTATTCCTTAACCCTTTGTTATTATCTTTTGCAATTATTATTCAGTCCATCACTCTGTACTGTATATAATTTTGTATTAAATCCCCTTAATGAGATTTTAAGTGATAATAGATCCAGCCATTGTAAAGGAAATTAGAGAAAAAAATTGTGTGACCAACAAGGACTTGATTTGTTATTCAATAAGGCGGCTGGCAATAGACAGCCATCAAAGCCATTACAGCACGGCAAGCAATATCCAAATGATAAAAACACAGGTCTCCAGGGACAAGTATTCATTTCCTTTCTTGTTCGGCCCTAGCGGTAACATTTTTTATCCCACTACTGCTGGAACATGAGTGCACCAACTCTTTCGATGGTCAGCTCTTTGCTGATTTGTCCTCTCCAGAGGTAGTTTGAATGAGGAGCAAAATAGCCATAAAGATTAACCTTGTAGACTGTCTAATTAAAAGACAAATGAGAACCTTGTCAGCAGCTAAAAATGTTCAAGGTTGTGTGGTTAAAAAGCACCAAATTTACAGTGTAGACAGACCTTGTCAAAGTGCTATGCTAATTTTATGATAATTCATCCCATAAGGAAATGCGTTTTGTTGAAGCACATCCTCCAGTGAGCGCCTTCGTGTCAACACAGGTTGGATGACTGATATTGTTGTCATGATGACCATATAAAGGCTGAACTATGAACAGTGAACAATCTGACCAATAAGAGTTCAGCATCACAGACAGGACCATGATGAAGATGAGATCAACACTCTGTCCCAAATGCTAGAATTGATGTTAGTGTCCTTACTAGGACACCAGCCAGTACTGAGAAACATCCCAACTGTTAGGTCAAATCTGTTCTAACAACCTTGAAAGTTGGATGGTGTGTACACCTTCGGGGATGAAGACTTTGTCAGGGTGAAGAGGATTGTGCTCTTATAGGGAGCTTAATTCTCCCAGCAGGGCCACCCTTGGTGAGCCAATATGTGCGGAGAGGTCAGAGCGATCCTAATGATCTCCATGAAAGGTACAAAAAAAGAATAAGTGTACCTTGCCTGGATTAGAGTTATGCTGAAGCCAGGCCTGACATATCAATGGCCACTGGAACCATTGATAGATGACAAAGTTCTCTCAGTTTTTGATTAAAAACTGAGTGCAACCACTGCTACACCGCTTGTCTGCAAATCACCAATAGAAGAACAGGATTACGTGGAACTCAATACAGTAATGTAAATCGCAAAACATAAATAAAGCATGGTATTGTATGGAAAAAGTATCCATTACCTCAAGCTTACTTTGAAGAATGTTTCTAAAGCTAGATCATGGTGATTGATGATGTAAGCACTTTCATCTTTAAAATTACTAGTAATCTCCTAGAAGTAGAATATTAGACTGAAACTCTAGTGTACATTAACGTGTCATTGTTATACAACTTAATTTTATTAGGATCATCGTATACAGTTTACCAAATAATAATCTTGAAAGACCTCTGACATTGCACACTCCATTAAGCAAACTAGACACTTGCAATGGAAAATGCAAATTAGATGGTATGTAGTCCAATAATTCAGCTCAAGCGGTTAAGTTATAAATGACAAAAGGCTACTGCACTTTTGTTTAAAATTAATGTTAACAGCTTTAACTTTTATTACGTTTCACCTTTGCCTGCTGATTTATGCATGTATCTTGCACACTAATGCCAATCAGTGCATTAGATAGCAAACCTGTCCATACCCATCATTTGTACTGTGACTACTCACATTTCCAGGTACTGGAAACCAGTTGAAATCATATTTCCAGGTACTCTTTACACTAAAGTTGACCTCGTTATACGACATATACTTGTAGACAAGATAAACATGTTTCGGCAGTTTCTGTAACCTAAATTAATGATGATGCCATTAAACTTTCTCCTTTCTAAATTGCCATAGAAATATAAAATGAAAAATCTACTCCCACACAATTTCCACTGGTGGTCTGATTTATTTGAAATCTCTCCTTGCTATTTCAATCATTTTTATATTTCTCCACGATCATATAATTTATAAAGTCATAATGTGACCTTTTAGCATTTAGCATTAATGAGTTGATCTAAATTCATTTAACATATGTGAGAGTAATTTATCTGCTGAGCTAGCTATAGCATTCACCTAGTTTAACAGAAATAAAGCTGTTGTTAGCTAGCACAATAATACGTCTAATGACAAAACGTTTAGTTGATTGATTATTGAAAGCTGACACAAGATATACTGCCATGATAAATACAACAAATACTGTACATAGCAACAACTTTATTCCTGATATCTCAATTGTAAACTATCTATTAGCATTCAACCTGTTAGTATTGTCAGAATTGTTATTATGGTGAAAGAAGCACTAATTTGCTATTTTTATTTAAGGCAGACATCTTTTTGTTTTATGATTCTTTCTTGTACTTTTATTTTAATACTTTAATTAAAAGCTTATACTTTCTACTTTACCAACTTCCTTCTTAAACTTCGATATGATAAAATAAATCTAATTATTAACGTGTAAAAATCATTTCTTAAACCCATGAATTACAACTTCTGCCTACGTACACCATATTTATGAAAAAGTAGCGATATACAGTATTTATGCAGTATAAGCGGGATGAAACATTTTCTTTTAAGAACTTTTTAAAACACTAGCTTTTCAGATACAACCTAATTTTAAATAACAAAAAAGAACAGAGTAGTGATGATGGAAATATGTTAAGCCACAGTGTTTTTTTATAGACTTAGACATTAAAAGATATCTATTCATTAGCATGTCTACAATTGAATTCACTCCATCCCCAACTTTAACAATACTTTTATGGCCATGTACTTAAAACAGAAATAGGCTTCATTAAACTCTCATCAAATTCAATGTTCTATTCAAAAGCTGGGATTGCCCAGTTAGCATTTTGGAAATTACATTGTGCTAATTATTGGATACTGTCATTCACTTTTTTTTTATTGGAATTTTGTTTGAACACAGTGAATAGTCGATCTGCTGTAATGGGAATACCAATTAAGATGTCATTTTAAGTTTAAAGGTTAGGCTATTATAATAGGGAAATTAATGAGATTGTTAGGTCCTAAGTGTTTGCTTCATTCTGATAGCTGTTGAAAGATTAATTACTAATTAATGTCAGAACGAACAAAAAATTTTTTAACATCAGGTTATGGGTTCCATATTTTAACGTTACACCTCTTACAGGGATTTTCTTTTCTTACATTATAGTGTCAGGGGAAGGGCTCATATCTTAATTATATCTACTCTCATGGCAGACACATTTGAGGCAGACAAGCAAATTTTAACCAATTTTCCTGAATTGTGACAGGATTTGATGACCTGTCAGCTACGATTAAAAAATCTTACTTCATCAGGACTTCATTGTAAAACAGTGAAAACATTAAAACATTTGCTCTTAGAGGTTGAAGTACAATCTCCAACAATCTTTTATAGGCTTTACCTGAAGAGTACATTGCTGAGCTGTGCTGCTGTAGTCTTTCCCATGATAATACGTCTGTCCAAAAGATATATAACATTCTTTTATACATTTCATTGCTTTTTTCCCTGCTTCCAAGCAGCCAGGAAATACTTCATGGTTAACCTCTTGCCCTGTTTCTGCAATGAACTTTATTGAAATCTGAAGAAAGCGCTGCAGAGATAATCAGGCTTTGAACATGGTGCTGGAAATGTGATTTCAACTGGAGTGTTATGTTGTTTATGGGCGATGGGCTTTGTATCAAGAACATTGGTAAATTAGTAGTGATGCCATTAATCATTCTTCTTTCTGAAATGCCAAATAAATCTAAAATGAGAAACCTCCACACAGTCTGCACAGGAGGCCTGACTTATCTTGGCACTCTTTATGTATATTTTTAAAACTGTAATATCCCACAATCCTGATTCTGATTACTTAGAACGTGCTGATTCATTTCCTATAACAGCAGCTCTTCTAGTAGTTCCAGCTGCAGTTTCATACTAATGCACTTGTTCCATTATCCATTATCCTTTCTATATTAATGGCTAATTCACAGGTACTTGTATGGTTTTATGTAAGGAAGTGTTTATTTAGCATTTTTGGAAAAAAAGTCCCTAGTGTCAGCACTAACAGTCAGAAGCTGTCCCTTTAAGATTTCTGACACAGGAAAGTCTTCAGGAGAGAGGCCTTTGCACTTTCCTTCTTAGTAGCATGATAAGCTGCAATTTTGTCTATAAGAGAGAGAAAAAGAATTAAAGAATTAACTGCTCATAAATGCAATAACATAAGTAACAAGAGGAATCAACATGTTTGATATATGTTCCTCAACATTAAATGTATCTATAATAATCGACTTTGGGCTACTTCACACCACCCTGTCTCTGATTATTTTCTATAACAGCATGAGGAGTCATGTTTTATCCCTTACACAGTCTTATCTCATTCTACAGGCTAAGGTCATGACTACATTGCTAAAATTTTAAGTAACACTCAATCTTTGGTGCTTGAATTGATTCCAAATATAACAGAGTGCAAATAACCCTCAGTGGTAATCAAGGTTTTCATTCAGCATTAGCTGGCTGGTAGCCATGATCCTTCAGGCATCAGGAGTGCACAAATCCCCATCTGCAATGACCTGAGGCAATGCATTAGACGGGTGGCCATAAATTCTAAGGTAGAAGCTCTGACAACCCAAGGAAGTCAATAGGCTCTGCCTAATGATTTCAAAATGAGATTCTGTTGCTATATACAGAGGTATAGCATTTTCCTGGATAGAATATGTTTTTTTTTTTATGATTGCTCACACACAATCAGGTACTTCACCCACAAAACATCTACTGTTAGAATCAGCACATAGAACACAGATAACTTAATTTTAAAATGAAGAAAGCAGAAAATGAACAAATCAAAGCAATGAAAGGACATTCATATTTTTATAACAAAAACATTGCGCACTAATCTATGGTAGCCTAGTTTCTTGAATGTGGGTTAATGAATCTCTATTAAATTTACACAAATATGACATAACAATAATGGGTGGGTAGGTAAAAGACATGTCGAATAGGATGTATCCCAACGACTGAGCCTGCAGTCTATCCCAGGGGACACCCTGAACGGGGTGCCAATCCAATGCAGGGCACAATCACACACACTCCGGACAATTTAGAGATGCAAGGCAGTCTACAATGGATGAAACCCCCGAAACATGGGGAGAACACGCACACAGGGCAGAGGTGGGAATAGAACCCCCAACCCTGGAAGTGCAAGGCAAACATGCTAACCACTAAGCCACTGTGCCCCCTATTATTATTATTATTAGTAGTAGTAGTAGTAGTAGTAGTAGTAGTAGTATTCATATACTTTTATATAGCCTACAACATATGTTAACCTATTTACAACAAGGTTGCCATTGTAAACCTGTTTCTCTTCCACAGTACATAGTTATGCATTTGTTTTTGTGAAGTCTTGCTATTCATGCAATATCACATGAGCAAAAGTGCTGTCGTGTTAAATATTGTGTATTCCTTGTTAACGATCTTAACCTTTGTTACTTTGTATGTTCACGACTAAATATCGACAATTTATAGTCTTGAGAACGAATGCCACTCGTCAAGTCAAATTAATGGAGTTGTTATGCTGATATGCCACAAAGTTTTATTCCTCTTATACCACCATAATTTGTCAATGCCAATGTCATACTTTTTATCTAATTATAGTTGCATTTAATGTTGTGAAACACCTGCAAAACTTAAAGTTACAGCTTTACCCCTCTGACTTTTACAGAGCACTGACACCGGAGTATCCTTGCAAAAATGCCCAATAAATATTTCCCTAGAGAAAACATCACCACATTAACAATTATATACTTTTTAAATCCATAAAATCCATAAATCCAAGTTTATACAAATCCCTGTTTAAGTTGTTACTGTAGAAACAATAACAAATTAGAATGAGCATTAATATATACCTGTTGCTTTCTTTGTAGCTGGAACGACTTTTTGAGCCATTCTGTTGTAGAAAATTAATCAACACCTTCCAACCAATCGCAGTGAGGGACTCAACAGTGCTATGGTACAATAAACATTATTAAACACGAAAAAGAACAAGGAATTGTGTATTCCAGACACATTTCTTGTATATATTCTGCACTGTAGGGTTTCCCGGTTGCTATTTTCTTTGTATCTGTCCTGGTGTATCATTATGAATTTGCCCATGTTCACTTTATCTGCCTACATTATTACCTGTTCTGCTTGAATTGTCAGTGACTCCTGGATAAACCCTAATAAATTTATTCAGCACTTGCATCGAAATATTTTTCAACTGCAGGCTTATGTGAATATTACTTTTTCTATAACCTATACACCAAGCTGATAGGATGGTATCTTTGTGAGCGCATTGTGTTTTATTACACCCATAGATATTAAGTAACATTTTGGGGTAGATTGTTACTAAGATGTAGAAAATGAAGGATTTCATATCCTGCAACTAAATTTGGAGGCAGTAGGTTTTGTGCCAGTAGGTTAGTGGCAATAATAGCTCATTGTGCTTTTGTGTTGGTTAAGTACATTCATAGTATTGTAATAAATTCTGTGACAAAAAAAAGGTGCTATACCCTTATTATTAAATGGGATTCATAAGAAAACTCGATACTGTACTAATGTAAGAACCACCATAGAAGGAAAGCAATGAGTGCTATATCCCATGTCTCACCTTCAAATTAAATGTAACTTTTTCATACAAACTGACTCATTTAATTTCTTAAGTCATTACATCAGTTTAGGTGCACTACATTTGATGTGGTGTATGATATATGACACAACAGAGAACAGGGATCACCATAGCACCACCACTGAGCTCATATTATTTGGGTGGTGGACCATTCTCAGTAAAATAATCAAAGATGAGGTGGTGTGATGCAGCCTGACATGAAGAGAAGTTACTGTTACCACCCTCAAGTTGATTATTTTCCAATAACAACACCTCCCAAAGTGTTATGTTCATTTCATACTGCAGCAATTTGCCAAAAATGATCATTTTAATTTATACATGAATGACATAAACTGTCGTTCATTCAGTAGCCTTAATTTTGTCTTATGTCAGGTTACAGAGAAACCACAAAGCATAAACTCCTCTGTCATGAAGACTTTGCATGAAAATTTACTTTGTTACTTTGTTAAGTTTATTAATGCTGAAGTTTGTTGAAGATAATGCTTACACTAATGCAATAAATAATATTAGTTAATGTAAAGTGTTATCCAGCAATGACATGGAAAAATTTAAATACAAAATATACTTGGGAGTATATCAGTGTGATTTACCCGTAGTGTCTGTCATGTTAGTTTGTCACCCCTTTGTATTGAACATGACAGGTAAAAGAGGAATGCTGGAAAGGAAGTAGTTCAAAATTATCATAAATCCCACAAGTTATTGCAGATTGTATCCATTATATGGAATGATTTATTAATTTGTAAATATGTGACCATGCTTCAGTTTACTGTTCAAAAATGTACAATGAGACTTTCAGTTGGGAGCAAGATAGGAGATTCAATTGTAAGTGTGTTAACATGGCTGTCACTTTAACAGGAGAGTAAATGATCCGGTTTCCCCGTTGTGATTTCTCTCAACACTGTTGTGCTGGTTTTTGCACCCTGCTTCATTTGTCATGATGAAAAAGCCTGAAGTAAGTAATGGTTTATTGCTGTGAAATGTGGGATTTATAAGATCAGTTTATAAGAGCAGTTTCCACTATAGTATATGCTTATTCTCCAGAGGGCAATTGAGAATCATGGAGTAATGGAGTAATGGAGAAAATTGATGAAAAATGGGTTGTTCATTACAAGTGTCAGACCAAAGGAAGTTTTCAACTTACTTAATTTCTACGGAAACTGTAAAGGACATAGATGCAGAAATTATATCAAGGGAAAGGGCAGTTCCTTAGTAACTTTAGTGCAGAACCCTTCACATCCAAGTTATTGGATGCTATAAACATTATAACTTTATTTGTAATTATTTAAATTATGAAGTGATTGGATTCAATGTAGGTTATGGGTTTAGTATTGGGGCTCAAATGACATGTATATATCTTGTTTGTGACACTTAAATTACATTAGTACATTGTGTTATTATAGTATTACATTATTTAATGTAAATATTACATACAGCATTACATTATTATAAACTAGACATGAATTCAATTACCGCTAAAGGAAATAATGTAATACTAAGAAAGTCTGTATGTATTTGTCTACTTAAATTTAACCAACTTACAGTGCCTTGCAAAAGTATTCACCCCATTGGTGAATTGTTTTGCCTGTTTTGTTGCATTAGAACCTGGAATTAAAATTGATTTTTATTTGGATTTTATGTAATGGACCTAACAAAGTAGTCCAAATTGTTGAAGTAGAACGAAAAAATGTTTTTAAAAAAATAAATAAAATCTGAACTGTTTTGAGTGCATATATATTCACCCTCTTTGCTGTGACACCCCTAAAGATCTGGTCCAACCAATTAAGTTCAGAAGTCACATAATTAGTTGATTAAGGTTCACCTGTGTGCAATCAAAGTGTCACATGATCTGTCACATTATGTCAGTATAAATACACCTGTTATGAATGGCCCTCAGTCTGCAACACCACTAAGCAAGCAACGTGAAGATCAAGGAACAGGTCAGAGTCAAAGATGTGGAGAAGTATAGATCAGGGTTAGGTTATAAAAATATCCCAAACTTTGAATATCCCAAAGAGCAACATTTAATCCATTATAACAAAATGGAAAGAATATGGCACCACTACAAACCTGACAAGGGAAGGCCACCTACCAAAATTCACAGACCAGGCAAGGAGGGCATTAATCAGAGATTCATCAAAGACACCAAAGGGAAGGGGAAGGGGAAGGGAAACCCCTCTGTGCTGCATTGTGGTTAATCTTTCTATGGTCTTAACATAAAGTGGCATTACTGTAATTAAGTAGTCAGTTCTTTCCAGAGAAGCCTAGCTTATAAATAATAAAGAGCAGTTCAGATGTAATTATTGTAACAGCTGAAGAAATTAAATAAGAGGAATGAGATGATCCCTTACAGACATCTTGGCAGATTTTACTCTAATTTCAAATACCACCTGTTTTTACCATCTAGTGGTGCAAGAAAAGTTCTATTTAAGAGCTGATGAGTCCCCAGGTGAGCACATTAGTATGCAAAAGCAGGTACTTCTTGCCCCTAAGAAAGAGACACTTCACACAGAAGCATGTTCCCATCTTTTTTGAATAAATCACATTGACAGTGGCATTAGCCTTCAGAGTATTAGATTTTGAATCCAGCTATAACGCAACACTATATACAGTAACCACTACAACTTAGAGACATGCTACTGTCAATCACTTGAGCAGTAAATATAACACTTTCTCCTTTGGATCCCCATGGCAGTCTGGATTGGTTTCTCTCTATATTATTATTTTTTTCAATTGATAGACCCTTCTGTCATTGCATCATCAGCAGGCAAAAGCCCTGTTTCTAAGAAGTGGTGTGCACTGTATTATCACATGACACTATTCCTTTAGACGTCGATAATAAGGTAATTATAACACGATTATCTATGACCACGTTATAATGATGTCACAAAATGATGTCTCTGTTGAATTCTCAAATATGATTGGTCAGAAAGTCTTAATTAATTTCCTATAACAGCACTTCTGGCAATAGTCCCAATCATAATCAAAGGTTTATATTATATGTACTTGTTCTAATTCATAACCTTTTTTTTAATAGTAACAGTTTAATCACTAGCAAACTTCTCTGGTATAAATGGAATAAAGCACTTAAGGATGTGCTGTTATAGGAAAATAATAAACTTTAGGGTGTAACAGTAACTCCACAGTAACAGTAATGAAACAGTAACAGTTTCATGTTGGGTCATATCATGCCACCCCATTGTTCATTATTTTCCTATAATAGCATGCCTGGTTGTGTTTTATTCCTTTTTTAAATCAGGACAGGATATTTTCAAGGATGGAATAGGTTTAAAAAAGGGAATTTCTTCACTGTTTTGATCAACTGCTGGAGGCTAAGAGTGATAAGTCTATTTGACATGTTCATTAAATGACTTTCTAGTACTTCGTCGGCTGGCATGATGGCTTTGTGCTATAGATTTATCATTCCTTACACTTTTCTGACTATTCCACCATTAGCTCTAACATTAATTTAAAAAGTCTGCTGCAGAATGTATTTATTTATTTACCTGGCAGCTTCAAGGACCTGAATGTGAGGCTGAATACAAATCCTATAGTTGAGGTTTAGAGATCTCTCTGTGGCACTCTGGGATTTAAACTCACAGTTTTATGGTAACTATTACACTATCTTCAAGTCAGCCTAAACTTTACTTTTATTATCTCCTTTTAGGGGGATTCATTAGAATGTGCGGATCAGAGGTAAAGATGTAATTTAAGTTTTCCAACACAGGAATGTCTTCAGGACAAATGCAAACTGCATCACAAAAACTCCACAACATTAAATATAACTAGAAATGAACAAAACGCATGTCATGCTGTTCTTTAATAATAAAATGTTAATGTTGGCAAATTGCTGTGGTATAAGAGAAATAAAACACTTTGGGATTTGCTGTTATAGGAAATTAATCAACTTGAGGTGGTAATATTAATACCCCATGTTGTTTTATTTCTTACTTTTTTTTTGTGTAATTCCCTCACCAACCTTTGGGAGACCTTAACCCCTTTAAAGTTTCAGTTTATGAATATGAGCAATATAGCAGCTACACTGAAACTGATGGGTAAATGTATGTAGTAATGAGCTCACAATGTGATTCTGGACTTTCAAATGAGAATCTAAAGGGTTAACCACTGACGTGAACCTCCACTGTATTAACCTCTGTTGGCAATCCTTTCTGTAGATAGATCCCTCTGCTGATGTCAAACATGGAATGTGACAAATCTGCAAAATCAGCTCTAGTACCACATAAAAGATTTATGGAGATATTTCCCTGTCTGAGCAATGAACTCAACAGTAAGCCCATCTTCAATGATTAATAGATATCCCATGTGTATATTTGTCTTGTCTACAAAATTGCTTTGCTTGTCTTCGAGCTAAACCTTGTGACTTTTTCTAAATAAGTTTTTAGATAAACTCAATGACAATAAATGTGATAAGTGTGAAAATCCTATCCAGACAGCATCCTACTTTTTTTTTGCCTATGAATAAGGGTATATACCTGAATGTTCTGAGTAGTGAAGACATTATGTTTTGATAGTGTCACAGAATGATGAATGGCTTGTATTCAGTAAAGGACCTGCATAATAGATTGACTGTCCCTTCACCTCCTGGAACTACTCTGCAAACTGAAGCCATACCTTAAAACAGCAACAGCCACTTTGTTCCCTGCGCATATCAATCATAGGCGACAGCTCCAATCCAGAGAGAAATACAAAAACATAGCAATGAAAGCTCTCAGTTTGGCTGTATTCCACTGCTGTCAGACAAGACAGGCCTGGATCAGAGCTTCAAAAGAGATATATTTCTGATAACGACAGTCTGGGTCCTGATTCATCAGAAGGCTTTGTTGAAGGAACACACGGGATATCAAGGGATGATGAGCAT
The DNA here is from genome assembly GCA_037577455.1 of Pangasius macronema. Classification (NCBI taxonomy): domain Eukaryota; kingdom Metazoa; phylum Chordata; class Actinopteri; order Siluriformes; family Pangasiidae; genus Pangasius; species Pangasius macronema. The sequence goes on along the minus strand of CM074971.1, from coordinate 13,630,459 downwards.
ACAGTGCCTGTCAATTAGCTCATCTTTAGAACATGGAGTCTTGTGATGAAAGACTTGTTTATATACTTAGGATTTGGAGGAACGTATGCAATGTAATGTCTTCACTTATGCAAATCAAGCACGTTTTCACAAAAGGAGACTGGATCAGTGTTCTTTCATGAGCTGTACCCATTTTCCAAACCTTTACCAGAAATTGTGCATTCAGTGATAAAAGCTTTTGTGGAAAAAAATGTGCTAAAGATTGAGCTTGATCTACCTAAACCAACTTATTTTTAAATGCTGAGCACACGCCTCGGTCAGAATTGATCACCGATAATGTGCCCAAGCAGTTTTTTTTATTTGTCCATGCAGGCAGCGGCTGGAACACCTGGTCTGGTGAACATTATGAAGCAGTCGCGGGAGCTGTGCTTAATGAAAGGCATTATCGCTTGATCACAGCAGGCTCTGCTCGAAGCCACACCAGCTGGTTGCAGTCCATCTTTCTGGTTGTCTTGCCAACCAGGATGGCATGTGGGTCACATGACTTTATTAAAGAAATAAATTAACAAACGGTTGTTTCAGTTGTCCAGTCAATAAGATTTACAACAACATACTATATGGCAGTGGGTCCCTTCATGATACTATACTTTTTAGAACTTTATAAATTTTTGAATCACTTAGAACATTTCACATTTTCCATTATTCATCAAATTCAAGTTGCAAAATGAATAGAAATTATAGTCAAGACATTGACCAGACATTTGGCATTCTAGCTGTCAGTTTGCTGAGGTAATTTTCATCAGTTTCATTCCATGCTTCCTCAAGCACCTCCTACAAGTTGGATTGGCATGATGGGCACTTTTTGTGGTAGCATCCGATAAAACTGCTCCCACAACAGGGTTGAGATCTGGTGATTGTGCTGGCCAATCCATTATAGACAGAATACCAGTTGACTGCTTCTTCCCTAAATAGGTTTTGCATAATTTGTAGCAGTGCTTTGGTTCATTGTCCTGTTGTGGGATGAAATTGGCTCCAATCAAGTGCTAGCCAGAGAGTGTAGCAATCTTCCTTGTTCAAAATTCCTTTTACCCTGTACAAATTTCCCACCAAAGCTAACCATCACATTTCCTCCACCATGCTTGACAGATGGCATTAGTCACAGATATGGCTTTTTCTTTGAAACTCTGCCTAGAAGGCCAGTATCCTGGAGTCACCAGTTCACTGGTGTTTTGTGGGTACTATTTAATAAAGCTGCTAACTGAGGACCTGTGAGACGTCTTTTTCTCAAACTAAAGACTCTGATGTATTTATCCTTCTGCACAGTTGTGTCCCAGGGACTCCCACTTCTTTCGCTATCCTGGTTAGAGCCAGCTTGCGCTGTTCTGTGCAGGGAGTAGTACACACCTTTGTAAGATATCTTCAATTTCTTGGCAATTTCTCACATGGAATAGCCTTCATTTCTCAAAACAAGAATAGACTGACAAGATTTTGAAGAAGGCTCTTTATTTCTGGCCATTCTGACCATAAAGAAAACCATAAATGCTGATGCTCTAGATACTCAAGTAGCCCAGAGAAGGCCGATTTTAGCTTCCTTAAACAGCACAATGATTTTCAGCTGTGCTAACAAAATTGCACAAAGGGTTTTCTAATAATAAATTAGTCTTTTAATGTGACAAGATTATCTAATACAATGCGCCAGTATGTCTATGTAGATATTCCAAATAATCAGCTGTTTCCAGCTATAGTCATTACAACATTAACAATGTCTACACTGATTTTGACTGATTTCTGATTAATATAATGTTGTTTTAATTACGAAAAACATTGTGTTTCTAAGTGATTCCAAACTTTTGAACAGTAGTTTATATAAACTGACCATTGTTCAAAATACAGTTATTCTGGACAAAATTCTGGACTGTGAAAAGGAAACTTTATATTAATATCAGAGTTCTTCCTTTATTTTCAGTGAATATCCATCTGAATAGTCTGAATATCTATCGGAATGTGCACTGAAAATCATAGTGTGCACATTTTGGTACATGTAATATCCCTCATTTCACCACCACTGCTGAGCCAGCAAACAGGAACATTCCTATTATCTGCAGTCATATTCATATATATATATATATATATATATATATATATATATATATATATATATATATATATAGAGGGCGAGAGGGTGGTGGCCGCCATGGGGGGG
>CM074971.1:13600677-13620389 GCA_037577455.1 Pangasius macronema | reverse complement strand
GATCTTGGTAGTGTCTAGGTTGCATCATATATTTTACTGCTTTGTTATAATGGATTTCACAGTGGTTCTAGGAAGCTTCAAAGCTTTGTTGCTCTTTTTATAACCTCCATCTTTTTCCTCCTTACAACTTCATTTCAGAGCGTCAGGGGCAGTTCTTTGGTCTTCATGACAGCAAGATTGATCTGATCTGCCATGATAGCTGTGAGGCCTCATAAAGTCAGTGATATTTATTTTGCAAGCAAACAATTCGACACAGGAAGATTTGAAATGAAAACAGTTGTACCTTGTTTAACATATTTAGTGTGAGCTCTCGAAAATTAAATATTAGTCCTAATTTAGATTGCCAAAAAAGAAAATATTATAGAATGACTTATAACAATGACCGTCATACATATTTAGACTCGTTGCATAGTTGGCACTAAAATATATGGCTATTGTATTAGGCAATAACCAATGCATTTTATATTAGTAATGAGACACATGAATATGGAGGATGGAAAGAGCTTTGTAGTGGAGGTCAGTCGTGTAGTACATGTCAGTTCTTCTCATACTTCTATACTGAAAAGGATCTGGTGTGTTATTAATATTTCAATGTGTATTCTGAACAATAAGGTACATTCAAAGCACCGATCACCTGGATGAAAAGAGTGAAATATATATATTTTTTATCTTTTGCTGTGCCATTTGTCTTTGAAGAATGCAAAGAATTTAAAAACTATTTTCAGGAAATTCATTCGCACGATATGTTTAAAGCTTATCGGGTTATTGTTGGGAGCATGAAACTAATACAGAAGGGCAGAATTGGAAAGCTGATTGTTTTGGCATAAGGGGTCTGTCTTGCAGGCAAAAATGATTTATGAACTGATATTCTATTTATTTTTTAACAGAGCGTTTGCTAATAGATTTCTCTGTGTGAGAGATTATGTTTTGCCATTTTCTCACAGACTGGGTGGGTTTTTCTTGAACCAAAAATTTGCGTTTACTGTTTTAATTTAATTTATTTTTGGCTGAATAGCTATAATTACCTGAAGAGCTGTTTCTTATACTATATTAGCTAGTTAACATAACTGTACTGTTCAGGGACTTGGCCATACGGCATCTCAATCTGTCACGCTTTTGTTTTTACATCTCCAAATAAAATAAATAATTTTAAAAAACTACTTATAAGACAGTTTTCTATTTCAAGAGTGAGTCATTGTTGCCATATACTGTGGGTATACATGACATAACTTCATTACTTTATTAAGCTAGCTAGTTACCAAGCAATTAATTATCATGCAAATGAAAACAGGAACTAACTCATTTCATGGATATATCTCAACATTAAAAGTAATGTTTGTAACACACACACAATTCATTAATAAATAAAAAGAAATGTGTAAAAGGAATTCACTGTTACAGGAAAATAATCGACATTGTAACTTATGTATTTGTAAACGTAACATATTTTTGTAACATTGAAAAATAAGTATTTGTAAATGGAGTATCAGTGGGACAAAAATGGCACCTCAATCGTAGAATCACCCTCAAAAATACGCATAAATACATTGTATGATATACGTAAGCAGAGGATAGATTCGGTCACATTTTGTACACTGTATAATTTTTGTTTATACCAATATATTCAGCATAATACAATAGTTAAGCTTTTGGGGAATTGCCGTACTTTGCATCCCTACCATAGTCTGATTGATTACAATAGGAGCATCTTGCCTCTGGTGATGAAATTTTGTTTTGGTTTGCCAAATATGTCTTCTAAACTGATAGTGACAGCTTGATCTATGCTGAGATAAGTACACTCTAGTCAAGGCCTTATGGAGTCCTGGATTTTAATTTGGCTGTGTCTGAAAGAGATAAATTGTTTTGCTTTGAAACCAAATGATGCAATATGGCCAGGCAGATACATCTGTTAGATTGGTATCCAGTTGTACTGTCATTTAATCTTGCCTTTGGAATGCAGTGTAATAGTGTCTCTAGTTTTCACTGTGTGTTGAATCAGTGCATTAGGTTACATATGCAATGTAATTCCACCATAATAATGCACCTTTGATTTGCAACAGATTTAACTAAAAGACAATGCCAGTGTTATTGGCATCAGACAGAGCACTTCAGAGTCTTAAGCTTATACTGAAAGATTTTTTTCCCCAAAACACAGAGGAAAAGATAGACATGTGCCTTTTATATTCTCCATGTAATGTGTAAGTGGCATGCTGCTATAGGAAAATAATCAGTGGTGGGGTGGTGTTATGTGGCCTGCCCAAAGAGTATATGTCTTATTCCTCTTATACCACCGCAATTTGCCAGTGATTACAGTTTTTATTAATTAAAGAATGATACACCGTACATGTTGTCCATTTATAGCTACATTTATTGATGCCTCTGTTATCATTTAAAGCAGCTATAAACAGCCATCCCCTCATCAGCCTCTCCTGAAATTAATTAGAGGGGGGAAAAAACTTGCTCCATACTAAAGACTTTCCCATAACGGAAAAGTTATAGCTTTCTGCTGACACTGGAGACTCCTTCCTAAAATAATGAATCATATCAGAGAAGAAATGATAAAACAATTATTAGACTGAGTGCATTATTAAAAACCTGTGATTTCCCTTGAAGCTGGAACTACTGTCCGAGCTGCTATTACACAAAATTAATCAACACNACCAATCATTCATTCATCTTCAGTAACCTCTTTGCCAACAGTGCCACCTTCCCGCCCTCTGACGATTTGAGAATTCATCATCTCTGTGGTATAAGGACGTATATGCACTTGGATTTAATGGGTCAGTCTCTCCCAAAGACTCGGTTGAATGGTTTGGGATAGCACTATGGAACAGAATGGCATAGTAAAGGATGCCATTATTATTTTAATACATAATGACCACCCATTCAGAGTAGTAAATCTGACAAGTCTGACAAGAAGGATCCGTTATAAGATTCTGTCCCTTTAAGGAAATCAAGTCTGCCTTCTCACATTTGCAAATCAGTTAGTCTCCATGCCCTGATGATTATCCCGTTTTTATTTTAGACTGTTATGTGATAAGATTTGCAGGTCTATTTTAATGGCTTTTAAGAAGTCCTTTGAGGAATCCTGTCTCTACTTTCCAGTGAACAGTGCTGTTATCTAAGCAATGATTTATAAAGGGAAAGGCTGTGAACAATAGACCAATCAGACTATGACATTTTGAGTCAACTAAAAAAAAATCTGCTGTGCTGTATCTATATATATATATAAGTGAGAAAGTCAAATAGGAGTATGTGTCTCAGATCAAGAAGAGATTTTGCAGTGGAGAAAACTTTTTTGGTAACCTCTGTTTTGAGTACTTTGTACTTACACAGAATCACTTTACTGGCCAGGTACATCTGATGATACAATAAGGATTCTTTTGATAGTTAAAGAAAAATCCACCCTGATACTCTTACATATTAATCTATATAATTAACATTTGATCTTCAATGGTGTCCAAAATTTATTTGAAATGACACTGAGAGTTGACTTTTTTTATTTTAAACTCCTTTTATTGACACGTTAACACTTTCATACACTACCCACAATGCCATTCAACTAACTGCTGATATTGGTGAAGTGGGATTTAGCTCTTGCTTCATCTTTACCTAAAGAGAGCGATGCAGCAGCGCTTTCTGTCCAGCTCTGTCTCGTTTTCATTTGTTTATGCTTTTCAAGCATGACTGGCAGACGATGCGTGTAAACTGGTTAAAAACGTGTAGTTGTTGCTATGGTAGTTATTTCTGTGAGGAGATTTTTGTAATGAGTCTCCATTATCAGCAGTTTGAACTGTCAGAGGTAAAGCTATTTTATTTTATTTTTGTAATTCATTGTTTTTTTTATTTTTCAAGAAAGCATACAAATCACATGAGAGAAAAAAAAAACGTATCTTAGTTCCCCACCCGCTCCATCCACCCCACCCTTCCCATTGCACATCAAGATCAAACAGGATCTTTAGGGAAACGTATCCCTGTGACATTGTACAGAACGTCTAGCATCATATCCCAAAATTGTTGTACATCTGGACAGTTTGAAAGCATGTGCATCAATGTGCTCAGGTTCCCTGGCCTACAAAAATTACAGAAAGGGTGCAGCGTTAAGCACATGACGCATCTGTGTGGATAAATATGATCTGTAGATAATGTTAAAATGGATGAACTGATGGTTAGGATTCGTAGATGTATGGAATTTGTTGTCCCACACTGTTTCCCAGTCAATATTTCTATTAGAAGGAGCCAGATCTGATAAGTGTACATTTGCCTTAGGGAAAATATCTGTGTTATGGTCTGTGAGACAAAAATAAAGATAAGAAACGGTTCCTTTGCTTGGCACATCGAGAATCCATTTCACTACTGGATGAGTTTGAAGGTTTGTACCTCAAGGTACCGTATCAGCTTTTAAGGCTGTGCATAGTTTGAAATAAAGAAATAAAGTATTGTCGGAAGGTAATGCTATTAGAAATTTGTGTTGTTTGTTTTGTCTTCTTGTCTTAAGCAGAGAAAAAAAAAAGGCTGGTGAGGGAAGACTTGTTTACAGCTGCTATAATTGATAACAGGAACTAAATTGTATCATGGACATTCCACAAAATTAAATGTGACTTTACATGGATAAAGAGTTCAACATGTCATTCTTTAATAGAAACAAATATGCTATGGTATAAGCGGAATAAATCACTTTGTGTGCTTTTATGGGAAACTTCAGGATGTTAACAGTAACTCCGCTTCTTGTTGGGTTGCATCAAGCCACATTTTCCTATGTGGAATTATTAGATTTTTCTTTACTTTCTCTTATGCATAAAATCTGTTTTATTCTCTATATGTTTATTTTTATTATTTGTGAGTGTATTCTCTACCAGGGTGTCCTGACCTGATATGTCACACCATAAGATAAGTGGAGAGAAAGGAGATAGATAAGTGGTACACATTGTCATGTGAAGATCCTTTTATCATAAAATGAGCTAAGCCTCTCTGAACATGTTATTGAATAAATGACCTAAAAACTTGTTATATATTAGGTATGCTTTCACACATTTAGCTAGACAGGAAGGGAGACAAGTAGCTTGACAAGGGCAAAACAGGACTCCGACTACACTCCCTTATTTCTCCATCTGAAGAACTTCTGCAAATAAAATTCATCTACTGTGAAGATCCTGTCTCCAGTGTTATCTCTCCACCCTTTTCATTTCACTGAAGCACTATTCTGGTGTAAAAGATAACACCTAAAGCACCATTCCTCCAAGTGTTTTATTCCTTACATATAAGAGTCTAAAGATACATTTGCACCTTCCTCGTGAACTTTCAGGACCAGGTTTGTATAGCAACTACAGACAGGTGACGAGTCTGAATGTTTCCTGACAGATGTACTGCAATGACACAATTAAGACATCCTACAACGCTCTGCACAAAAATGTCGAGCAGATCAATTTTGGATCATGAAAGTATGAGGAGAAGATTGAAGTGACATTGAAGAGGGCTCATTAGCCGGGCTTCAGCCACAAGGACTGCTGATATGTCCTGTGTTTCAGTAGGAGCAGTGACGAAAGTGACACCTGCATTTAGATCTATAGGAAAGTGGTCAGAAAGTGCGGTTGGAAATTGTGGACGAAAGCACACATTGAATGACCGCAATGCTAGCGCATTAGTGTTATGTGTAAGGAAAAACAGAGATGTTCTTCAGCTGGATGAGAATGCCAATGCAGGATATGATCAGACTGTCAGCAAGAACAACTTACTAAGATTTTGTGTTGGTTTGACTTTTAATTTGTTAGCCATCTCTAAATGCTAATCATAAAAAAGAGATCTATCTTGGGAAATGCCAGCCATTCTTACGCCTCATACTACACAATTTCAGGCAACAGTTGTTCATTAAAAAAAAAACACTTTTTCTGTCACTAAATAAGAATTATTTAAGAATTACTTTTTCATTCCCATCACTAAATAATCTTTGCTGCTTTTCACTGCACAGCGCTAGTGGAAAATTAAATGTCTGTCTACCAGGTGGTGATGACCCACTGAGGATGCTCTTTATTTTACCATACTGGGACTTCATGCTCTCTCAATGCTCTTTATTTGCTATAGGCTTTTCAGACTGAATTGTGTTCAGCATTTACAATGTGAATGTGCCTCTGAGAATTATAGTCTGGGGGCAAAAAAGCCAGGAAGCATGCAAAATACAGATAAAGGACTTTTTATTCTTTATTGTTTCAAGTGTTTCATTGTTTCATTCATTTCACTGAATCCATTCATCCGAATTCATTCATCATCAGTAAACACTTTATCCTGGTCAGGATTATAATGGATCGGAGATCTATCTCAGGGGGTCTGGGCATGAGAAGTTGAGTTGTGATTTTAATTTTTTTTTACATTATAGTATTTATTATAGTATTATCTTTTCTTTGGCATCAGGTTCTTTTAATAGGCATAAAATTTTTTTAGGATTTTAAGATTTTAAATGTTTTTTTATACTAAAGATCTGGAAATCGAAAGGTTTATTAGGGGTGACGAGCACAAGTGATCTTGCTTAGGATTATTATTAGTATTTTATTTCTTTTTCACAGCTAAAATAAGTTGTCCAGACCAACCCGTAGGTCATACAGACATAGCGCAAAGAGCGGGGCATTATTTCCGAATGGTGCTTGGATCCTCATCATACATTTTAACATGCTTTTTATTTTCACCATCACCGCATGGGCTTCAAGTCAGATCACCTCCTGCTACTCAGAATGATTATGGTGATTAATATTAATGTACTTTACCAGCTTGCTTCCTAGTGAACTTATATGAATGTATTTTTGCAAATATCGATGAACAGCACATTTATATTTCATTGCATGCAGCTATGCAGCAGGAATTTTAAATGAAACTGTTTCCTTACATAGCTAAAACTCCCATGATCCTCAGCACACAACCTTATCACATGACCTCCAGTCAATTCCTATCGCAGCTCGAAGCCACCTAATTACTAATGGCACCACACTGCTCCCTTTAAATAACCCAGACTTTCAGTGTTACGTTACAAAGCCTTGCCCCAGCGTTATGTATGAATGTGGCAATTCCAAGCAATTCCATTTGTTAACTGCCTGTTTTGATTAGTGTTTTGACTGGAGTCTGCTTCATATTTACTGATTTAACCTTGTCTTGTTTATATCTGTTTGCCTGCCTCACATTTCTGAGTAGGCCTTTTGTTTGTCTGCAGCATTGGATTTAATAAAACCAGAAAACTTGCACTTGCATCCGGCTGTCCACTTCACAACACATAGGCACCAATTACTATCATATTAATATTAATATTAATGAGGTCCTTAAATAAGGTCAGCAATTTATGAAGAAAAACACAATTTCTTACTGTATATGGTTCACCCAAAAGGGATATACCCTTGAGGTAAGTCTGACACAGTGAGTAATAACAAAATTATATCATTTTTTAGATATAAAGACAAAAACTACATTTCCATTTGCCTTGATTTGTGGCAAAGGTCATTTCCCTGGTTTTAAGCTGAATCCTGCTGAGATTTAAATTAAATGCATAATGAAACTGACATTTGTGCATTTAGCTGTGTTCACATTCCCAACACAGTCTGCTTAAAAAAACAGCTACAAGTTGCATTTTAAACAAATCTCTTTTTATATGTTGAAAACCCTAAGGATGGACATGCTTGGGATGAATTAAAGGCTTTTAGGTATTTTATATATAAAGATACATTATAATATTGTATGTAGAACTATTCACAGCTGGAAATGATACATTCACATTTAAACTAACAAGGACAAATAAGTTCTTGTGCACCCAAGTGTAATTGTTCTCCAAACAGACTTATTCCTGATGACTCCATTGTGTGGTGGGGGAAATAAATAAACTTGCCTATGCAGCATGTTCAAAAGCACTCAATTTACATGTTAAAGGAGTCAAACTACAAAACCAGAATATGATTAATTTTAATTTGCACTGGGAAATTGGATAGTTTCCCATTCTCTGACTGTACAGGGAGTGATCTGAAATGTAATTTAACTCCAGCATGCATATGCTGTTCCAAAAAAAAAAAAATTCAAAATAAGGTTTCCCTAAAACATCTGTCACTTTAGTGACTGTTTACTTACTTACATATGAAATGTGTTTGCTCTTGGACCATTTATGCAAAGATGTATTGGAATAACAAAATAAGAGAAAAATCAGCTCCAGAACATTTGGTTTTTGTTGGCCAACTAGATAAGAGGGGATAAGAGCTTCATATGCAAACCCAACTGTCATTATCATTTAATGAGTTGAATTTCATTTCATTTCATTTAATGAAAATAGTTGACTGTAGAAACAATTCAAAAACATCTTAGAATAAGCACATTAACATAAACCTTTTAGCTGTAGCTACCGTCAGAGCTGCAGTTATAGGAAATTAATCAGCACCTTCTGACCAAACAGATTCAATGAACTAAACAGTGCCTATTTTCTCCATCTGACTCAGTCTGGTAACATTTTAAACTGGTCAACCACAGAACAAATAAACACAGGATCCATCCAGAGAAGGTCTCCAGAGAAACTGTTTCTGTCCTGCCTGGAAACTAGTCCTGTCCTGTCGAATATGTTTAATCTTTACTGCATCCACATTATCTATAAAATGGTCATTAAGAAATTCCATAAACAGGCTGTTTTTGTATTTCTCTTGCATTTCCAATTATACCTCTCAAGACGTACCTAATGTCCTGTGTCAACATTAAGGTAAAATCTTAATTAGAGACTTAGATGGCTTCAGAGCCATTATCGTTTCAGTTCGTAGACACCTTTTACATGTTTGTTTTCATAAATAAATACATTGTCACCCAAAAGAACAAATAGAACATGTGCAGCATACAAATTGTGGGAAAACTTTTGACACTCAAGTCAAAACCAAGAGGAAAAAAAAACAATAGTCAGTTAAACCTGAAATCTTCTGTTCATCACTCACACTCAGGAAAAATGATAAATCGGATGGTGAGTCGGTCAAAGAACGCCACATAAATCTGAATATGTCTGTGAGTAGTGGCTATTTCCTAGTGGATTTCCTCCCTGAGGGAGTATATTTTTGTGTCTACACAGTTTTTAGTGACCTGAATAGATAAGAATAAAGAGTAGTACATACACAAAGAACAAGTGAATAGAAGTGAGTTATAAAATAAACTTTTCTATAAGAGTTCTGATATTAGTGCTGGCTGTAAGACAAATCTCAGGTTTGTATTAAGGTTGTATTAAAATTTTCTGCCACATAAAAGTCTTCAGGATGGAGGGCGTTCCACTTTCTCTGTTACATGACAAGTTATGATTTTTGTCCAATTAACTTCAAGACAACAAAAAACAGAGGTCACTGAGTGAACAAGTGTTTAGAGCTGCAATAACATAAGCGATAATAGGAACTAACTTTTATTGGAGTTTATTGGATGATTAACATTAAACTTTGCACTTTAAACAAGATAATACTTGTACTATGACAAAACAAAAAATATATAATTGTTGGCAAATTGCTTTGGTATAATAGAAATAAAACACTTCTTAGTTATTGAAATTATTGTCAGTAACTCAGCTATGTTGTTGATTATTTTCCTATAACAGCACTCCCCCCAAGTGTCCTTACTTATTGCATTATTCAAATCTAATGATTGCAATCTAATTGTACTGTATAATTTAACTCACACCAAATGTTTATAAGATGCTATTTAGTTTCAAAATGGATGGTTTAGGATTTAGTCCAAGCCCATACTGAGATTGGAAACATTTTTAAAAACTGACATTAGTCAGAATGACTTGCTAGCCGCTGGCTTAGCTGTACATGCTTGTCAATAAGACAGGGATGTCATGTAGGTGGTGTATGACTGACATTTTGGATGATAACCATTAATTTGGACACCATTCTCTGTTCTCTCAATATGTTGGGATATTTAGAGTCATTTTCACAAGCTACCCACCTCTCTGTCCTCCAGATGTTCATCTCATATGTTCTCAAATCTCTGGGCCATGGAATAATGCGTACATAATAGATTTTGCTCAGCATTGTTAAAAGCAATTTGCTGCCTTTATCAAAACTTCCTTCCTGGGGAAAGAACATGGATCACGTTTAGCTGTTCAGGTTACAGAGTCACTGTCTTCAGTATATTTTGACCAGGGGTGGATAATCTGTTTGACCTAAAAGATAATTCAGGGTGCTGAGAGGCAGCCTCAAAGGCTGAAGGGAGAAAGAAGCCATTGAAGTTATATAAAATGTGCATTTGCTACAACAAGTTCAACTTCATGGTGCAAAGCAAGTTGTCCAATTGAATTTCATGCAATTAAACAAAGTTGGCTTTTTTAGCCCACTCTGTATTCTCCAAAAAGTCTAGCATTAAGAGTTTTGTTTGTGATCATACTGTGAAACCAAATCGCTCAGCCACTTGCCCCTTGGGGAACTGTTGAGTTGCAAGGCTACTCATGAAAGACCCATTTTTAGAAAAAAAATGTTTTCAAATTATATTAAAGCTCATTTGGGGAGCATTGTGTTTTGCATTTGGCGAGATAATAGCATACAGTCAGGGGAGAGGAATCTTCTTAGGTATCCATTCACTAGATTTGCTTCATTTAAACCTAAACCTCCACATTTGGCTCTTTACAATCCATAGATTCTTCTATAGCAATTACACCTAAAGCCTTATTTCAATTTTATGCCTGTGATTGCATGCTATATGCAGGTGGCGCAAACCAGTCAACTCATTTCTAAAGGCTTCTAAAGGACTTTTTTTTTTTTTTACGGAAAAAAAAAGGGAACCGGTGACAGGGTCATGGGCACCCAAGGATCATTGATGCACGTGGGGAGCATAGGCTAGCCCATCTGGTAACATCCCACAAGAGCTACTGTAGCACAAATTGGTGGAAAAGTTAATGCTGGCTGTGATACACAATGCATCACAGCTGGCTGTGTATGGGGCTGCGTAGCCACAGACCGGTCAGAGTGTCCATGCTGGTCTCTGTCCGCAACCAAAAGTGCCTACAATGGGCACAAGAGCATCAGACCTGGACCATGAAGCAATGTCTGATGAATCATGTTTTCTTTTACTTCATGTGGCTGGCCGGGTGCATGTGCATCGTTTACCTGTGGAAGAAATAGCACCAGGATGCACAATGGGAAGAAACAAGCTGGTAGAGGCAGTGTGATGCTCTGGGCAATGTTCTGCTGGGAAACCTTCGGTCCTGGCATTTATGTGGATGTTACTTTGACATTACTTTGGTGCATTACTTTGCACCACCTACCTAAACATTGTTGCAGACCAAGTACACAAAATTGTTCAGGAATGGCTTGAGGAACATTACAAAGAGTTCAAGGTGATGAGTTGGTGTGCAAATTCCTCAGATCTCAATCTGGTTGAGCATCTGTGGGAGGTGCTGGTCAAAAAAGTCTGATCCATGGAGGCCCCCAAATTCGTTTTTCTTTTATCATTTTTTTCTTTATTCAGAACCAAAAATCTTAGTTACTAGATTACCTGCATTCATTTGCACTCCTCTCCATATTTATAAGTACATATATTACAAAGGAATTTTTCAAAATCTAATGTTGATATTGTTTGTACTGTTCTGTAAACGTCTTTCTCGGAAGATTGTGTTCACACTGAGATTAACATTTCCATTTTAACATCATGCAAAGCATAGATTTTTGGTTTTATAACATATGCAAATTTACACATATTTAATTAGATGAAGCCTCATTTGCATAGATACATACAAATTATTTAAAGATCTCCAATACAAAAAATACTTGTATGAATTTCAGCAATCCACTAACAAAGATTGATTGTGATATCATTTGTTATGAAAAATCAACTTATCTGTAGTGTCTTTCTTTAAGAAATGTATAAATAATAAGATTCTTTAATGTCTCTGTTTTCTTGAATTATCTTTAGCTAACTTTTACTCTTACCATCTATTCTATACCACTTGGCTTTGTCCTTCTATTTCAGAAGTGAACAAGCCCTCAAAGGAGCTTCGCAGCAATCTGGATTCCCACAGTTATCAGCACATTAATTCCAAACAATACCTTCAGACCCTCTTTTCTGTACACGGTAATTTGTAAATTATGCTTCTGAGGACTATGCACTCCACAGTCCTTGACAGTACAATGCTGCTGTGTTATCAAGACGTAGGTTGTAGGGTTGCAAACCTTTTATCTGGAAGTGAAGGTCATTGCTTGCCACAAGATACAATGTTATCATTTTTCACGTTCACCTTCGGCTGTCCATCTGCTACGCTGAGATTTCTCTCAAGACCGAGAGATTTGTTTTGGTGAAATAAGACCTATCATGAAGACGGAAATGTCAGTCAGGACTCCCTGCCAAGGCAGATGCAGTTACGCTGATGACCTCCTTCTCCCACCTGCCAGATCAGAAAAAAAGCAGAAAGAAGTTCACATCTTTAATTCTTGGACTATCATGTTAAGCATCTGGCATCCTCATCTGCCAAAGATCCATGGAAGAACAAAAAAACCTGGCAACATGCAGGCCCTTTGATTTCCCATAAGCATTAACTTTTGAATAGATTTCAAAGTGCTCAATGTGTTGGTAATTGGGGATAATGTTATTACACAAACTAATTATGAATACCAAAGAAGCAGTTAAGAAATTGTCATTGTTTATATGCACAAATCATTTGATGAACATAAGAGTTATTAAGAAAAATAACATTTTAATCTAGTTCACCTAAGTGTTGGTAACGTTTATTATCTAAGGATTTGTATTTTTAAAAAAAATTAGGAAAAAGCTCATAAGCATAAGGGTACTACTCCAGTGACAAGGAAAGGTACATTTTAGTACCCTTTTTTTTTCAGAGAGAGTGTGCATAGAAAACGTTTCTACAGCATTAACATTTCTGAATGTATATATAAGTACACTTTAAAAACTAGGGAAGAGTCACTGATTTGTTTAGACAAATCTACCAGATCAAGCAACAAAAGTTAAAAAAGCACTTTACTAAATCCAAATTTATTTTTTAGAAGTTTGAAACTTGGATCACAATGTCTTAATGATCTGAGAAATGTTTTGATATCACCATTAAAAATCAGACGAAACAAAAGCATATGTGTTGTTAACTGTGATATTTGTTAGTCTCAGCTGTATAAATAAAAGGTTGTTTCTACAGAAGTTGCATATAATCAGGTTGTTATAGAGGAAGTGTGTAACTATCTTCATGGGTTATGAATAAACATAGGAATGATTAACTTTACTGAGAACTCAAGAAGAAACATAGGAGAAATGGTTGCCAGCACAACCACAAGATCTGAGGCACCCTGCTGCTCACTGAAACCTCGCTCTGGTA
Source organism: Pangasius macronema (assembly GCA_037577455.1). Taxonomy (NCBI): domain Eukaryota; kingdom Metazoa; phylum Chordata; class Actinopteri; order Siluriformes; family Pangasiidae; genus Pangasius; species Pangasius macronema. The sequence continues at coordinate 13,607,083 of CM074971.1, read as the reverse complement.
AATATTCTTTAATGTGCAAAAAAAAAAATAAAAATGTGGCACTATATTTATTTCTTTTATTCCGCACAAGTTTAGCCATTTGAAACAGATGTTTGCTAGTCTGCTGAAAGATTACATACTTCGTCAGCCTCTGTCAATTTAATTATTAAGAAGGTGAAACACGGGACAAGACGCAGTTTCCTGATAAACACAAAGACTGTTATAGGTATGTATTTTCCACAAAGCAGTGTGGACCCTGCCCATATACCTTCACTCTTTCTATTTCTGTCACCATCTCATTGCTCTAAGATTTCTGTTAAATGTGACAAAACAGGACATAGGACAATGTCTAATTTCTGGGTTTATTCATTCTGCAAATAATTGGATGCACAAAGAGGCTCTACAACATGTAGAGAATATCCAGAAAAATCACATTAGAAGGAAGACATGCATCAAGGCGCTTCTCTTTGTACTGCCACCCAGGTGGTGGCATGTACCTCCCCTCATTGTCTGAACAGCACTGGCTATCTTCACTGGCTATCTTCAAATGAAGACTGAAGACCTAACTCTTCACTAATTTATAATTTTTTTAATCCCTTGACTTTGATCCCTTGTGGTTTCTTGTTTTTGTCCTAACAGAATGCTGTCTTAATGATATTAATGTTCTTGATATGGACTCTGAAACACATCTGTAAATCGATTTGGATAAGAGCATCTGCTAAATGCTGTAAATGTAACGGTAAATGCAGAAAATGTCACCTCACTTATTAAAAAAATAAAGGTCTAGTGGTATTATTATTATTATTATTACCTTGCTACTTTTATGTGCATTTCCTTGTATGAAAATCTCCTAAACAATGATGCAATGACACCAAACTTTCAACAGTTGTTACATTATGTGAGCTGCTTATAAGACAAATACAGGGGATCCTCTAAGATGACATGGTGGGTATTTTTTAAGTCATGGCCACAAATTAATATGTTGGCCATGAGATATCACTGTTGTGGCCAGGGACTGTGTGACTTAGACCCCCAACTTAACATATTGTGGAACATCAGATTTCATAAGTGGCCTCCAGTTAATTATTTGGCTGGAACATCTGAAAAAGTCTATTTATTTTAAGAATTTGCTGAAGGTGATGCAGGCTAATGCTATATCCATTAGTGACACCAGTGTGTCTTTATGTGTTATTCCAAGATTGAAGTAAAGTGTAATATTATCAATCATCTCTATGCATAGGTTTCTGTGACTGCAATGGTTTAATTCAATTGATTTATCATTTTCAAATTGTTGACACAATTTAAGCAATTTGTGGTCATGAAATATGTCTTCAGAAACTTGTGGCCTCAGTATATTAATTTGTGATTTGTCCTCCAGCAGTAGATTTGAATGACAGAATGACATGATTCGCTGTAAATCAAATTTTCATGTAAACATATAAAGCTCAAAATGTGGTTTTCAGTTAAAGTGACTCCAAATGACAGAACCAGTGAACAGCACACAATTATTATACACACACACACACACACACACACACACACACACACACACACACACACACTATTTACAATACACACTTCAAATTACCATTATTATGTTTCACGTACAAATGTCGCACTATTTTCATTCTCCCACTCGTCATATTTACAGTAACAAAGTGAATGTACAATCATTGAACTCAAAGCATTCTCCAAGGGTTCAGTGAATAATTAAGAGTTATTAGGATCCAAAAATGGTTCTAATTGAAAGCCTTTTTTATAGAAAAACACTCTGTTGTAGGGTTCAAAATAAACGTTTAGGAATTCACCTTAGGTCCAAAATTTTCAAATAGGATTCATGTCTCAACAGTACATGACTGTGATAATGACTTATAAAAAAAAAATGCCACCATTACCATCTACCACCTCCTGTCATGGTGAAATCCACATATCATGAGGGGAAAGATTTCTATGTCACAGGAATCAATTAATTTTAACTGCGTGTATTTTTTTCTCACCACCATTAATCAATCAAAAGAACCCCAAACACGTCCATTAAAAAGTGAAAACCTAAAAGAGGCGTGGAGCGAGTCTGGCTCAGGGGACAATTCAATCTCCTCCAAAATCTATGCCTGGAGTCTTTTGTTTAAACAGAAATTGATTTTGGGAAGAGCTATGTCACTTCTGAGAAATCTGGGTTGTAAAGTCATAAAAGATGGAACTGCGGTCTGATGGCAACAATCCAGTTTTGCATGGTGTTTGTTAGCAGACTGTGCACCAAGGGGACATTTGTAACATTGGAAATGTCACATAATTTGTCACTTTTGTCTCTTTCGCTATATTCTGTTCTCATCAAGCAAACATTTCGCTCCTGGCACACATTGTACCAGGCTGTGCTGAACACACTCAGCCTCTTTGTTTGACTGTCTGTTCTTTTTGCAGGTTATTTATAAATATAATAAAAAAAAACAAGTTGCTTGGTCATGCCATTTTCAAATGATTCATACTACACACCTGAAATGAAATTAATCTTCTCTTTTTGAATGAGAACAAATGAGAGAGACAGGATATTCAGCAGACTCCAGAGTGCAGCCAATTTCTTTCTTGCCAAGTGAAACATTTTCACCAAGAGGAAACAGGTATAAGAAATCAGCACTAAACCTCACACAGGACTTTCGTTTGTCAAGTGTTACATTTAGGGGCAAATGATCTCAGGTCATCAGTATGATCTACAGTTTGAACCCGCTATCAAGGAATGCTTTTAATTATTCAATTCTATATTATTTGTCAAATTGTATAACCAAAAGCAGTAATGATTCTAAGTATAATACAAAAAGGACAGCGGGGGAGCCTGCATACACTTACAGAGGTGCCAATATTTATGGTTTAACCATTTAGAATTTTATGGTAAACTGTATTTAAATTTTTATTTTATTTTTTTTCAGATAAAGCAGCAGTCAGACCAAATACGAATAAAATTTGTGAGACAGAAAATCCACATCACTTAAGGGGAAAGGGCATTAAATGGCATTTGTAAAAAATGCAAATGTAAAATGTAAAAAGTTTGAGCAAAGTTCCTGGCTTTTGGTGGTTAAAGTACATCATTACCGATCATTTTCTCACCCACATATATTTCATCACGCTCCAATATCCGCTCCACTTATACATCTACACCGCCACTGTTGCCATGAATATAGATAGCATAACTATAGAAAATGTACTTCTATTGAACAGTTTAGCCAACAAAATTACAGAATTCTGAATTGGCAGAAAAATATTTTGAATAGTCGTTTTGCCATGACCTTCTGGCTTTTCAAGGCATTTTTTGACACCTGGCAAGGCAGATTTTGCCAAGATTTTGCCAAGATTTTGCCAAACAATCTTACAGGCTAAAACAGATATGTCAGAAAAAATGTGAGGGGGAGTTGTAATATTCAGTGGAGCTAAATGTTTTCTGACATATCTGTTTTAGTCTGTCAGATTGTTTGGCAAATCTTTGTCCATTGTTTTTGACAAAAGGAGCTGAATATTAAACTAAGGGGATAGAAAAGCAGTTGGAGTAGGTTATGAAGGCAAAAGCTTGGCATACCGGGTGTTAGAGAATATTTACAAGATATCACATTTAGAAAATCAAATGAGGACCCTTGTCTTAGCCTACACTTATGTCTTAGCCTACATTATTTAAGCATTTCTGTAAGAATTAAGGAACATCCATGTAACCTTACACACAAAATGTCCTGTTGTTATACACCATATTTTTCTCTTCTTATATTCATTTTGCCTTAAGGGTTTGCAAATTTTTCTATTTAAAATTTTTCAAATTTTAATTACCCACCATTGCTTACAAGAAATTGCTTAAGGACCATGACAGGGTCCCATCAATAAACAAATGCACATGCATCTGAGACTGGAATCAACCATGCNCACAAAATGTCCTGTTGTTATACACCATATTTTTCTCTTCTTATATTCATTTTGCCTTAAGGGTTTGCAAATTTTTCAATTTAATTACCCACCATTGCTTACAAGAAAATGCTATCAGGCAAAAAAAAAAAAGAAATTTACCACAGAAATCTTAGCATTTGTTGGTGGACAAGGTTGCTAATATTTTTTGTAGATGTACTCCAAGGAAGAACACCCCTGATGGAACCTCTGTATCTATGTGATGGTCAAAACTCCTGGTTCTATTGTTTGTCATGACAGATCCTGTTAACATTAGCACCCAAAGACAGAAATTGCTTAAGGACCATGACAGGGTCCCATCAATAAACAAATGCACATGCATCTGAGACTGGAATCAACCATGCAGCTGGAGAATACTCATCACCGCAATCACATTGTAAGGGCTCTTCAGACAGGGAAGTAGCCGACTCATTGCAAGAGAAGAGTACAGGTCAATGTTGTTTAAGCCATTTATCTCTCAGGGTCTATTAGTAAATCAACATAAATTCCTCAAGCTCATGAAAACTATGTAGCTTTCCAGTTAGTTACTGAATCATCAATAGTATGTTCAGGAATATCATGTCTTATGATTGGACTCAGAGGAGAGATTGGTGAGGGAAAACTCCATGAGATGAGAAAGAAACCAAACTCTTTCATCTTCCATCATTTCCCAGAAATGCTTGAGTAAAACATCATTTTGGAATGAATGTTTATGTTCATGCCTTCCCTGAGATGGTACAGCATCACACCCTGCTCTCAGTACTCACACTATTTTAGCATTGTTTAACAATGCACTCTTAGGCTTTCGGTTAATTTCATTATGGAAGCATTTTAGCCAACATCAGTTGGAATGAGTGTTAAGGAACAGGTATGAAGTTTAATTAGGATAATAGAGCGCATGTCTCATTTGGGGAGATGTTTCAGGGGGTGATGGTTGGTTTATTGGCTTACAAAGTAAAACATGTTAAGCCTCTTATTTGGTCTCCCTTTGGCCCCTTTTCTCTCTCTACCACATATGCTTGTTCTGGCCTAATTTATGCCAGGTTTCATTAATGTGACATTCATGCAATAGATCGTCTCTTTGTAGTTATTTTTTCTGATTGGGAGATATGGATTTAAAATGCAGATACATTGTGGGTGCTGGGGATATTTACAATCCCCCTGTAATGCTGTAATCCTTTAATCCAAATGTGTATGCATCCAAATGAGATAACAACTTTTCCTACAAGATGCTCTCCTCAGATTCATCTTAACTTTTCTTATCTTAGCAGGTGATTTTAATTTCTGGCAAAGAGTACTTTTTGCATATTTATTGCATCTGTATGAACTGATTATTTTCTAATTAACAACAGGTCTTTACCATAGGTGGGTGAATGTAAATACCATTTTATCATTTATCAGGATAGTTGCTGAAGGGCCCAATAACCACTGATGGAATGTTCAAGCAGTATCCGCATGCTACTTCCTGATTTGATTTATAAAAATATTTCTAGGAAAGGTACCTCACCACCTTCTACACAGTCCCAGCATACTTACTTTCATTCATTTCCCATGCAATTTGTATTGCCAAATCTCCCTCCAACAGAGACATGAAAATATTAGCTAAAATGATTAATCCCCTGCCTAGGGCTAATTTGAACTTTTATCATTGCTTTGCACCAGTCCAGGTTTCTCAAGAAAGTCTGAATCTCTAGTGATTCTGAGAAAGCTTTCAACAGTGCAGAGTTCTTTTCTTCACCCTAGAGAACTTTGACTTTTGTGACAAATTTAGGAAGTGGATAAGAAATTTTCTCTCAAGTATCAGTTACCAATAATCCATTCTGAATGCTTTCCTCTGCAATGAGCCTTGGGCAATGGGTGTCTTTTAAGACTGTTACTGCTTGCTAGTGTCATTGTGCCCCTATCCATCACATTTTCATCAAGCTGCAGTGGTAGTTTCTCTTTATGTAGATGATTTGCTCATATATACAGTCGTTGGGGGCAGTCGTGGCCTAATGGTCCGAGAGTCGGATTTGTAACCCTAAGGTGAACCTGATGGTTGTGGGTTCGAGTCTCGGGTCCTGCAGGGATTGTAGGTGGGGGGAGTGAATGACCAGCGCTCTCTGCCACCCTCAATACCACAACTGAATTGAGAAGTGTTAGGTTGTAAGGAATAAAAAAAAGCTACTTCTGAAGACTATTTATATAAATATTAAATACAGAAAACTTCACCATATAAATGATTAAGCATTTTTCTTTGGCTTTGTTTCATTGGGTTTTTTTTTTATCTGTTTATTATTATCCATAGATTATGTGGAAAGTCTGCCATGCTAGTCCTTGCCTTGGAGCTGGAACTATTGTCAGAGCTGCTTTTTATAAAAAATGAATCAACACATTCTGACCAATCTGACTCAAGACCTCAGCAGCACTGTGGTATAAACTGATCAGCCATAACATTATGACCACTGACAGGTGAAGTGAATAATATTGATTATCTCATTACAGTAGCACCTGTCAAGGGTTGAGA
>CM074971.1:13554379-13594133 GCA_037577455.1 Pangasius macronema | reverse complement strand
TGAAATAAAACACTTGGTGGTGTGCTGTTGTAGGAAAATAGTCAATGACTAGGTGGTGTGATGTAGCCCGATGCAAACAGTCACATTTACTCTTATTATAAAGTTGATTATTTTCCACAGATTAACAGATTTTTTATTAACTAAAGAATGACATTTTTACCCATCTATAATTACATTTAATATTGTGGAACATCCTTGAAGCAAGTCAGCCTATCACTTATGTTATAGCAGCTATAGACAGTCATTCCTTCTCAATTTTCTTGTTTCTCTCTCGCAAAATTAATTAGACCATTAAAAAAATCCAGAACTGTTGCCAAAGCTGCTGTTATAGAAAATTAATCAACACCCTCTGACTAATCAGAATTGAGTATTCAGAAGCATTGTAGTATAAAAGATGGTTAAATGTATAAGGGGGGAGGATTTAGCTTACAACCCATTCTCCTAGAAAATGTATAGGATCTATAGGATAGGATACATCTCCCTGCGAGGGGTTGGCAGCCCGTCCCGGATGTCCCCCGCCTTGTGTCCAGAGTAACCTGGGATAGGCTCCAGGCTCCCTGCAACGCTGAGTAGGATAAGCAGTACAGAAAATGGATGGATGTATAAAAGGAATCTGAACTTGGTTTGTGTCAGTTCTTACGAAATTGCAATCATGAAAAACTGATCATCGTCAACATAGAAAACAACATTTTGCCTTTATCAAAGATTGTTGTCATATTTTTTCCTGAACTCATGTATTCAGTTTTAGCTGTCTTAATACAAGCTTCAGCTAAGGATAACAAAGACTGCTTACTTCACTGACATGAGATTTTAATGATCATGAACACATTCTATGCAAAGTATCTCAGTCACTATTTTTATGGCAGTCACTAATACTTTATTCAGAATGTACTGCTAGCAGGTATTCCCTGCGGTTTAACATAGGCTAAATGGAGTTTGAACCTTTTTTTAAATACTGGTAATTGCACTTTTTCCCCTGATTTCCATGTGTTTTTATGTGCAGTTCAGGCTCATTCTAGCTGGCTCTTGTTCCCTCTTTAGCTAAAAGGTAACAAAGAGTGCTAGCAATGCATGTACATTCACTAAAGTAATTTTTCGCAGGCGTCTTTACCATTTCATCAAACAGGATGAAGTAAGTCATTTTAAGGTTAATTCTACTGAAAGAAACCAACTTTTAAACATCTTTCCTGCTAACAACTGTACTGCTAACAGTGTATCCATGCTATTAAGGGAAATTTAGATTAGATTAAATTAAACTTTATTGTCATTGTGCAGAGTATGATTACAGAGCCAATGAAATGCAGGTTTTTGCATATCCCAGCTTGCTAAGAAGCTGGGGTCAGAGCGCAGGGTCAGCCATGAAAGAGCGCCCCTGGAGCAGATGTGGTTAAGAGCCTTGTTCAAGTGCCCAACAGCAGCAGCGTGACAGTGCTGCTGAACCCCCGACCTTCTGATCAGTAACCCAGAGCTTTATCCATTCAGCCACCACTACAAATTTCATAAGTTAACTGACCTGGTTTATTTTATACAGACATGTATGCCAAAGATCCTGTAGAATAAATCTCATATGTTCTAGCTTTTGTAGTATGTAAAGAATGTAAAGAAGAAATTGTGCTTGTAATGTATAGTGCAGGGTAATGTATAGTGCTGTGCTTAGTCATGAAATCCTGCTATACATTCTGCTACCACAGAGAAAATACAATTAAAAACATTTGTCAAACATTTGTCTAAGCAATGCTGTTTGCCATTTGCATTTAAACCTGATCATCAAAAATATCATTACAGTAATGTGGAAATGAAGAATTTGGGTTATAAAGAGAAAAGTGCATCCATTTATTTGTCCATCAGTAACCACTTTATCCTGATCAGGATTGTGTTGGATCTTCCTATTCCAGGAACACTGGTTGTGAGGTGGGAATACACCAATCCATCGCAGGGCGCCATTCACACACATATTCACACAGTCATTCAAACTAGGAGCAATTTTAGCCAATACTATGTAAAAAACGTCTGTAATTCCTAAACAGTTAAGGCAATATTTTTGTTAAACCCCTTGAAGTCGAAAGTCTACATTTCAAAGACATCTTGATTGCTTCATTTCAAGTCCATTGTGGTGGTGTACAGAGGCAAAATTACGAATTTACGAAAATTGTGTCACTGTACAAATTCTTGTGGACCTAACTATAAAAGAAGTGGTCAGATCAAATTTCTTATTTTGAGTAGACCGTCATTTTGGTTAAGTGACTTCCCCTTGCCCGTGACCTGGACTTTCCGTTCGTAAATATTCTGGTAGTGGCTACTTTCACTTCAAACCAGCTTTGTCTAGCTGAACCTTGATCTGTGATCACTTCATACACATCGGTCTTGGGGACAATGGAAAACAAGATCACTGTGGTCACTTTGGTCTGTATAAAAATGGAGATGCTACTAATTATTAAATAGCAGTCACATCGTTTAAGTGCTTTGCTATTTTCTTACTGTTGATTGCCATCTGGGGGAAATTAAACAAATTAGCTAGCTATATATCTGGGGGGAAATTAAACAAATTAGCCAGCTATCATTACCTCTACAACTCTCCAAAAACATGGTAGAATCAATCTACTGTTCTAAGTAAGCTAGACTCAGCTGGTTGCTAAAGCCAAACATTTCTGGACATTGCAGTTAAATATAAGTTGTCCCACTACACACTCTACATGTTTTGTCATTCCTATTGTTAGCATTGAGCTGTCTTGTCCCATCCACTGAGGTGATTTTGTGGTGAAATTCAGTTTTTTTCTCCTTCGTTGCTAGGGTTTTTTGTTAGAAAATCCTATTTTCAAAGACAAACACAGTCCAGCACCAACAACTTTCACTCCAGAAAATAAGCATCTTTAATGAAAGAAATTCCAGCAGGCCAAAAGAGCAGCCACTGGAGACATTATCAGGTCAAACCACATGTCCAATTTGGTGCAAATTAACCTCATCTACATGAACACCAGCTCTCAGTCCTCAGCCAAGGCTTTCGAATCAATACAGGTAGTGGGTAGTGGATTAACTACAAGGAAATGGAGTATGTCAATAAAGAGTATTTGGATCAATTCATGGTGTGCTTAATGATTTCACAGACCTCCTCTACTGATTTTGATTTTACAAAGGTTTGTGTTTTTTCAGTCAGTTATATTTGGTCCCATCATTTGGGCCATGTTTCATATGCATGACTCCTAAAGTGTGATGGGGCTCATTGAAGTGGGATCACACATGCCTTAATACCACATGCTGCGATAATCCATGGTTGATGAATTACATTAGTAATTAGCAGCAAACACTACTGGCTGTCAGTGACAGCAAATGCCAAGTCATGCTAGATGTAGATCACCAGTCCAAAAATCTGCTTCCATGGCAAGAGCGTTGAGACATCATGCTGATCTGTTGAGGCTAATGAAATGTATTGTATGTGTGTATTATTGTATATACTCATCTCAAGCAGAAGGCCTGGGCGTGAGCTGCCACTGGACTGAGAAATTGCATGAAATTAGATTAGTCACATTATATGCTTGCCAAGGAAGCCATGTGCTCACAAATAAATGACAGATGAGATGCAACCGTAATCGACCGAAGAGAAAAATATGCATTAGATGGTATACCACATTACCGATGTATACGAGCATTTCAGCAGCCATTAAAATCACATTATATTATTGTTTTAACAACTAGATTGGATTGGATAATTAGCTTAATTGAATGAGTCACCTGCCTATTTATTTGTTGGCTCATTTCTCTGAACTGCATTGTTCTGTCAGTTTAAGTGCATTCTTCATCACAGGTTTAATCACACATGTCTAAAATGTGTAGTTGTATTGTAATTGCATGTCAACCGTTTTCATAGCTAATGATGAGATGTCACTGAATTGTGTTCTCTTTTTTTAGCACACTATAAAAATAGCTGGGTTATTAAGAACCTAATTTGCTCAATTACCCAATTTGGAAATCCAGCGCTGGGTCCAACCCAGCATGGGTGGTTTTAGCCAGGTTGGTTTAGGATATTGAACCAGCATGCTGAGTTGATTTTTTTTAACCCAAATTTTGGATAAAAATGACAACATTGCTGGATACAAAAGTTATGGTTACAGTGTGCGTGTCATGTGAGCAGCATTTCAGCACAAAAAGCTTCAGACAGCACTTTTTCATTACAGAATATATATATAGTGTAAAAATACCCTTACTCGCCTAAAACATGATAATATCATATCATGTACAATTAGAAATAATCAGTGACAAACATCTTATGTGGGAAATCAGGTAATGTAACATTAACTGTAAATATAAATATATAAGAATATTTAAGGTAACACTTTCTATGAAGCCCATGCTCATAATGAATTATAGCCCCATTTATAAGCAAGTATTACTGTTCTATAAATACATTTATCAGACACATCAAGACCTATACTTCATTAATTATTGTCAATATCAATGTAAATATAATAATAATATTAATGAATGTTTCACTACGTGAACGAAAAAGTTACGGGTAGCTCATAATGCATTATACACTGATTTATAAGTATTAATTAGTCAGTCTTATGGTTATGAATGTATTTATGATTTAAATTTAAATTCTTTACATTTCTTTAAATTTAATCTTTTTAATTTTTAAAATTTCCTTACAAAAAATGCTAATTTGTCTTATTTATTTGTTTGTTTGTTTGTTTGGTTGGAACAAACAATTCTTCGTTTGAAGTCGGTATATAAGGGGTTCTTATTGTAATTAGTTCGGTTTATAATTTTTGTACGATTAAAAAACAGTAATAAATGTCTAGTTAATACAAAATATAATTTTGAATATATATTTGATAAAAAAAATAACCCTACATTTTTAAATTGTAATAATTTGAGTCTTTGTGTTTGACCAAAACCACATATTATGACAAACCGAACACAGAAACCTTTCCATATTATTTGTAAATATTTTGGAGTTGTTTTTTGTTCTCTTGTGCTAGAAGTAGCAGCCATCCAATCAGTTGATGCACAAGTCATGATGACTGAAAAGGCATGTAATCCCACAGTGTAATCCCTCAACCCCCACAGAGAACCAGTCACTGGAAATTAGTGATACGTGACGCTTTTCTCTTCATCAACCAGGCACAAAAGCGAGGTTGTTTTTCCATTGTGGCTTCAAGGCACGTTCACGGTCAATTTCAGCCCACTTCCAAGGTGCTCCAATGTCATCTCTCTGTCAAATCCAAGTATGAGCATTGCCTTCTTCACTAACAAGCTTTTATTGGCTTTGTCGTTAGCTAACTGTATTGAATTCACTCTGTCATTTCACCAAACAGCTCGGAGGTCATAGCAAATCGCTCAAAGAAACAGTTCTGGTTTGTGGCCAACCCACCCTTCCTGCCATAAAAGGTTGTTAAGCTTGGATGGATGAATGTTGCAGGTTGTGTGGGTGTGTTTCAGTGGAGCATGACATGGCAAGACTCCATTTCACAGGGACAAAGTCAGCCTAGAGGCCAGATGGCCGGCATCCTGTTACTGGCAGCTTGGTGGTGTAATTAATGATGGACGAGTGACCTGGACACAAAAAAATAAGTAAGCGTTTCACACTTTGAACCTTTTTAAACTCAACTCATACACATGGCCAATTCGGTGTTAACCAGGTATTTTCCAATCCAGAACAAGTTCTCTGTAGGAGATCTTCGGAGCACACAATGCTATATTTATTACAGGCATAGATTATGAGGTAAATCCTGTGTATTATTTTAATGTATTATTTCAATGGCTTGCTTAGCTGTTTCATGCAGGTTCAATGGAGAGAGGAAGAGAACGCTGCCAATATTTCAGCAGGAAAGTGGATTAAGGCCTTTATTTTTCTTTTTTGTCCTTTAATCTTGCATTTATAACAGCAGGCATCTCTTCATCTCCATTTTGTCTGAACACATGGGGATATGGATGATGTGCTAGAGGCAAAGACTATTGTTCTACTACTATCAGCTCCATGGTTCCTCCTGAGAAGAGGTTCCTCCTTATAAGCCCAAAGGAACATCCTGCCTCTCTTTCACAGCACGAGAAAGAGATTGAGTCATGCAAAAAAATCACACTGCTAGGAGGACTCCATGCAATTTCCATTTAGTCGTGTAAATATTCATGTGTATATGGATTGAAGTGCTTATGTGTAGCGACAGCTGATATTAGATGAAAGGGCTAAAATTGAATATCTATCAATAGTGAAATGTTGAAAGTATTAATGTTGAGCAATGCATTATATCACAAGGTCTCAGTGGCATAACTCAAATTATTGTTTCATGCCATGTTTCCTCCATATACCAAAGATAGTAAACGGAAAAACTATAACCTTTTCTTTTAAACTAAAAACACTGAACTTACGGTTCTGAATGAATCTACAGCCTGGCCTAGAAAGAAATCAGCCCCATCCTTGCATCTTCATACCATTCTGTGTATTTTTCACATGACTGCACTTCTACATAAATCCAAAATAATCTGATATTTGTTAACAGCAATTTGTTAACCTGAGGTGGACACCATAAATGCATTCTCAACGTTGAAAGACAACGGGACTCAGCCCTGCTAGTACACATATGTATGTGTGAGTCTGTTCCCCACTATCCTGTCTCCTAAAACAAATATGTAATTACATGATGTGTATGTGCTTTTCTAGCAAATGTAAGCATGCTGACACAGAATGAAGCTTCTTCATAATGCAAAGTAAACTGTGAGTGCTTGTTGCATGGTGTCCCCCGAGTAGCAAAGGAGACCTAACCTTTCATTTTTAGACAATCAATTCAGCATCAAGGCATTTGGTAGTCAATGATGTGCTGTCAGGTCCTGTTATGAGAGTAAAAGGTCAGTAGTCATAGCATGTTGGGATTTTAACCGCAGACCATAAATAGCTTTCGGTTTATAAACCTAATTCCAGTAGGTGCAATTAATTCTGATTTGGAAATTACTAGCAATTGACAGTATGAGTGCAACCTGGCATGAAACTATTAATACGGTGGAATGGTTTTCCTTTTTTACACAATTGTACTATGCTGTCTATTTATTGCCAGAACCATATATCTACCAGACCCTGTAAAGTCACCAGAGAATTCCATCACAACCAGCTATGAGGAGCCAACTGGAGAGCAATCGCCTCGCAGCTAATCACCCAGCAGCTAGAATTGGCTAGTTCTCCAGTGTAATGCATATCACACTGCTATGTTCTCAAATATAACTTTCCTGAAAGCTGAGTGCCCCAAAATTCCAGCCTCCATTATTTTGCGCTTTTGTCAATTAATGTCACTATTACTACAGATGGCAATTGCCACAGTGAAAACGAATAACTTCTAACCACATAAAAAAAGTTGGTAATATAAGTCTTTTCACCCTCTTAAAATTTAACTAACACCCAAATTCAACCTACATGAGCTGGCTTAAATCATGTTTCTGTTACATAGATTTTGTACAGAAATTTAAAAACATAGAAAAAGTGTTGATAGGATTTTTTCTAGAAACTCTAAACAGGCTTGAACAAATTGTATGTCCATTGGTAAGTAGTAAGCACAACATGGAGGTTAAACATTACAGCTATATGTAGGTAGGCCACGTTTACACCTCATTATTTTTGAATAAAATACCATGCACTTTTCCTCAACAGTGCAGTCATCCTCAAGCAGATCTAACACCCTTTGTGTAATTAGCATGCTTGTGTTGTAAAGAAAAAAAAAAGTCGTATAATGTGTTAAATAATAAAATAATACGTTCCAAATTTCACTCTAGGAGTCCTCATAAATTTCTGGATGTAGTGATGATGGGCAAGACTTTTTGTAGAAATGAAAAAAAAACTGTCTAATTCTAGCTCTGTGCTTCACCTGTGGGGATGAAGGAATTCTGTAGGCGTATGTGCTTCAGTGGAGTGTGTCAAGGAAGTCAACCACAGGCCAGGTGGCTGGCAACCTATTACTGGTGGCTCTGTGGCATAATTAACAATGAACAAGTGGCCTGGAACCAAAAAATTGAATAGGCCTTTGTTATAGAAATACTGGAGATTATGGAAAATACTCAAGAGAATTACGTGGCTTTATCGTTTTCAGTTGGGAATGATGGTGCCCTTTTTTATTCGAGCCACCTACCATTCAAATATCAATAATTTGACAGGGCTCCTGATTATGCAGCACAACCAATTAAAAATCTCAAAAAAAAAATAGCAATGGCAGGTTTTCTGTGCTTTGGAAGAAAAGCTGGTGTTGTGAAAAAAATAATAATAATAATCAGTGACAAATGTTAAAGTTACTTTAAAATGTCATCTCTCTATATCAAAACCAGGAAAAATTACTAGTGGGAAAATCTTGCCCTCCAGTGGGGAAGGGGATGTACAGCTGGTGGCCTGTAGGTATCCACTCTACTATGGAGCTAAAATTAGGTGTTTTGCATGACACTGATGAAGATGAAGCTGTAGAAAGCAGTAGAAGTGACATTAGGAAAGTTAACTGTGGGCAGTGGTGGCTCAGTGGTTAGGCCATTGAGCTACTGATCAGAAGGTCATGAGTTCAATCCCCAGCACCACCAAGCTGGGACTGCTGGGCCCTTGAGCTGGGCCTTTAACCCTCAACTGCTCAGTTGTATAAATATGATAAAATGTAAGTCGCTCTGGATAAAGGCGTCCACCAAATGCCATAAATGTAACTGTGCTATAAACTGTGTGTCTGTGGGTTAGTTGTTTTTCCATCAACCTCAGGAGTGATGGTGCTCAGAGATAAAGTCTCTGTAAATTAACTACAGTGCAGCTACAGCAGCAAGACACAAAGACTGATCATGCGATGAATAACGATGTTTTTCTCTTGCTAATAAGTTTATCTCCTATCAAAAATTTGAGATCTCTAAGGCACTAAGATTCAGGACAGTGAGTGTCTGTCAAATCCAATTAAGCTCATGTATATTGTCTTGGCATCTGCTCATTATTTACTTAATCCAAAAGATAGCACTGTTCTTTAATGACTTTGACAGCTTTAATTTCAGCTCGTGGTTCTTGAAGATTAATGCAGTCTATAATGACATTATCTAGTCGAGCTGCCGGCTTGGAGTGACTCAGAGCTCATCCAATACCTCATCTGGGAATATTACATTAACTTATTACTAACTTCAGTCACCAGTATCCTCTGGATAACACCTGAATGTTGGAATTTTTCCCACTGAATTGTCAATTTAGGTTGAAATTAGGTTCTTGGAAAATAATGCAAAATGAAAATCACAAGAGATGTTGGTCATGATCATCTGTTTGATAAGTAATGAATAAAAAAAATGGGATCTTGTGCTGTATAGGAAAACAATCAACAAGGGGCTGGTTTGATGTGTTACCATCCAGAAGTTGTTTGTTATCCAATAACAGCAAATCCAGGCCTATTTTTTTATCCATTTGTAGTTACGTTTAATGTTGTGGAACGTCCACAATCACTTATGTTTTAGCAGCTATAAACAGTAGTTCCCTCACCAGCCTCTGTTTTTTTTTCCTCCTTTTGAAATTAATCAGACAAAAAAAGAAAACTTTCCCATTTATGAAAACTTAAAGCCACAGCTTTAAGCTTCCATAAATCCTAAACAAACGTGTCCTCACAGGAAACTTCACAATATTGTCACATATTTCCCCTTTTACGCTACGGCGCATTTTTCTGTGTTGTGAAGTGTTTGTGTATGTTGCCATGTGTGTTTTTGTTTTGGCTCATGTCTTGTCTCTGCCCCTGTCTTGTCATTGGTTGTCTCCCAAGTGTGTTTTGATTACTCTCACCTGTTTTTATTTTGCCCTTTGATTAGTCTGTGTATTTAAGCCCTCATGTTTCTTTGTTTGTTGCAAAGTATACGCTCTGTGTTCTTTTTGATCCAGTCATTACCAAGCCTTTATATTCTGATAGCTATCCTGGTTCTCGATATTGTTTCTGGTTTTCTGGACTTGCTCTTGCCTGCTCTAGTCTGTGTTGTTTGTTGATCTCCTGACCATTACCTGCACCTTGACTCTGTTCCTGGATTATGTCTCTGTTTTGACTGTCACATTTAATAAAGCCTTATATACCTGCACACACGTCCGTACTTGTCTTCCTGACAGATATCCATAATTACATGCTTTTTAAAATCCATTTATGTGGAGTGTCTGCCATACAAGTCACTATGTATGTTATTACTATAGAAAAAATAATGTATTAGTACAAGTGTAATTAATATAAACCTGTATAAACTACTTTTGAAGTTCTTGTTATGGAAAATTAATCAACACCATCTGACCAATCACAATGTAAAATTAAAAAACGCTGTGGTATAACTATTATTATGCACTCCTATTATTATAGGGGAGCTACTCATATTATCAGAGTGCTACTCATTTCAAGTAATATTGTGTGTGTGTGTGTGTGTGTGTGTGTGTGTGTGTGTGTGTGCTATGACTTCTTTGCCTTTTCATTTTCTACAAAGTGAAAGTTAGACTGCAATATATATGGAGGCACAAGCTGAAGTGAAATCTCTGTGTGTCAGCAGGGTCTTTCCAGACAAAAGGCATTAGATGGACTGAGAGAGAGAAGGAAAGAGAGAGAAAGAGGGAGACGTACTTATGCACCCTGGTCATGTGAAACAGTCACTGTGAATTTTTCATTTACATATAAGGACATAAATTGGCTGTATCCCTTATTAAATCCTTTATTTCTCATTATATTTCTTATTATAACTGTCTATCCAAGGGCACCCCTATATCCCCAGAGCAAATTCCCCTATGCTTAATGAATTTATGAGTCATATTATAGCAAGCCCATTAAGGAGCATGATCCAGTGAGAATAGCCCCAGATCAAATTATGATACCCATCCCTGTCAGGGCAGGATAAAGAAACTAAAACTAACTGCCAGATTTGAACTGGACTGTTTCTGTATGTGATGGTTTTATAATAAGCTCATTAGCACAGAGAAAATATATGATAAATAGTGAAATCAATAGTGTTTGGGCCATATTTAAGTTTGACAACAGATCACATGGACATGACGGACTTGATGCTGAGAATGATAACGCTCACATTTGTGCTCAGTGGTAAGTCTTTGTTTTGTTTTTTTCAATAATTTTCTTGTGGCCAATTTGACACACTGAATTTTGTTTGTCTTTTTAT
This sequence comes from Pangasius macronema, assembly GCA_037577455.1. Lineage (NCBI taxonomy): Eukaryota > Metazoa > Chordata > Actinopteri > Siluriformes > Pangasiidae > Pangasius > Pangasius macronema. The sequence goes on along the minus strand of CM074971.1, from coordinate 13,583,012 downwards.
CTTGTTAACTAAAAAAGTGATGCTGGTGAATTTATAGCTCTCATAATGTCAGTAATAGCAGGAACTAACTTGGATGTTCCAAAATATAAATTTAAATAGATTTTTAAAAATTATGAAATGTTGTTATGTACTGAATAGAAAATCTTAAAGCTGGTAAATTGTAGTAATTTAAATTGGTGATGCTGTTTTACTGTAATACTACTACTACTACTACTACTAATAATAATAATAATAATAATAATAATAATAATTTCTTACATTGTTTTACCTTGTCCCTAGTCACACTGTGTAAGACGCATCAGAAGTTAAACTACAACAACAACAACAACAATAACAGTAACAACAATAATAATTATTGTTGTTGTTGTTGCTGGTGGTGGTGGTGGTGTTACAACAGCAATAATTATTGTTGATGTTGATAATATTGATGTTTGATGTTATTGTTGATGTTGCTGCTGTTGTTGTTCTTGATGTTATTGTTGCTGCTGTTGTTGATATTGATGTCATGGTTGTTCTTGTCCTTTAACCTCTGATGAGTCCTACACAGTATGACTGGGGACCATGTAAAACAAGATTTAAATAGATGTCAGGTTCTAGTGTTTGAGATGTCCTGTTTAACTGCCCTCGTGCTCATGTCTTACTGTCACAGTGACAGCCCTTCAGCTTCATTCTCCACCTAGGCAGACAGTCAGTATGCCCTGTGAGTATGACTACGAGGCACATGGAGCCATTGAGCAGCTCTCTGTACAGTGGAGGAGCCCCAAAAGCCAGCTGCTCTGCCATTTCATCAAGCATAAGGACTACAGGAACTGCACACAGGGCTACTCAGCACTTTACACACCAGGAAACATCACTCTCATCATCCACAAGGTGAAGGAGGAGGACTTTGGGAAGCATGTGTGCTCTGTGAGCAAGCGTCATGCTTTCTTGGATTATATCATTGAGCTTGTGCAGGTGACAGGTATGTAACATGGACATAACAATACATTTATTCATTCATTCATTCATACAGTGGAGTGCATAAGTTTGTGTCCCCTTCAGGCCAAACTAAGAAGATATTTTGTGCTCCTGAGTGGCATAACAGTAGAGATGACACAGAAAATTGGCCATACTCTCAGGGTGTCGGGATCTTTTTTCTCTGCCAATCACAGTGACACTAGCCAATCATGGGCATCTATGAGCTCATGTATGCAGAAGAGGGCAGCTGCACTTTCCTCTGAGTATGTTACACTACCCTGTGAAGCAGCTTTACAGATGGATTTTACAGATGTTTCTTTGTCATAGTAATATGTTAGGATGTTACAAGTGGGAAAAAAAATCCAAATATAAGCCCAAAAGTTTCCATGTCTAATAACTACCTCCAACCTTTATCATATCCTCTGAACAACTTTTGGATCCTGTCAGTCTCATATTTGCCCCCATTCATCTAGACATATCTAGACATGTATCCCAGTCAGACTCTGCCTGATTGAGTCATGTCACAACATCGTTTTAAGCTGATTGATTGTGCCTTAAGTATGGGGATCGCCATCCTGTTTCAGAATAGAGCCGCACTTCATACTTACCATTGGTGATTTTTTTTTTTTTTTTTTGTAAATAAATTGAACAATTCTTCCCATTTTAAAAACCATGGGGGCACAAACATTTGCACAAAAATCTGAATGTACTACCAAAAACTTTCATTTTATTGCTTATGAAAAAATGAAATCTTTAGTAATGAGTCAAAAAAGTTTACTGATATTTACTTATATCAATAAGTAAGGAATAAAATATGATGGAGAGTGCTGTTATATGAAACTTAATCAATAATGAGATGGTGTGATGCTGTTACCACTCTGAATTTGACTATTTTATGATTATTTTCTCTCATAATACATAGATTAGTGAACTAAGAGGTGACCGTTTCCATTACCATTGGAATAATACATGTCATTATATTAACAAAAGTAGGTAAATGGTCTACAGGCATACATGGATTTCCTCAGCAACAATGATTAAATGATTAAAGACATTACTCTGTAGTGTGCTCAGACATCCCACCTTTATATTTTTCCAGAATTTTCTTGCAGGACAATGACACATTTTTGTAATCAGAACTCTATTTATCATCTTCTTATGACAATACTTGAGCTATAGTTAATAAATCATATTTATATTCTGTTCAGAGTCTTCCACACCTCTGCCAACAGACAAAGAAGAGCACTCAGGTATGTTTCCATGTTGAGAGACTATCCATGTTGCTAATTCTCATATCATTTGGAAACAAATCAGTGTTTGGTCAGATATTTTCTGCATGAAATAAGCCACATTGATAGATATATGTAAGTATAGTTTATTTATAAAACACAACCTCAAGCTCATCTTCTAGTGAGCTTTTCAGACATTAAACAGCTTTTGATCCTTGATGATGACTAGGTAAAATTCCCCAAAATGCCAGTGAGGGGGGAAAAAAGGCATTCCCCTTTGGGTTTGTAGCTGACCATGCAGTATGGAAAGAAAGAACAACTGTACATTAAACAATATAGAATGATGCATCAGCAGATCTTTGATCATGAGGAACAGTCCACCAGTGTAGTGAGCCAGTCCACCAAAGAGGATAACAGTGAGCATATTGTACACTGTATACTGTAAACTTTAGGACTGATGTCAAGGTAATGGTCTGGAGGTACAATAAACTACAACCATCTTAAGCTTTGGTTCTGATTTCAAACAAAAAAACAAAACCAAAATGGACTCCTTCATGGTGTCATTTCATGTCGCTATAATAAATTCATTTCTCTACCATATGTAACTTAAACAATGAGATACACGACATGCAAAGGGAATTTTGAAAGTGGTTTTTATTTTCATTTTCTTTTTCCTGAGGCTATGCTCAAGACCATCTTCTCCTTCTTGGATGCAGTCTCTTTGTGTCTCTATTTGGCTGCTGAGAGGACAAAACACTCTACACCATAAATGAAGCTTAATGAAACTGGTGAACATTTTGAACAGCTTGACCCTTGTGCAATATTTCTGATAGAGGTCTTTAAATAGTATACTTGGTTTAGGAGCACTTTCTGACCTACTGAAACACTAAATAATTCATTTTGTTATGAATCATTTTCATGTCATTGTATAAATCATTTTCATGTCACTGTACTGATGAACACTGAACACTAGATGGTAGCAAATCCATTGTGTGTGTGTGTGTGTGTGTGTGTGTGTGTGTGTGAGCAATAATAATAATAATAATAATAATAATAATAATAATAATAATAGCTTAAAAGTGTAATAAAAATTTAATCCTGATGGCTCATTGTGTGTTTTGTTATCTGTATCTTTCAGTAAAACTGACTTTTGTGTGTAGACATGTTTTTGTGTCTTAGTGGGAGCCAGATGATTATCCCCACAATGATAGTGTTACAGTTTTGAGAAAGAAACTGCCTTTTAAAAACAAAAAGACAAAAGCTAAAAGAGCTGAAAGGTTTCCTTTTGCTTACTGAAGATTAGGTTTGGGTTAGATTTAGGTGTAGGTTTAGCATTAATTAACGGCATTAATTATTATGTCAGTGGAAGGTTCTTACAAGGATAGTAAAACAAAAATGTGTGTATTATAATCTCTTTGTAGTGACCAAATGTCCTCATAATTATAGGAATACATGACCTTAGCATTTAGGAATTACAGCCATTTTATGGTACAGGTATTTGGACAATTGATTGACAGAGAGATAATTGACCAAGTGTGGTCCATTCCCTCATTACTTCAAGACAAATGAAGCAGATAAATTATTATTCAAAACTAAATGAAAAAATAATATTTTTCTACAACATTTAAATTCTTGATAACTAAAATTATACTAGCAGTTGCCCTAAAGGGAAAAAAAAACAATAATGCACTGTGCACAATAATACACTGCAAATCATGATATGGGGTGTAAGGTTATGATAGCATAAATGTTTCATCCTGTTCCACTTCAACCCACATGCAGGCCTTAGGGACTGCTGGCCTATAAACAAAGCAAGTGAAGCCTCTGGAAGAGAATAGCTATGAGGAAACAAGAGTATATCCTAAATTTCTGTCCTTTGTTCCTCTAATGATCTCCCATTCTCCACTGTCGTGTAAATGCTACACACCAGATTAGGACAGGAAAGAAGGTGAGAGAAGAAACAAGAAGGTAACAAGATGCAAAGCTGTGGCAAAGTTAAAGCTACTGTGGTAATGACATCACTGAACGAGGAAACCCTCGTGACCTATATGTTCTCTTTGGGATGTAATAAAGTTTTGTGTTTTTTAATTAGAAAATAATAATATAAAGATGTTGCAGGGAGTATATTTAAGTTGAACTAAATGTATTAACGTTAAATAAAAGTCTGAATCAAATAGATCAGAAACTTTAGATCAGATACATTACAATCACATTATGTACATTTATAATCACTCTTCTTAACCAATGACTGAAAAATTTTATACTGTAAAAATATTTAATATATTTGTTTAAATTATGTATGTATACTCACCTGTAGACTGTGTGAAGTGTTTGGGTTCTTGTTTGTTCACATGGCTTAAAGAGAATTTGGTGAGTAAAAAAATAAATTCTGCACATTTCAGCATTTCAGAATTTTCTTTTTTTTTTTGTTTTGTTTTGTCAAACGCCTTCTTTTACAGTAAGACACTTGTAAAGATGTGTGTGGGAGTCACCTAAGGATACAGTTCTCTTCTACAAAGGATGCACTTGAGTTTCCGTCATCACACCCCCACTGAATGACATGACCAAGGAAAATTTTAGCTTCCTCCGCAGCTCTCCTTCTGAAATCTCAGAACCTATCAGCAGTACAGACTTACATTTCTCACCATCATAACTATATTTTTCAAAAAAGAAGGCAAATGAAACAAAAAAAAAATTCTTTGCCAACCAAGTCAGTTTTTAGGGTCACTGATATGTCTAAAGAGAGACATCTATTTAGCATTTATGGGAGCAATCTCAAGAGTCAGCATTTTGTAACATACAGGTTTGTCACATACAGGAAACATCTTGTTTTATTAACTTCAACAGAAAATTGCTGCTATAAGTTGCTATAAGTGATTGTAGATGTTGCACAACAATAAAATGTAACTATAAACGAATAAAAGTATAATGTGGAATGCTTTAATACATAAAAAATAGTTTAATGTTAGCAAATTGCTGTGGTATAAGAGGAATAAAACATTTTGGACGTGCTGTTTTTGGAAAATAGGGATGGTAACTGATGGTAATTGATCACACCACCGTCTCATTGATTATTTTCCTATAACAGCATACCCAAAATGTTTGTATGAAGAATGAAGTACTTTCGCTATATTAGGTATGAGTATTGGTGTCAAATTCGTGGTATTGTGACAACCCAACGGTGACAACAGTCAGGATTCAGTCAGCAAAACTTCAACTGAGGGGATATCTTTTGGAAGAATGGTTTTCCTTCTCTCCGCTACAGTTCCAGAAACTTCTACAATCTATGCTAAGGCACATAGCAGTTATTTTGGCGGCTCTTTATGTCCAAACACGTTAACATTGTTAACACGCTTTATGTTGTTGTTGACTTCAATTTGTCGCGTCTGTATTTACAGAAACAGCCTCTTAGTTAAAAGGTAAGCAATGGGAAAGATGTTATCGGGCTATTATCCTTCGAGATGCTGATTGGTTGCTACCTGAGCTGTCACGGAAGCCGATTGGCTGATCAGGTGGCATCTCGTCCACGCGCATAATCTGATTGGTCGGCGAGGTTTCCGCGCGGAGGTGGGATGGAGCGCGAGACGCTATAGATCAGAGAGGAAGCCTCACTAACAAGAGGCTTCAGCAAGATACTCTTACCTGAGTGCAACTTTATCATTATCGCTCATACTTGTCGCAAAAAAACTCTCTTTTCTTCGCCATGGACTGTCGAAAAGTAAGTAGAGCTCTTTTTTTTGACGAATTTGAGTTTGACGAATAAACTATTTGAAGTCAATTTCTTTTTTTTTCTTTTTTTTGCAGTTTTTTTTTGTGACACAGTTCCAAGAAGGTTTCTAAAATGTCCCCTGTAGAATGTTAATGGCAGTGTAAATGTAAATGGATAAAAATTGACGCCTGCACCTGCTGAGTGGTTACATAAGAATCAGCTGCCTTGTGTGTGTGTGTGTGTGTGTAGGATGTGGATTATTGGCTTGACTGTGACTTTGATACTCTTTAAACACATCCAAAATCTACATCCCAGAGACTTTATTCTTTTTTTTTTTTTTTATATACATTCTCATAAAGATATATAGTGTGACAGTAGAGCTATAGGAGATGTGGCATCATGTGTAGGTTTGGGTATGCAAAAAATTTGGTATGCAAAAAATGGCTTTGTGATAGTAATGAATCCAAGAAACTCAACTCAGCATGCAATCTGCAAAGAGCAATGAACAATGTAACAAATCAGTATTTGTTTTTGGTTTTTTTTCCATCCCACTTGAGTTCACAGTTCACAGTTTATGTGGGTGTTTTAAAGAGCCATGGCTTCAACACATACTTCATCACACATACACAAAATTTTGGTCACATCATGGGTGTGTTTATGATCATTTAGAAACAAGATGCAATGGTCATATGCCATTTCGTTTGTGTTCTTGCATCTTGAAGTATGATCGATGTGTTTAACATGATTTAAAATTCTTCAGATTAGGGATGGGAATGTTTGTCTCGCACCTCCAGGGTTGGGGGTTCCCTTCCTGCCTCCACCCTGTGTCACTGGAGGTTACATGCTCTCCCCATGCTTCGGGGGTTTCCTCCCCCAGTCCAAAGACATGCGTTATAGGCAGATTGGCCTTTCTAAATTGTCCGTTGGTGTGTGTCCTGTGATGGGTTGGCACCCCGTCCAGGGTGTCCCCTGCCATGTGCCCCTAGTCCCCTGGGATAGGCTTCAGGCTCCCCGCAACCCTGCATAGGATAAGCAGTACAGAAAATGGATGCCTGGATAAGATCTTATGTGTCACATCATGGGTGTGTTTATGAGTTTTTGATCATTTAGAAACAAGGTGCAATTGTGATATGCAATTTTGTTCATGCTTTTGCATCTTATGATTGATGTGTTTAAGTGATCGATAACATGATTTAAAATTCTTCAGATTAGGGGTAAGTGATATGACAAAAATATCATATCATGATTCTCAATGGCATTTCTACAATGCACAGTTTGTATCACGATATATAGCCTAGATTTGCTAACAAAGTGCCACCAATAGAGTTTTTTTATGGGGGATGCTCCACATCCCCAGGGGCAGTCGTGGCCTAATGACTAGAGAGTCGGATTTGCAACCCGAAGGTGAACCTGAAGGTTGTGGGTTCGAATCTCAGGCCAGCAGGGCTTGTAGGTGGGGGGAGTGAACGACCAGCGCTCTCTTCCACCCTCAATACCACGACTGAGGTGAGACCCTTGAGCAAGGCACCGAACCCCCACCTGCTCCCTGGGTGCCCACTGCTCCGGGTGTGTGTGTGTGTGTGTGTTCACTACTGTGTGCGTGTACTTGGATGGGTTAAATGCAGAGCACAAATTCCGAGTATGGGTCACCACACTTGGCCACACGTCACTTTACATAATCTGTACTAGTCAGATTTTTTTTAATTGTTATTTAACAAAGAGAAACATACAGTATATCACTGATATGATGACGTTTCTGTAAAGAGACATTATTTTAAATATTTATATAAGGAGTAGGAGTTCCCAGTGTCTGTGCTTTGTAGCAGACAGTAAGTAGAAAGAAGTGTTTTTTTAAAGGTATTATAACCTAGGATTTGTGTGTGTGCGTGTGTGCGTGTGTGCGTGTGTGTAAGTAGAAAGAAGTGTTTTTTTAAAGGTATTATAACCTAGGATTTGTGTGTGTGCGTGTGTGCGTGTGTGCGTGTGTGTGTGTGGGATAAAAGGATGAGTAGGTTCAGAGTGAGTCTGCTATGTAAGTAGTAATTAAACAGCCGCATGGGTTGCCGAGGCATGGTAGAAATTGCACTTTTCAGCTGAAGCGCCTTTGCTGAAATGCTGTTGTCTTATTATCTGTCACAATGTTTGCTGGAAACAATGTTCAACATTTTTGACATTTCTGATACCGATTTCTGTAGTCAAAGTCCGCCAACACAAATAATCATCAACACAAGCAGTGAAGGACATTGCATAAGCGTGGGTTCTGACTTGAGGGCTGAGAACTTTCTGGAAACACCAACACTAACTGCATTATCTGAGCAGAATCCAAAGATCAGGCTTGTGATTGATGAGACAGATGGCCATGTGCATGTTCCAAACTGATGGGCCGCTGTTCCAGAAATACGCACTTGCAAGTGCACTTTCACGCAAGATGTTTCTGTGTTGATTGGGCTCGGTAGCCATGCCTAGATTGGTTGCTATGCACATTTCTTATCCAATTCCATTATGAATGAGCACCATTAATATTCAAAGGTGTATGCAAGCTAAAAAAGCATAAAGTCCTGTGCAGCGTCTCAGTTTTGGCTTCTTTGAAAGGCCTTTGAGCAGAAAGAGCAAGGCAGGCCCCTGAGGCCTCGTTTGTCGTACAATAGTTTGCATGTTTATCCCTCTGTAATAGCAGAGCAACCCCTATGGAACGTCACGCTTCCTTTCTGCTCAACATGGTTCCTTGCAAAGTTCCTTGGTGGATCCGCAAGTCATCGGTCTCTGCAGAGCAATGAACCCCCAGCAGACAAGCTAAATTAGATGCGATGTAGGAAACTTGGGCCTCGATGGGCAATGATGACAAGCACTAGCCATGTGGGAACAATGAAAAAAAGCACTCACAGAAACCCACAGGGAAGGAAGCGTGTCTTCAACTACAGCCTGGTTCATTAGAGATAAAGCCAAAGGGAGTTGGTGGAATTTCATGGCCTGAGGAAATGCTGTGCTGATTAATTGGTTGTGCTATAATGATATTAATTTATGCCAACTTGCTATAACTTGCTGTAATGAGTCTAGGAAGGGTGTTGCATAATTTTGGTGTAAAACAGATCATTAGAGTCTCCTGGCCAAATGCAACTGAGGTTATCATCCCACCTTTTGAATTTGTGTCTAACAACTGAAAGGAATAACAAATAATGGGGAGAAGAAGGGCTAAATAACGCAAAACTGGGTATAGTTTACAATTTAGACTTCTGAATAGAGGAAATATTGTTAATACTCTAAGAAGCACTGTTTTCTAAATAATACTGGGTTTGTTTGTTTGTTTAATTATTTATGCCTTTTGGCTTGTAGCCTATACCCTTTTTATTACATCAGCTCTTATAAATATCCGAAAATCATTAATTTCATTTACTCATAACCAACATGGCTGCCTTCACACTGTTTTTTGCCCTCTAGGAGGTGTGCGCTCAGCAACAAGATGAGGACATCATGGATATTCCACTAGACGACCCTACTGCTAACAAGGCTGCCACTAAGATCCAGGCCGGCTTCCGGGGTCACATGACTAGAAAGAAGATGAAGGATGACAAACCAAGAGAAGAGGTGAGCAAAAACACACTAAATGAAGTTCTGGATGCTTGGAAAACAGCATTCTCTCCAAAACAAGATTGCGTTCACACTTCGAGCTCACAAACAAGAACCTGAATGTTCTTTTCCTCAAGGGTTTTTCACATAGGGATTTATCACACCTCTACCTCAGATGCTGTGCTTTTGAATGGAACTTTTCATTGTTAATTGGAGGTTTATCTGTTACCATTTGAGCTAACTTCCTCAAAGCGATACCCAGAACAGCTGTATGTTGTTGTTCAACAACATCTAGTTGTGTTCTAACGGGAATCAGGTGTCTATTGCTTATTGACTCACAAACACCTGGGTCCTCAAAGCCCATGGTAGTTATGTTTGTGTCTTGACTTACTGATTAGGATAGGGTAAGGTTTAGACTAAGCAACTGAAATACGAAATGGGTAGATAATATGATACAATGGCATTTTTTCACATCAGTGACACATAGTAAATTATTAGTAGCAGCTTGAAGGGGATTTGCATAACCATGTTTCTGGAAACTTTTTCAAACTGATACGATCAAAAAACTCACACCTTCAAACATCTTTTTTCATTCTGCCAGATTTTGTTTCAAAATGACTCAGACTAAATCTTTTCTGTTCTCAAAAGCAAACAGCACCAGTATAAGTTATTATAACGTTACTAATCACTATATGACTAATAATTATAACATTACTAACCAGTGTAACATTACTAATTATAATAATAATAATAATAATAATAATAATAATAATAATAATAATTCAGTTCAATTAAATTTTATTTGCATAGCACTTCTAACAAATGGATGTTGTCACAAAGCAGCTTTACAGAAATAAATACATTCAGGATCTAAAATGTAAATGTATGAATTTATCCCGATTGAGCCAGAGCTGACAGTGGCAAGGAAAAACTCCCTGAGACAAGATGAGGAAGAAACCTTGAGAGGAACCAGACTCAAAAGGGAACCCATCCTCATCTGGGTGACAACGGATAGTGCGATTATAAATGTCTTCTATAACTGTGTACTACATGAACAAACAGTGCAATTGATTGCAGTTGTCACATGAAGTCTGTTTTGTTGAACCTATCCACTGTCCACTGATGGAGATCTGCTCCTTTACTTAAGAAAAAAAACTATTCACAAAAGACTTGACTAAACATATACATTTTCAGTCTAAACCTAAACAATGAGACTATGTCTAAGTCCTGAACACTAATTGTAAGGCTGTTCCATAACTGTGGGGCTTTGTAAGAGAAAGCTCTACCCTCTGCTATAGTCTTCACTATTTAAGGTACCAACAAATAGCCTGCACCTTCTGATCGAAGTAGGCGTGACAGATCATAAAAGACCAAAAGTTCGCTCAGGTACTGTGGCGCAAGACCATTCAGTGCTAATAATAATAATAATAATCAGGTTACACTAATCAATGCAAACCTAATCAGTATAGCATTGCTAATCAATCTAACATCACTAATCAGTGTAACATTGCTAATCAGAATAAAATTGCTAATCACTGTAACATTACTACTCAGTGCAGCATGTCTAATCAGAGTAATATCACTAATCAGTGTAACATTCCTAATCAATGTAACATCACTAGTAAGTGTAACAACACTAATTGGTATAATGTGTGTTAGTAAGCTGTCAGAACACCTTCAATTTGCCTTAGCATAAATTCTTCAAGTCTCTGGAACGGTACTGGAGTGATGAACCAATTCCAAAAAAATATTCCCATAGCTGGTGCTTGATTGGTTGTGGTGGTATCTAACAGAATCTCCCATAGGTGTTCAACTGGATTGAGATATTGTGACTTTAAAGACCACAGCTTATGATTTATATCATTTTATTCCTGGCCAGTGAGCCCCCGTGGCCTGTGCCTTTGGGCAGCAGTCATCCTGGAAGAGACCATACCCATCAAGACAGAAATGTTTCAGTAGAGAATAAAGCTGATCAGTCAGTAGAACCTGTTGATTTGTAGTGACTCTTTCCTCTAAGGGGACAAGTGGAGCTAAACCATTGCAGCCCCAGTGCATAACTCACAGGTTTTCCCTTTAATTTGTCATTCGTCTCTTTATATATGGTATATCTGTATATCTATTTTTGAAATGGATGATGAAAACACAGTTCAAACTACTGAACTTTACATGTACTCTTGTCACAGCAGGTACCTGATGAGAGAATCTCTCAGGCATGCATATTATATCTGAGCATAGACTCTTTTATAGTAGCATGCCGATGCCTATGGTTTTTAACAAAAACAACATAAAATGACAAGAAGTGCAAATTAGAACATTATATTCTGTAGAGAGTTCCATAGATATGGACTCATGATACTCCATTGTTTTTAATAATATAAATCAGATTTCAATAGCTTGCACACAGGTTCAACATTTACAGGTAGCAGAGAAAAGTATTGCTTTTAATTTGTACCCAAACTAAAGGATGCATTGTAGGCAAGTTAGGAAAATTTGCACAGAATTTTACTGATGTTCATAAGCAATCCTAGAGCAATCGCAGGAATTTGTGTCGGCAGAATTGGTGTGGCATAAATGGACAAAATATAAAAAAAATAATAGAAGCACTATAAATAATACAGTACCACAGTGCAAAATAATAGTAGAAATAAAGATAAATAATACAATAAATCCAAAGACAATAATAGCAATATATGTGTAAAAAATGCTAATTTGTATATGTATTTGCAATTACTCAGTGATTGTTTTCGAAGTTGTCTTTGGATTTATTATTTTAAACTGTATGCATTTCCAAATTTGCTACGTTCATTAAAAATGTTGACAACTGTCTGTGAGAAATTAGGAAAGAGGAAGAAAATGTATGATTTTCTGACAAAATTTCAGTGCAGGATCCATTTGATGCGCTTTACATTGTATAATAAGGTGCTTCATGTCTGACACACACACTGCAGTCTCCTGTCACTGCATCATTCCTATAATGAAACCATCCATTTGTTTATGTCACTAATTTCTATCTGATATCTAATAGAGCGGCATTTCAAACCCAACTCCACAGAGCATGTTGTGTCTGGGATTTATATTCTCCCCATAGACCTCCTCGTGGCTGAAACGGTTTCCTAGCAATGCTGCCTTAATTACTTGTTGCTAGGCAATAATACAGATGGCATGGGAGTATAGATCACAGGAGTGTCCGCACTCTTGGCTGTTTTATTTTTGCACAGGAAGTGCTTTTAATGTGCTTTAACGCACTGAATTTTCTTGCGCACACCTGATAAACTTTGTAACTAATAAACTGGCAAATCAGTATTTATGTCCATATATTTGTCAAATTTAAAAAATGTAAGAAACTCAACAAGCCAAGGAAAGCCAGTGTGTTATTTTTAATGCTGGTGGATGATAATCAGCTAGTTCCAGTGGCAAGACTACAGAATATACATATAGAAGAGATTAGGGAAAAAATGTTGATAAATGATAGATGAGCCTCTGACATTTTTCTCATTATCCTCATATATTGGTGATTGAAAAGCTGGGATTTTTTTTTTTTTTTAATAAATGGAAAATTTAAAAACTATTTCAGAATTTTTAAAAAAACTTTTGTTTCTTTACAAGTTATAGAACTTATAAATTATAAGTTCTAATACGTGACGAATTTACATTCCTTTAAACTCATATTGACCAACTCCTTTCTACGGAAGGTCGGATTTTCCTTGAGTCACATGTTCAAACGGCATTATGATGGATTTGATCTAATGTGGTTGTAAATTATTTAGCTGAAGCTAGAAACAGAGCAGAAACTAGCTCTAAGGCTAGAAATGTTAAGTCAGGTATTCTTGACTTTCATTTTCCTCTCCCTTACACAAACGTGCGTTTATTCTTCTCTGTTCTTTCAAAAGCGATGTATCTCGTCAGTAGTAACAGAAATCGCTAGTCCGTGGTTACGCATTAAAAGCTAACTGTAACAGTCATGTTAGTTTGTAACTAAGAATTACGGCATGTTTAAACTCTAACTAAATGGTGGTCAACACTGCTGCTTAAATTAAACTCTACCGCTCTGTAGTTTGAGTATTTATTCATTTGGAGTTGTTTGTTTTGTTCATGTTGCATGATTTTGTATGTGCAGCCACAAGCTGACGGTCTCGTCTCTGTTCCAGAAACAAAGGGATAAGAAGTAGCGCGAGAGGACATCCACTGCCGCCCTGACAGTTTTCCACACATCACCGCAATAACCAGAGGTCGAAGAGAAACTTTCGGTGTATAATATATACAAGTGTAAACTTAGAAACTAAGCCTGGATCAGTGACCTTTCACTCCTCCTCTGCTTCTAATAGAGTTTGGACAGTAGTCTGTGGTGCACGGTAGCCCCTCAGCATGTTACATAGCTTAAGTGATTAACATTTTGGTTAAGGTTCTCTGTTGCTTCTAATAAGACAAGCAAAAATGTGAACTGATTAATTTTTTTTTTTTGGTGCTCCCCCCCTGCCTGTATTCTTAGTCATATCTTCATACGTAAATAATGTAACGGAAAAGATCACACCGAAACAAAGACGGACAAATTATTTCGTTTTTTTATGATTCGGATTCAGTGCTGTCAAGGTGTTCATTGTACAAGAGTTCCTTAGACTATTATGACTATTTTTTTTTTTTTTTCAAAATTTATGTTTTTCACATTGTTGGAACACTTTTGAAAACTTCAATTGAATCTCTTCAATTTTTTATTTAATTAATCAGGGGGAAAAAATTGTCCTGCATTAAAAATTTTTCTTTCTTATCAGCCTTGGCACCATAACTGCAATTTACACTGGCGTCCATTTTTGATATAATTAAACCTGCCTGCCTCTTTACCTTATCTGAATTTCGAAGAACTGCGTTAATATCCTACTTCTGTCTTTGTAACAGTTTTTCGATTAATTGAGCAAATCTACAATCCGCTTGCCAATTATCTTGAATTTCCTCTTTATTCTCCTTCTCTGTGTGTGTGCTTGTGTGTGCGTGTTTGTGTGTGATTTTTTTTTAATCAGGCTGCAGGAGTGCCAGAGCTCATGTTTTTAATTACAGTACACAAATCACAATGGACAGAAGAAAGTAGAGCATGTGGTAATTATCGTGCTTTTCTCCTGGAAAGACTTTGAACACAATTGCTTGCTTTTTTCCCCCACACAGTCATGGGAAACCATACAAGGCAAAGAAACAGTAAATGCTGCCAGACTAAGGTCATGGTTTCTTCAAGGTATAAAAAAGATGACTTAAGTTCTTCAAGGTGCGATTTAGCCTTGAAGTTTCCGACTTGCCCTCGTCGGATCCCAGTGGCCATGTTACAAGCCAATACTTCTGATACTTTTTCTGAACAAGTAAGAACATAGGAGAAGTTTTTGAAAGCTCATGAAAAAAAAATGCAGCGTGGTTAGATTTCATCCGTTATAGTATGAATGAAGTCAGAAAAGATACAAACCGTAACCCTGACTTTAACTTTAGATATGGAGTTATATGGAATCACTCTGAATTTACAAGATCATCAGAAATGGAGGACAGAGTCGTTTCAATGATATATCCATTTATTTTCAGTAAGCACATTAACATGGTCAGGGTCGTGGTGGATCTGGAAGCTATCCCAGGAACTTTCTGAGCAAGCTAAATTTTTCAGACTGGGTACGAGTTTGAGCACATGTTTTTGGGTACTCATTGAGTCCGCTACCAGTACTCAATCAGTGAGGTGTCATGGAACATTTTATTTAGCTCCGTTCTTCTTGTTGTCATTTGGTTTACATTCACAGTGGCTATGAAAAGCGTACATAAATGTGTGATCATGCGCTTAAGCTTCCAGGCTTATTCTTACTAACATTAGCTAGTTGATTTTTAATGAAGTGCGTTAGCTAGCCACATTGATTATGTTGGATTGAGTAGGGTAGCAGTGGAGAAGAGCAGGTTTTGTTTTACACCAGAGGTGCATCTGATCTTCAAGAACAGCATACTGGGTAAGAGCTAGTAATTTCCACTCTCCTAGTTTTATGTTTAAGATGTTTTTTTCTTGAAACTTGTATTGTAGTTTCTCTTCTTCATATTCTCGCAGAGCACAGATTGCAGTCTGTTTTGATTTGATTACCATTATTAATCGTAAAATACATCCATATGGCTGTCATTTTGTTTGTTCTGTTCATTAGCATGACAGTGTACACTAGGCTTACCTTCGTCTCCTAAATGATCATAATGGGAAAGAAGCAAGTTTTGCTTAAAAGACAATTTTCTCAGAATAGACCCACATCTACCTGTACACAATAAAAATAGAATATGACCCTTCTCAATATGACAGATATTTTCTTATTGGCATCTACTGTATTATAAATCTACGGCCCCAAATTCCTTTGTTCTACACAAGTAAGACACATTTCCAAGCAGTGAAGGGAAATGTGTGTTGAGCACAGTATTGAGATCAGCGGTTCTCAGCTCTATTCCTACTGACCTGCTACACCTTGCAGTTTCAGGTTTTTCTTCTCCACCACACCTGATCCATCTCCACAGCTCATTACCAAGCCCTTCATGATCAGGGCTAGGTGTGTTAGGTTAGGGAGAATGTGAAACTGCACGGGGCTGTGGCTGCTCAGGCCTAGAGGTTGAGAACCCTTGACCCATGTGATATTATGTTCACTCATTTCCATTTTCCCCTCACATGTGCATGGGCCATGGATGTTTATATGAGTAAAATCCTTGAAAAAATCTTTTCTCCAAAGCTGAAAATCAGCAATCAGCCATGCACAGTATACGTGTCATTTGTGAATCATTAGCGTGATACTAGAATAGCGCTGTTGAATGCTGAACGAATTGATTTTTGTTGATTAATTTGTTGATTAATTTTCTATTATAACAGCAGCTCTGACAGTATGTAATTCCCGATGCTTCCTGAAGTTTTATATTAATTAATATTTAACTCATTCTAATACGTTATCAATTTTTAAAAAAGTAACAATGTACAAAGGGACTTGTAGGATGGATGCTCAACATAAACAGATTAAATTGACCTTGACGACTATACCACGGCAAAACGACACTTCTCTGTAAGTAAATTGTAAAAAACCTTCCTCAGAGGTCATAGTGCATTTTGTGACAGTCTGAGGTATGGCTACAACTTTCCATTTTCCATCACAGGAAACAGTAACATGACAAGCTGCAACTCCAAGAGAGTGGAAAAAAAGAGAGGCTGGCTGTTGCTGCCATAACGTAAGTGATAACAGGAACGAACTTGTTTCACAGACTTTCCACAGAATTAACTATAAATGGATAAAAAGTACACCGTGTTCTTTAATAAATATAAATTTGCAATCTGTGGTAAATCACTATGGTATAAGATAAATAGACACTTACCCTGTGAAAACTTCAATAAACTTTTTATTAGTTGAAACCCCACCATTGTCATTGAGACGAAGTAGTATGGTAGGGCCTGAATATTATTTTCCTATAATAGCATGCACCAATGTGTTTCACTCACTTTTGCTATACTTATAACCAATCACTATGTTTTATTGTATGCTGTTTTGATGTTGAACAATTCCAGATTGTATAAGAGTTTTAATGAATCACAGTGAATCTGTAACAATGACATGTCAAGGGGTTTTATGCGGTTTTACACACTACAGTGCATACAGCTATTACAGTCTGTGTCACCACAGTCAAAATATGATATTTTACCAATTCTTTTACCCAGTCCTAGTTGTAGTTCTGTGTGTCTGTGTGCATTAAGCTGAACAAGACTATCGAACGAGGGCCTGTACCCACTCAGTGCCCACGCATCCCAGCTCCCACACAGCCAGCAACACGGGCGGGGGCAGGGGAGTTATGAAATATGAATTTTCACTCAGTTTCCCATAGCAACACGAACGGCAGCGGTGCTTCTCCACAGCTTCACCATCTCTCTGTTCTTCGGCTTGTTCGAGTTACATCTCCCATGCTTCTCGTGGGTGAACGAGGCTGGAATGTGCATGGTTTACATATGGAAATGAGACATAAACTAATTTTGCCAGATTCAACACTTTTCCTTCTAAATAGACCTTGATAATGTAACAGGAGGGTGGTGGATATCATATGTCCTACTTTTATTGATTAGTGTATAATATATCTAGAATTTCTATAACACTATTTTTTTTGGCAAAGTTCTATTAAAGGCTTGATTACAGAGATGTAAATCTTCCAGTCTGGCAACACTGTATATGAAGGGTCGCCACGAGCATGCTGCAACACCTACACTGACTTTTCTATGATGGAGTGATGAAATTACTTGTATACAGTGACAACCTCCACATTTCACTCTCATCTCTGTCTCTCTCTTTCGCTCTCTCCTGTTCTCTTTCCTCACACGCAAACTCTGATCGGGCATATTTATGGATCTGAACTGCTCTGAGAAGTTTGGGAAAATATTACACTGGCCTGAAATGCTAAATGTTGCAGACGTGCCGTGAACATGTGAAGGAGACCATCATGGACATCATTTTGCATATGAACACTGGATGCAAATTACCTTAGAGCATGCACTATTCTATACAAGCTGCAGCGAAGCTTGTAGATACCAGGATGTTGTTTGTGTGGAAGTGAATGTTGAGGCTCAAATATGCCAAGTCATTTGATATGTATAAACACTTCTAAATAAACATCAGAATCATATTTTTTAAAAAAAGAAAGAAAATCTGAATGTGCAATTTTCAAAACACTTTCATATATCAAAGTGCAAACTCGCATAAAATACTATGCAAGGAATAAAACACTTTGTGCTGTTATGGGAAAATAATCAACAACAGGGTAATGAGTTGAATCCCAGCATGAAGTGGAGTTACTTTTATCACCCCAAACACTCACATCTACACTACAACAGCACATGAGCTGTTTTGTTCCTCTTATACCACATCAATTTGCTATTTAAAAAAATAATAAATTTCACACTAAAAACCGGACCACCACCACGATGTTCTTGTTCTTTTTCCGTGATTTTTACTAGTGGAAGAAGAAAAAATGGTGGAAGAAGAAGAAAAATTCAGATACATACCAGACTCACCTTTGTTCGTTGGCCCCTGATTAGGTGGAGTCTTTGCAGGACAATATTTGTTCAAGTTCACCCCGTCACCAATTTCAAAAACACGATCACTGGTTTTCCACCATTCAATTTAAGGGTCTCTGAACGGTGCTGTGCACCCTTGAGCAAGCCTAATAACCCTTAAAGGAAAAATCCACCCTGAATAACTTGCATATTAATCTTTATAATTAAGATGTGATATTCAGTGGCATCCAAGATTTATTCTGTAATGAAATTCTGAGACTCTCTTACTTCAAAAACATATTTCATCAGCATGTTGGTCTGTTTTCACTTCGGTTAACCGTTTCCTATATTACCCATAATGCTGTTCAACTAGGGAATTTATGCTGTGTTTGAGATCAACAACCAGTAAAAAAAAAACCAGACAACTTGAAATTTCAACTCATCACTTTGGGGTAGTCTTCTCAACTATCAAGTCCTTCCCCATTTACGGGGTGATGTCAGATCAACATGGCCGCTCACACTGTGAAAAGTGTAAAGTTCCCCTTCTCTACTTTTAACTTAATTTATAGCAGTATTGGCTTTAGGTCTTTAGGTACTTGGTTAAATCCATAACACTGACCATACTAATCACTGCTTTGAGAAGGTAATCATCAATGTTAGAATTATCATTAACTTTAGCCGGTTAGCTAATGTCTGCTGATTAGCTTGTTGCTAAGCTACTTGCTATTGTGTTGCTGTTGTTGCTGCACTGCAATTTCAGTCCCAAAGGTTGCATTAACATTTAAAGTTCACCGTAGTGGAACAGAACTCAGGCCTGTAACTATAAAAGTGTGCTTAAATTAGATTTCTCTGAGTTTTATGTGCTCTGACAGAACAAGCAAAAAACACGCTTTCATGAAGGCCTCCATGTTTTGTTTTGGGTTTTTTTTCACTTCATACGTTGAACATGCCATGGTGGGAAATGACATTATTACAACCTGCAAATTACCATTTAAAAGGCACCACGAAGGCAGCATTCCCCCCTGCTTCATCTTTCTCTAAAGAGTGTGATGTAGCAGCACTTTAGGACAGAAGTTCTGCGAGGAATGACAGATGAGGAGCTGTTTGAAGAACATCAGAGGAAATATTGTGTAAGTAGTAATGTGGACTTGACCGCAATCCAAAAAGCGACCCAAAAAAACAAGCATTTCCTTTATCTCTGTTAATGAAATTATGCTTCACAAGTAATCCATTATTTACACACATTACACACAAAACCTTGTGTAATCCTCCAGTCGAAGACCATTTGGGTTATGCTGAAAGTTCATTTCCTTCGTCCTCTTTTGCATGACTAGCTTGTCATTCTGAATGAATTCTCTTAGCTCAAATTTTATTAGTCCATTCAGTGCATCTCACAAACAACACCAAATGAGTGTAGAAACTTTCATAAAACTGTCTTTAAACACTGTTTCAAGTCCAGTTTGCTTATGGCAAGACACTATAGGTGAATACTATAGGTAACTGATTCAAAATGAGGCTGTGTCTAATTAAATATGTATAAATGTACATGCTGAATAAAACAAAAAGCACTTTTTTGATGTTAAAATTAAAAAGTTTATTTCACTGTGAAAATGTTGTCAAGAGAAAGACTTCAAAGACTCAAAATTCATTTATTTATTGTTTAAGCAAGATTTATAAAATACGGTTAAAAGTCACTTATTTAGGTTATTATTAATTGTAAAAGGTTTTATAGGAAGGTTAATCCCTCAGTAATATGACAACATGACAATTTCATGAATGCAGGTCATCTATAAACAGAAATCTTTGATTCTGAACATAGAAACAAGTGATTTTGAGAGAAACCATTTTTAAAAATACAATGTGGTTTAATATATTTCCACTGTAGTTATTGGGATTTATAATAAACATGTTTATCTGTATCTGGTAGCAAGTTTTTTCTTGGATGTAAGTCATGGCCTGATTGTGAAGTGGGCAGAGCTTAAAAGCCTTCTTCAAAGTTGCTAGGAGGTTGGTTGTGTGTTGACAAAAACAGTGAAATAAGCTTTTTTTTCTTCATGTTTTGATGTTTTTTAATTGCTACAGTTTGAGAGAAGACATTTTATAGAAGCAACTATTCCATGACCAAAATTGTTGTTTCTACTTGTAGTGTCTTGCCTTACCTTAATAGATGGCATCTTCTCATGCTCTATTTGGCCTGGTCTGCCTCTCCCTCCTGCTGAACCTATGAATGAAGGGATAGCAGGGGGTTAGCTTACTCAACAATGTCCTGGGTTCAAGACTGTTTATACATGGTCCATGGACAGGAAGAAAAAAAATAAGCTGCAACCTGAAAAGGGGACACTTTCACTTATGGTACAAAAATACTTGTTTTGGTTTTAATCCCACACTCTCAGAAATAAAGGTATCAAACTGTACTTTTCCTTGTGACTGGGGTGGAACCGTCAAGGGTACATCATTTGTACCTTTAGTATGTATCATTTACCTTTCAAAATAATTTCAGGTACCTAGGTTGAATTTAAGGTCCACTGATGTACATTTAACATGAACATGTTTCCAACATGTATCCTCCCAGGTAAAATATAAATACGAAAGGTGCATTTCTACATGGTAATTACTAAGGTGAGGTCACTGTACCTTTTCACATCTAACCATGATGAAACCATGACTCTCACACTCTTCTTTCAATTTCAATGTGTTAGTAAACAGGAAAGGTGGTGCATTATGGTGCATTATTATTTACTATAATCATTCTTACATATCCAACATATCCAATGCACAATTTCCTTGCAACTTCTTTAAACAAATGCTGGGGTCTTATTTGCTAGTGTACTGATGCAAATGTGCTCTATGTCCCATGTTGAACATCCGGTACTTTATGTCCTGGTCAACGCCCCCTACACGCAGAAACAGCACACAAACATACAGTATAATGGCTCACACACGTCGCACACTGGGGTATGTAAGACCAGACTACACATATACACAAAAAAAACATACAATGCTTCACACATTCCATCACTGCATGCATGCGCATGTGTGCATTTGTGTGTGAGTGTGTAGTCTTGGCATAGTCCAGCCTCAGTAAGAATAGCAGTGCTCATTTAGGAGGACGTGTTTGGAGTGGACAAATCATGCGAAGAAGAGAAGAGAACGAGCGTTAGACCCAAGATGAAGGAAGGGAGGATGAATCACTGCAGAACATTTGCCCTCTGTTGCATCCTTTCCCTCTTTCAATCAGGTAAGAGAAGCAAAACTAATTTTTTCCCCTTTCCAGCACTACTTATTACCAGATTTTTGAGTGGTTTGGAGCAGGTACTGCTGAGAAGTTTGGGTTTCCAGGTCTGTTTTTAGTGATAATATTCATGGAAATATCCAGTTTTAGGTGGACAAAGTTTGTTTGAAGGTGGTTTGAAATACATTATATATAAAAGGATGTTTCTTGTTATCTATATGACACCTGAACTTATTTCTGCATAGCTACAGGGAAAAAGAATATAAGAGAAACTTATGTTCATATTAATAAAGTAAATTCAAACATAATAAAGCAAGTGTGATACTCAAAATAAGCTCAAAAACTTTGCAAAATTTGTTTTATTCTTAAACATCTTTAAACAGACTCAGTCCCAAGCATTTTAATCTGAAAACGTATGTGGTTATGTTCAATTAGCCCTTCCTAAAGGAAGTAGTGTCACCTATTTGATGGTGTCTATCATTGGTGTACACAAGACTTAACCATAGGACAGTAAATCATTGAGATAAATAGACACCTAACACAAATGGTCACTTCATATTTCCAGAGATACTGGCATACTGGGCGCCATGCTTCCCAAAGCTGTTAGTGTTGAATTGCTGTCCAATGTTGTCATCGGCAGAATCAGTGCTGCCCTGTGCGTTTCTGTTCCTCCAACCGGCCCGATTGTGCTTTCTCTCTGAGACTGCTTTTCATAGAGGAAGCCAGGCAAAACAATCCCAGCTTTTGTCTCCTCAATCCCAGATCGTCCTCTCTCGCACCAAGTTTGCATGCCAAGAACATTTTCAGTGGACTATGACTGAACTATCTAAAAGGTATAAACTGTAAAAAGTGTTAAAGAAGACGTGATTTAGTGATTAACACCGTAAATTTAATGAATAAGGGGGTTCCCCATTTGGTCCTTGGTCCTGTAGGTCCTACATTACTTTCCAAATTTGAGATTTATCCTGGGGTAATCAGGGGACAGATTGGTGCTGCCTGGTCAACAGGTCCTTCAAAAAATAATAGGAATCCTGCCAAGTTAGGTGGAAAACAATTTACTTAATATACTTCAGTATTTTGTCTAAAGAACGGATTATTTTCGGTAGCCCTAGATAAGTCCACTTTCAGTTTCTACCAAATGGCAATCGTGAGATGTTGGTCTGGTTTGTTTTGACTGCTTCAATTTCATTTAACTATCGGGTATCTTACAAACACTCAGAATAATTGTTTTCTCAAGGGTTCTTTGGATAGCTAAAAATTCTTAGCATCCTAAAGTGTTTCTATTTGCAGCTCTTTCTGTTAGTGAAACACTCTGTTGTACCTTTGAGGGGTTTCTCCATATGGAAGCTGCATTTTTAAGAGTATAAGTAGGAGTGTGCACATTAGGCCTCATTTATCAAGCTGGATATGAACAAAATTTTATTCTTAAAATTTTCACACAAATTAATGAAAATATTGTGAAATTTGTTTTGTTTTGTTTTTTAATATTAATGGCTTAAAGGAAACCTGACACACTGGTTGAGCTTCATTACTGGAAGATTTAGTGCATTTCAAACAATTTAGTCATCATTTTGTTGATTTCAGCTTTTTGCCTTTTTGCCTTTGCCTATTATAGAGTTTTGTGGAATTTATCCTAATGTGTTTTACTATGGTTTAATAGGTGCATCAGGATGCAGTGTAAGGAGGTAGCAGCTGGGCACATGCAGAGGCGAGAAGAAGCTTTGACAGAATCAGCAGCATGCTTATTACAGTAAAGTACTATCTTCACACAGTGTAGGAGGTAGCTGAGAAGAGTAAATGAGAAAGGCAGGATGGGAGAAATACCTTGGTGCACTGAATAACAACTACTCTTTACCTTCTTACTTACTGTTGAGGAGATTAGGGTTGGTCAAATCACCAAATGAGGCCACACTGAAATTGACCATCTTTTTGCACAGGAGGCGTTGAAGGTGTAAACATCACCAGTTTTGGGAATCTGATCCGAGGCACAGTAGGTGGGGAAGCCCTGCTTTCTGTCCGGTACTCCAGCACCAGTCTGGATCCACCAGTTATTAAATGGCAGCTCAAGAGGGAGAAACCGATCACGGTGGTCCAGTCGATTGGCACCGAGATCATCGGAAACCTGCGGCCAGAATACCGAGACCGTATCCTTGTGTTTGAGAATGGCACTCTCTTACTGCATAACTTAAAGCTCTCTGATGAGGGAATATATGAGGTGGAGATCTCCATCACTGATGACACCTTCACAGGGGAAGACAGCATCGAGGAGTGGCACCTACCATGCGAGAATACAGAATCCTGTATAGACGATTAGATTTTTTTACCAACGTCTTCTCTTCAACCACTCAAATTTTAACATGAGTAGCATAATATGTTAAAATAAAAGTGAGAAGATGTGAAGTTGTACTGATTATTGGAATATTAACCAATACTTTTTGACTTTTTGCCATGCACGTTGTGTCCAAACAACAAGGAGATCCCAAAGATCATTGTTATATGATAGAGTGAGCATTACATTGAACACGCTCTCATTCAGTTAAGATCTTAACTCTACAATGCTTTGCGAAAACTGGGCTACACATCATGGGTGATGTCCTTGATTGTAAATATGTCTGTCCCACCCTCCAAGCATTTTAGTTTCTTTATGGGTTTTCTTGGAAAAACAAACACCAGCTCTGCAATGAACTGATGTGCCAATTTGCCTTTAACATGGGCAATATATAAATTTTTATATTATTTTGATGCTATTTATTCTTCCAATATTAGTTTAATTACATTAACACATTAAATAGATGACCAAAATAAATATTTCAGGCCTTACTATTATGAATCTACTGTTAAAACTACTATTTTAACATTTCGGTTTAAATATCATAAAAATGTTTTTTTTATCACTTATCGTCTTTTATCATTTATATAATCAACAGTCGTTCTCTCACTTTTCCTTTATTTTTTCTCTCTCTTGAAATCAATAAGTGTTTTTTCGTGTCGAACAAAAGATCTGTGACCTTTCGTATTTTTCTGAAAAGACACCGCCTTTTGAATGAAAAAGTAATAAACATTGCTGTATAGAAAGCATGACGTTGATATTAAATGAAATTATACATTTTTCTCTGTTAAATAACCAAATATTTTTCATTAGTTTATTCTCAGTCTTATATTATGTGGCATTATGTGACTGAGTATTTTCCACAGAGCCAATATCCACACCCTATGTGGATGTAACCACCACGACTGTTCTGGAACTGACTGAACATTTCACTCTGAACTGTTCTCACGACACGGGAACCAAGACCACATACACCTGGACGAAAGGCGGAAAGCCGCTGGTTAACCACACTCGCCTGCTGCTGTCTCCTGACCAGAAGGTTCTGACCCTCACACGAGTGCTTCTGGTGGATGATGATGTCTACAGCTGTCTGGTGGAGAACCCTATTGGCAGTGTGAAGAGCTTGCCCCTGAAACTCACCGTTTATAGTAAGTAGTTGTGTTATCTGTAAAAATCTGTAACCTTTATTTCATAATGTATCAGAGTATCAGGGTAGAAAATGCTAAGTTGCTCATTCTGTGTTTACAGAAAGAAGCTCCCTTTACATCATCCTTTCCACAGGAGGCATCTTTGTCCTGATCACTCTGGTAGCAGTTTGTGCCTGCTGGAAGCCATCAAAAAGGCAAGAAATCATAGTATCACCCACCTTTTAACTTCACTTCAGCCAGTAAGAGTCATTTCCAAAAATTTTAGCGTATCGATATAACGTCTTCCTTTTCTGTCTTTCACTTCTGTTTATGTGGTTCTAGGTCGGGACTTTCGGTGGTATAATATGTCGAGGACAAACCAGAAGGTAATCAAGTACACTCTTGGAAAACTGTTGATAGTAGAATTGCTTAATCCTTGAAGGTGCTATGTAGAACTTTAAAATAGAGTGTTTCCCATAGTTATCTGAAAAAAAAAGAAAAAAGCACAAAAAAACATTTTTTAGGAGTGTAAAACTTAGCATGCTAAAGTTATTCTATCCTTTCTTTTCTAAAG
The DNA here is from genome assembly GCA_037577455.1 of Pangasius macronema. Lineage (NCBI taxonomy): Eukaryota > Metazoa > Chordata > Actinopteri > Siluriformes > Pangasiidae > Pangasius > Pangasius macronema. The sequence goes on along the minus strand of CM074971.1, from coordinate 13,557,272 downwards.
AGGATAACAATGTGACCTGTTCGTGCTGTATATGCTATAGAGCTTATATTTATTAGCATAGAGGGGGAAGTAGTATGTTAATAAATCTGTCTAAAATTCAACACAGGGATATTAAAGAAAAGTTTCACACTTCTGTAATATTCCTATGTTTCTTTAAGAAAGTAATTTAGCACAATCTCATCATCATATGCTAATAATTCCACCTTGCTTAGAACAGCATGAACTCCGTGGCTTATCCTGGTTGAAAAAAAAAAAGAAAAACCACTTGATCGTAGGTATTTCGTCAACCGTCTGGTTTACGCTTAGTATAAAATCAGGGTTTAAAGCCAATGAATTTCATCTTTGAGTTTACCTAAATGAGCTTTAATGTCATGATTTCATAAACCTTTTCAAATTCTCATCAGATGATGATGGTTTAAGCATCTACATATACAAATGAAAGCACAAACACAAAAAATGGTGGCATGATTAGCAGTAGTAAGTGGCTAAAGAGGGACTATCATTGCAAGCTTTCATTTATTATTATTATTATTATTATTATTATTATTATTATTATTATCAAGATTTTGTATTAAGCAATCTATTACCCATGTAGCAAACTTATGTTGGGCCAGTGTTGGGCCAGCGTCAGCCATTTCATTGCGCCAACATAATTTTGACCTGTGGGCCAATGTTGGGCCACCAGGGCCAACAGACTTTCAGCCAAGTGTATTAGGTGGAACGGTTACAACAACGGGTTACAATAGTCCCAACAATACTTTTCACGCAGAAACGTTTGTGACGTATGGGTTGCATAGGAAAGACCAACACAGCCACCCAAAACAGACACTGGGCCAACATCAGTTTGCTACCTGGTTAGTAAATATAGAAAAATGAATTTCATTTGCAAATGCTAACTATCTCCTACTAGCTTCCATTTATTATTAACTTTACCTTTTGCTATTAACAATTTTAAAGTGTCATTCAATAACAATTAAGAAGAAGGATTTCAAATATACAGTATGCAGTCATTTTCAGTACATTCATTGCTACAACTTTAGGCTATACATGTGTTAGACTAATTTATAGACTGGCCACACAAATACAAAAATCTATTACAGTAGGGTGATTACTGCCTAGTGCTCGCGTCCTTAGGTCAGAGTGAAATGTAGCTGAAGGAGAAGGTACAACCACGTCACCATTGAAATAATTAAATTCAACGCCTCTTGGCTTTGCACACTCATGTCCAGAAATAGCCATTCAAGTGGATAAGTGGCACATTACTTCGATGTGATTCACAACTTACATTTCAGTCAGCGGTGTTTTACAAAATATTTCACAGATGAGATTAGACTCAAATTCTGCTGAAAGGCTAATGTGGAGTAGTCACTGTGTGGAAATTTGCAGAAGGTTTTAGAAGTCTGAGTGTTCCACCATTCCTGCATGAATGAATGTGCATAATAATGCTTATTCAACAATATTCCACAATATGGCCATGAAAGTCTAGTAAGCATTTTTTAGTAGTATTTTTAATAATGCAAGTGGATTTTGCAGCGTAGCTCGCAGAGCTGCTCTTACTGGCTGACATGTACACCTCCAAAACCCTAACAATGCATATCATCTGTGCTGTGCGTCACAGAGACCCTTCTTCAGTGGGTTTTATCAAGGATTTCAGAGAAATATTGCTTCATTTAGTATTTATTTATTTAGTATTTTAGTAATTCATTTAATTTTTATTGAATATTTCTTTAATCTGACTGCAAACCTGGCATCTGTTTGATGCACCATAAGAATGAACACAAAATATCTGGAAAATGTCGATGTGCAGAGAAAGTGAGAGAGGAAAAACAAGCTGCAATTATATTTCAATGCAATATAAACCAGGCCTAATGTTAGGTCAATGGAGAAGTTTAGCAGATTCTATAAATTCAAACAATTATTTTCTATTGGAATTCATATGAATATTGGACTGGATTGGGTTGACCACACTAGAATATGTATGTTTGGCCCTGCAGGACTCCCCAAGTGAAGAACCTGCCTCAGTGTGCAAAACGTGCACGAGCAATGGTGGCAGTCCCTCCAGCAACAGGAGATCTGCCGCACCTCGTACACACTCACCTGAACCTCCAGCACGTGCGTCCCGGCGTTACCCACGCACACCCACCAGCTCCCCTCCTGTGCGCCACGGCCGGAGGCGGGGCCACAGCCGGAGCCCACCCGCTCGTGTGCCATCTCCATCACGCACCCGCACCTCCAGTAGCTCCTCCCCTCCAAACCGGTGGCCTGTGGATTCACCTCTCACCGAACCAGCTAAAAGCTTCATCCAGCCTGTAATGCTGCTTCGAGAGATAGAAGAGGGACTTCCTGTCAACTAATTTGAGTTCAGGGCATGTTTATGGGACTGAGATAAATGTGTAAATATGTAAATATATATTTTTTAAATCTTTAAAAAAAATCCATATGCCAATGTCTTTATTTTCAGAATCAGGATCTTTACTCACCAAGGCTTATGAGGAAATTCTCTTGCTGCACAGTAGAAAGAATATTATTATATAGAACAAAAAAATCTATACTTTCACAAAAAAAAAAATGCCTCTTGGGTGGTACCCTCAAATGTACATCTTTTGTAACTTTAGTATTTTTTTTTGTCTAGGAACGTGTGCATAATGTATATTTTAAGCTTTACTCTGTAAAAAAATTACAAACCCATTACAGTCCTGGGGAAAAGAAAGTACACCCTCTTTCAATTCTAGCTTTTATTTGTCAGGGCCTTAATAACAGTTGTGTGGTCCTCACCAGCTTCTCTAAACAAACAAATAAACTCAAGTGACAACAGAAAACAAAGGTTTTCAATATGTAGTCACTTTTTCCCAAAAAGTAAACCAACATTCGGAAACCAGGTGGGAAAGCATAA
>CM074971.1:13532955-13553446 GCA_037577455.1 Pangasius macronema | reverse complement strand
CCACTGATATTATATTTACAAATATGTATATAAAGCAAAGTGTTCTTCACAACAACCTATGTGCATGTTTTAGATGCCTATAGGTTGTTGCTACATGTCCTAGCCCACTATAATGCCACTTATATATTAATTTTAGAGCTAAATCATGGCCGTAAAATTTTAGGGCTAAATCATGGAATCACTATTCAACCAGGACTGTAGAATATTGTCTTAGGTCTTTTGGTTGATTGTGTAATATAATATTTATATGTAGGTACGTGAAAGAGGTAAAAAAGTGGACCTTTATTGTCTCATACGTTGTAAGACGTAAGTTAACATCGTCCACTACATTAAATCACCATGTTCAAGGTAACAGCTGGTTCTTTTAGTGCTCTTTATGAATGTACAGGAACAATGTTAGATAAATGTGATTTTTAGGCTGAGTTCAGAATTAATAATTACTTAGGAATCCATTTCAAGCTACAGAAATTACATGGGTCATATGACTTTTCAACTATGGATGTAAATGGATGTAAGTATACAAATCAAACATCTGTACAGTATAAAATAAAAAAAACATGCACTTGTTTCCTTTTGCTCGAACATGAATGTGAGTAGCACAATGTTTTTTTTTTTCTTTTCTGTTCTTTTATGACTTTAGAACATGTTTTAGATTTTTGGCTCATTTCATGACTGATTAGTTGAGAATTTGCATAAATTACGAGAGCATATGTAAGGAAATGGAGAAATAAAACACAAATGTACTGTATATAATGATATATTCCATTGTGATCTGTGACACCATATTGAGCGTTATGTAACTTTGCAGGGTAAATACAGTTCATGCTGTTCTCTCTCTCTCTCTCTCTCTCTCAGAGAGAATGTGCTTGCTGAATCATACAAAAGAGACAGTGGGCTCCTTGTTGTGAGTGGACACAGCAGCTGAGAGCGAGCATTGTCTGAAGATTCTTGTGTTGATTCATGTCTATGCTTTGACATATACGCCAGAGACAGCAAGGCAAATGGCTGGAGGACAGAATGATGAATTGTTGTTTTGTTTTGGAATTATAAAACAGAAAAAAGTTAATATTGTAGTTAATGTGCGAGGCATATTAATGTGTTGGGAAATTACAGTGAATAGGAATGATTAAAGAGCAGTAAGTAACAATTATCTAAAATCATTAAAAAAAAAAAAGCTGATATCAATTTTATGCAATTATGGAACTACTGAAAAAAATGTCTATGATATGGTGTAATATTTACACAAGATCACCTTCTACTGTGATTTAGTGATACTGTTATAGGACATTAATCAACGACAGGGTGTTGTATTGCTGTTACCACCCCAAAGCTGATTATTTTCCTATAACTGCATGTCTTAATGTGTTATTACTCTTATACCACCTATTACATTATTATTTTTCATTTATTAAAGAACAACACTTCATACTTTCTGTCCATTTGTACTTTCTTTTAATATCATAGTTAATTCCTCTTATCACTAATCAGCAGCCAGGTCTTACTAATGAAATTCACAAGTTTAGTTAATTATCAATAAGTGTGACCACCTCTATAAAAGCAGAACTTTTGGCAGTTTGGTTTTCTGGAGCACTCAGTTGTGTGTCTGCATCATGCTAAGAAGAAAGGACATCAACCAGAAGCAACTGTTGCTGCTCATCAATCTGGGAAGGGTTATAAGGCCATCTCCAAACAATTTGAAATTCACCACTTATGTTACAGCAGCTATAAACAATTGTTCCCTCACCAGCCTCTCTTTTTCTTCTCTCTCTGTAAGTTAATAACTCAAAAAATGCAGTCAAACTACAAAGTTCAAATTTTGTTTTGTAAAGTTTGTATGTCAGTAAAGAAAGCAATATTTATATAACAAACCACCTTTCAGACAAAAAACATAATGAAGGCTGTTGGGTTTTGTGGCAAAAAAATAAAATAAAAATAAATGGAAGTGCAACAGTCAAAGTCTCCAGAGGAACTGCAGCAGATTCTCCAAGATGCTCAGTAAAACTTACCAGCCAATTTCCTTATAAAACTGCACAAATTGTTACTGAGACAACTAATTTATTTTAAAGCAAAGAGTCATCACACCAAATACTGACTTTGTTTATTACTATTTACTGCTGTTTATAGGTTTTTATGAAACATTTTATTATTTTTGAAAGTATCTTTGCTGTACAGCATTTCTATACATGTGCCTAAGATCTTTGCACAGTACTGTATATATAATGTAATATTATGTTGCAGGAAAATAATAAATTCCTTACTTAAATAATACATAGGAACTAATGTGTCGCGGCTAATGTTTACACCAGGAACCAAATATGGGGACCAAAATAGGCGTAGCGCAAACCAACCGTCTATTTGAATGACATCTACGCCGACCAATCAGATTTCTGATTCTCTAGTTCCAACCAATAGGATTTATAGGAAGGCGGGAAAAGCGGTTGCGAAGGTGCCGGCGTCACTTGTAAACAAGGTTTGAATCGGAGAAGCAGCTAGTGCTTAATGATAACACTAATACAAAGGTATTTAAAAAAAAAAATTAAAATTGTATAAATTTAGAGAGCCAGGGATCGACGAGTAAGGAGCTAGTTAGCTGATGTTAAACAAGTTATTTATTAGGGTGTTAAGTTAGTAACGCACAAATGAGTCAACCGAGAAATGTTAAGAAGAGCGAAACAAGGCAGAGAGGTCGAATAAAAGATGGAGGACAGATATTAACTACAAGAACATGGAGGAAGCAGAGAGAAATGCGGGTTTTAGCCGAGAGGAACCCGGCGGTGGTGCCGGTCGGCGCATGGGTCGAGACTGCAGAGGAAGAACAGGAGCATCCAGCGGTAAGTAACTGAAAACACGTGTTGACTTCCATAAAGTGCACTACTTAGGGCGTAGAAGCCATTGTTTCATATCCTAGCTAGTGTGCTTTAAGAGTGAATATGAGGTTTGGGATTCAGCCTGTTTTCTTTAAAGGCGCAGTAGTCAATTTTGTTTTATTCCTTATTTTACAAATAACATGGAGATATGTAGAACATCATTTAAAAAAATAAATAATAATAGTAATAAAAAAAACTTTGCTTAAGTCGTGGCCTCAGCACAGATTTATTAAGTCGCTGAGAAAACCCGTTTGGGAAAATGAGTTCCGGTCCGGAAAGGAACAAACACTAACCTACGCGGAGGACAGTCAGTAAAAAGTCTGTGATGTACCCGCCCTTAGTAAGTTTATAGCTTGCCACCAAACCTTTCAACCTAATTTTGGGAAAAGGGAAAAAAATGACATACCTTCTTGTAAACACTGTATAAATTAGGCATATATGTACCATCATAATTCACTGGAGCTATTACAACTGTAAACTCCAATAGCTACAATAAACAAATAGTTGTAATTAAATTGTAGTGAGATTTGACTTAAACCTTAATCAATTCAAGTGACCAGTCATTAATCATGCTGCTATAAACCTTACTGTTACTGTGGTGAACATTTCTCTGAGGACACATTTATTTAACTTTGTTGGAAGGAGTCTCCAGTGTCAGAGAGCAGGACACGGGAAAGTCTTTAGGACCGAGGGCTTTTTACTTTCCGGTTTCTTGGTAACATGACAAGCTGCGGTTTGTTGTCTTTTTAACGTCAAGAGAGTGAAAAAAAAATAGGCTGGAAAAAGGGACTGACTGTTTATAGCTGCTATAACATAAGTGACAAGAACTTGTTTCAGGGATGTTCAATAATTCAATATTACACGTAACTATAAACAAATTAAAAGTATGGCGTGTCATCTATTAAGCAATTAAAAATAGTAATATTTGGGAAATTGCTGTGGTGTAAGAGGAATAAATCACTTCAGGACATTCTGTTATAGGAAAACAATCATCTTTGGGGTGACAGTAACTCCGCCATCACACATCACCACCCCTTCGTTGATTATTTTCCTATAACGGCATGAACCCATGTGTTTTGTTTCTCTATAGTAAGTATCACTATCAATACCTAAGGGTCCTTCTGTCTATACATCACCGGCCTCCGTGCTTGGACCCCACTTTCAGAAATTTATACTAGTGATGCTCAAATTGTTCAAAATTGATCCCTGGGTTTCACATCTGATCGTGCATCACCAAAAATTATCAGGACAAAATGTTTTGTGATTTTTTTTTTTCGCCATCACTCTTTTCTTTTTGCCAGGTACGAGCTTTGCACACTGAGGAGCTGCTTGAAGAAACCCGCAGGGTGAAGGAGGAGAACCTGCGCCAGTTTCAGGACGCGGTGCGCAGACGGGTATCTGAGCAGGCCCGGATACGTAAACAACAGCAGCTACAGATGTTTTACAAAACAGTAAGCAAAGAGAGACACACAAAAAAAATCTGTCCTGTTTCAGTTAACAATTACACCAGTTACTCTCTCCTCACAGTAGACAGATGCTGTCTAAGGCATCGGTGACATATTATGGTCCTGTGGTTAAAGTGCAGCACAGGTTGTCATTTATTTAACATTTATGGATGGAGTCTCCAGTGCCAGTGCTTTATCACAGTCAGTTTCCTACCATCGTCAGGATGCCAAACTGCGTTTTTCTGTCTTCAAAAAAGTGAGGCTCCTGACATTTATAGCTGCTATAATGTAAGCGATAACAGGAACTTGTTCCGTGGATGATCCATAACATTAAACATAACTATAAACAGATAAAGATATGACAGGTTGTTCTTCAATAAATAGAAAACTATAATCGCTGACAAATTGGTGTGGTATAAGAGAAATAAAACACTTCAGGATGCGCTGTTATTGGAAAATAATCAACATTTTGCGGAGATAAGAGTATTTTATTCCTTATATATTCTTTACACTATATGGATACATACACATATACATATCCATACCCTAAATTTATTTATAATGTATATCGAAGTAGTCACAGCTATTTTGTTAAATACTTCAGTTTATTGACATTTAAGCCATTCTCTGTTAAATATTATATATTATTAATAAAATACTTTACTTTTTGGAGAAATACAGGCTTATGGGCTATTTTTTTCCTTTAACCATATAACACAATTACTTATGTTTTAATAATTATTTATGTTTATAGTAATCAATCCATTACCTTCAATATTAAATCTATCATATTTATCAATTTGAATTTTCTGAGGGTCTTAAAGATGAATCCTTTAGTCATCCAGAATGTTCTACGTACGTGATGAACACGTCCCAGACCTTTAATTATTCCATTTCATCATGGTAATCTTAGTTGACCCTTTTTCTGCTGACTTTTTGGAAACTGGTGTGTGGACGGAAAATAACGTAATTAACGTGAACTTGTTTATGAACTAAGTGATGAAAAAAAAAAAGAGTGATAACAGACACTCGGTATGTCATTTATGTTGGGTTTTTTTTTTTGGGTCCCTAGGCTGAGAGGGATTGTCGAGTATTCCAGCAGAGCAGCGACTCCGCCCAGCGCCTCACACCTCAGAAGAATCTATTTCCATCCTGGCCACAAGGGGAGATCGCCATCTGCGGCCCGAGTGCACGCTGGGTCACGGCTCAAGAGCTCAAGGTGACCAGCAGTGATGATGCTAACCAGTACAGTCATCAGGTAACAACTGGAGCGGGATGGAAACGAGTTTCTTTTACATTACTTCAATAAATCTGCTCATCATAAGCCTGGCACATAACAATAATCATCAGTGTTTTTCCATTTGATATCTCTATCTTTGTTTTTCCAGCTTAGCAAAATCATGAAGCAGGTGAGACACAGACTGGCTGCGTGCCAAACCGTCCGAGAGGGCGAGGACTTATCGGAGCTTCCAGGAGGAATATGGAAAGTGTCTCCAACTAGAGATGTAAGTCTCACTCTCCTAATCACTGGCAAGTCTGTGTGACATTTTTCCCTCCATGCAGTCATGCAGTGTTAAGACCAGTTGTGATGTTTCATTGTAGAAGACTGTCGGGAGAATAGTAGAAGATGGCAGCGAAGAGGAGGAGGAGGAAGAAAATGAAGATGTGCTTGGGGAGGAAGAAGAGGTTTCGCTGGCAGGACGGCACGATCGGCCGCTTTGTTCGCAGAACAGCAAGATGGTGACTTTTCATAATGATGTGGTACGAATGTTTGGAATTTCCTCTTACCAACAGGACTTACAGAACTTTTTATCTGCTTATAGTTACATTTATACTGTTATCACTTATGTCTCTTCTGCTCCATCACCAGTCTTTTTTTTCCTGCTCTTTTTTTTTTGTTTACACTTGAGATTCATTCCAAATGAATCCAAAAGTTACATAAACATCTCTTTGCCTAAAATATATCACAGTATATAAGTTTGCTAAGCAGCCACCTGCAAAATAATTCAATGGTACTTTTATTTCATTGCTACAGAAAAGGAGGAATCTGAAAAAAGAATTAAAAAAGTGCATTGTGACACAATTTATCACAACATTGATATAATATTATTATATTGCCCAGCCCATGGATAACAAAACGTTTAAAAATCAAGTTGTTAATATTTATACAGAAAAGGAGATGTGAGAAAAGCTGATGGAATCAGCTTTTCTCAAAATAAAAGACGACACAGCAAGTTTTCCAGGAAGTATGTGACCGCGTATGTCTGGCTGGCGCTTTTTACATCGTCTTCTTGCTCTTCAGAACATTCACATGACGTCCTGCCGATTAGGAATTTTGAAAATGTTTGCATGGATAGACACGTATTAAACAGCAATGTACTGACATTAACAGTGGGAAGACACAATGATTATGTTGTACTAAGACTACCCACCTCTAATCCCCTGAGTGTTTAAGGAGCATGTGATGGATTTCCTTAACCCTGTAGTTAATCTGTTTGGTTAGGTGCATGAAAGGGTGTCGAGAGAACCACATCCCACAAGCCTGGACTACAGATCCACTCAGGTGCTGTGGACGAGAGAGGACCAAGAGGAGCAGAAGAGACAGGTCCAAACATATCCACAGCCTCCGTCATTTAAAACAACACTTCATATTTAACTGTGTGATTCTTCTCTGGAATGGTTTCACTTGCTAAGAGCAACTCCACCCTTTGTCGCCATTGTTCAAACACCAGCTGGGTTTAACTGATAAAGTACTAAAGTGTTTGCGCTCTTGGATAACCTTAATGGCAGCAAAGCAAAGGAGTACTGTAATAAAGTTAAAGGAGGTTAAAAGCTTTTAATCCCAATGCATGGTGATACAGATAAAACGTATGTTTATAATAATCTGCTAATACAGTACAGATCATTTGCACACATTCTTCATGTCCTTATGACATTTATACATGATAAAGTGGACTGTGGTTATTTCAAAGTTTCCTATCCCTAATACCCTGTGAAATTCTAACCATGTTTCTGAACCTGTAATAACCCTATAATATCAAGAAAAAGCCGTGATCCGCAATATTGCCATTCAGTGGATTTGTCTAGTTTTGCTCTTTCAGGCTTCTGTTTACATTTTTCTGGCCCAGAAATGAACTCTGTTCCTCAGAGCTGGTGAGCTCTGATTCTTCATGAGTTATACGTAGTTTCTGCAAAGAGGAGAAGGCTTGTGAATGTTTTTATCGTTTGTCTCTTGGGTAACTTTAAAAAATGACAAACTGGCACTTGAAGCTATTCTTTATTCTCACAGAGACGCTCTCAGTTCCTGATGTACCGGCGTCTTTTCATGGACATCGAGCGGGAGCAGGTGAAGGAGCACCAGAGACACGAGAAACATCTGAGGAGAATCGCCAGGTGTGTGCTCAACACTCTCTCTCACACACACACTCACAAAATGGTTTTGTCGCCGGCTATCTACTGTTGTCATGGTGACCGTTCACGGTTCAACTTGATGGAAAAGGCACTAGAACTATAACTGAGGGTTTATTCGGTGAGTTCATTAGTCCAGGAAACGCACTATAAAATTCTCCTCTGAAGCTTTTCAGATGTCTGTTCTGTAGTGCCACGTTCAGACACTAACGCTCAGAAGCTGGCAGACGTGTGCGTCTGGTGGCTTGTCACATTAGTAAGGATGAGCGTTTGTCATACAGTTAATCATCTATCCCTCTTCTCTTTATATCATCCTCCCTTAGTTTCCCCTTAGGTGTTGTATTGCTCAGTGTGAGAGGAAGATCTGATTCATATGTTTCCTGTACGCTCTTTCCAAAACAGCAATAATTTGTGCGAACATAACAGAAACGAAAAAAATTAAGTAACCGATATTGTAGTTAGACAGATGAAAGCTGCTATTACGTTTGTGGGTTTTTTTTCCCCGAAAAAAAAACAAAAATGATTCATGCTCAGTGTAACAATAACACTATTACCAGCCCTAGCTAATGTCAGCTAACTAACTAACCTAGTCTAAATTACACTTATTAAAAATTGGTGATTGGTGATTGCCCCCAAAATACACCCTGGTTGTTTTTTTTTTTTTTAAACTTTCACAAAAATCGTCAGCAGCAGCAGTTCCCATAGGACAACATGTGAAAGCCTAAATTGTGCTAAATTGTGCTTGGTTGTTGATCAACAGTGCTAATTAGTATTTTCCACATCAAATCCATCCTTCTTTACTACTCATCATTTGAAGGATCAAGTAACTATTAACCAGAGCAATTATTTGAAGGAGTGCTCATGGTGCAGATGTTGCCTGATCTTTAGAATTAAGGCAGAGAAGGAGCAGCAGAGGGAGGAGGAGGAGAGGAGGATGGAGCGTGCTCGGCAGCAGGAGGAGAGCAGGAGGGAGCTGGCCGAGAGGGAGCGTGTCATTCTGGAAAGGCTCAGGCTGGAGGAAGAGGAGCAGGAGGAGGAGAAGAGAAGAGCACAAGTGAAGAAATCCAGAGAGACCACAAGGTTGAGTTGCTAAGAAACTGCATGTTTCCTGCTTGTCACGTCCTGTTCTAAGATACGTGATTCAGCTCATTAAAAAAGAGAGAGAGAGAGAGAGAGAGAGAGATAACTGATGAGTGTGTTCAGGGAAAACACACCTGCTAATATACAGAGGATGTCGTATACAGTTACAAAGTGTTCAGTGAGGTTTCTTACTAAGCGATGTAGCCGAATATATTTCTCCGAATGAAGTAACGCAAATAGGAGGCGGACTATTCATCCATTCATCCTTAGTAACTGCCTGGTGAAGGTCCTGGTGGTTTACAAACATTCCCAAGTTATGTAGAAGAGGTTGAGGAACTGTCAGAGCCAGAATACACACACACACACATACACGCACAGCTTCCATGTCTGCCAAATTTCCTGGGGACATAGCGGTAATGTTCATCTTTAACTTAAAACATGAAGATCATGTTTTAAGTTAAAAACACAGATCCAATGTGGGTTTTTTTTCATTTTGGCTGTAGGTACGTTGAAGCCTTGAGAGCTCAGATAAAGGAGAAGCTGGAGCAGGAGAAAATCGAGCTTCCTCCACTCTGCTGCTGTGGCGAGAGTTTTTGGGATTCGCACCCTGACACTTGCGCCAACAACTGTGTCTTCTACAACAATCCTAAAGGTAAGCACTAGGCACGACCATGACGGCTCATTCATCACTCATCATGTACCTTCTTAGTCTTGAAAACAATAATGTATTAAAACCTGTGATTTGCAGCTGCACTACTGAGAGCTGCTGTTAAAAATGATTAAACACATTCTGACTAATCAGATTCAAGAAGTCAACATTTTAAATTGGATTTAATTGGATATTACACCAGTTTAAGACCTATCTGCAGCTAATCCAGCTGCTTTCACTGCTGTGCTTGCCAGTGAAAAAGGTATGGTTAATTGAGGTCACTGTTGTGTTTCCGATTCATGCCACAAGCACACGCTTGGCAGCTTGCCCGTTTGTGACCTCTGTTAGACGTCAACTAAACATAACACAACACTGAGTGTTTCACAATGTCGTGTGAGGTTGAAGTGGTTAAAACTGCTCTGATTACTGTATAACCATACAGGTTCTTGTACTCTGTACACCATAAAACCTTGATCCTAACAAAGATTTGTGAAATAACTGATGTGATGTTCCCTGCAGCTTATGCTCAGGCTCTGCACTCAGTCCTATTGAGCTGCGAGCTGAACGAAGGCGGCGCTGGACTCGGGGGCTTCACACGGAAAATCATGCGCACGCTGACACACCACAGCTAACCGTTCTTTTATTTCTTTTAATGTGAGGATGACACAGTTTGCCGTTTACTAATACCTCAGCATGGAATATTGAAGAAATAGAGTTCATTTGGAAAGTTGATTTTTATATTTGTAGCAGTTGTTATAGTGCATTTTTCTAGTCATTATCTTCAAGAATTATCTTGTATGAAGGTTTGTAAGGAATCAAATAAAAGTGTGAAAAGTTGCTTCACCTCAGCTTCTGTACTGTTTTATTGATTCTGTTTGTCAATGATAGTCGTCCATACACAGACACTGCCCTTATCACTGCACTCATTATGGTCATTCCCTGCCTTCACTCATTTATCAGAATGTCCAAGTAACCTTTGGTCACCTGTGTGAGCAGCCTACAAGTGCATGCTTGAACACTACAAGTGCATGCTCGACCCTCCACTGTCTCCATGATAGCCACCTGCCAAATTGCTGCCTGGGTCAATACAGTGTCAGACTAAAGTCCACATGGAAATTCTCTGTTCAAGCCAGACTGACAATCAGGAACTTGCCCTTTCCCCTAGAATTTTTTCCAGTCACGAACACAAATTCATATGGTTTAGGCTGAAGGTATGATCATGAATGGTCAGAGCTTATTTCCGCATTTGGAATAACAGAAATTATAAACTGTGGTTTTAGGTGGTCCATGCTTTATCTTCTCTTAAAGGTTGTGTGTAGAACCCCGTAATTAAGGTTTCGCTTTCACCAAAGGTTCCACGGACCGCAAAAAAAAAGAAGCTGATAAAATGACAAACATAATTTAGGAATGATAAAAGAATAAACAGGATTTGCAGAGTGAAAAAAACAAGAGTAATGTTAAAAGGTATTTACGAAGTGTTTTAGGGAAGCTATAGAAATAGATACAAATAGAATAGGCATTTTTTGCTAGTTTATTGTATTTTAGGACCTTTTTCTGTAAAATGGTAACAATAAAGCTAAAAAATTAACTTAGAAATTAGTTAATAATTTTAAAATCACAATAAAAACCTCATTACAGGTTAAAATACTATATATTATGCATTAGTTTTGGGAGTTTTCTGTTGAGCCGTTTTGTGTATATATATTTATACACACACACACACACACACACACACACAGTGGGGTCTAAGATAGATAGATAGATAGATAGATTAGTGGAACTCTAAAGGGTTAATCGGTCGGCCGGTGACGTCACGGCACCCGATTGCACGTGCGCGCTCGTCACCCGGTGCGGTTCGGCTCAGCTCGGGAAACGTCGGACGTGGAGGGGGGGGATTTTTTTTTGTTGTTGTTTTGCTTTTTCCACACATTTATATCGATTTTATTTTAGGCTCTGGTGCGAGCACGGGCAGATTTACCGCTCATGTGATGCGTTAAGGACGGAGTGACCGAGCGGGTATTAATAGCGGCAGTTTTTTACCGGCTGCAGACAGTAAACATGGAAATCTTCCGACATTCCGAGTGTTTACTGCAGTTTCCGCGTCGGGGAACACAACAGCACATATCCCGACTTCTTTAGAGCCCGGCTTTTAAAAAGAGATTTTAGCTGCAGGTTAACGATCGCCGGCTTTGACCCCGTTTTTTTTAACGCGTTTTTTCTTTTTTAAATATATATGTGTGTATATATATATAGAGCCTATTTTTAGATATTTTTATACTCCGCGATATTTATATTAAGGATGCGTTTTTATTTATTTCTCCATTTTTACTGAAGATGTCCGGAAAGCACTAGTTAACCTTTTTTTAAATCAGTGAATCAAAACGAAAGAGTTGCAAACATGAGATCATCTCTGGCTCCTGGCATCAGATTTCTCACGTCTTTCTCCAGAGACAGCGGGTGAGTGGCTCCCGCCCTTCTTCTGTTTTTGCCTTTCTTCTCTTTTCTTCTGTGTAGCCTTCTACATTGTGTCCTAAGCAGCAGGACACTGAGGACAAGTACAAGTACTGTCCTACCAGAAGCTCTAACAATCATCTAAATCTAACAGTGATCAGCCTCCTTTTTGGACCATTCCTCTGTAATATCTTTTTTAGTAGGGATAGGAATGAACATGTGAAGGTTTATGGATGCAAATCATGCTAGAAACTGAGATTTTTTGGTTCTGAGGGTAGAAAAAAACAAAAATTATTTTAATAACTCATTGTTAAATACATAGTGTTTCTACTTCAGTGTTTCTAAGGTACATACTGGACACTGATATGTATATCATACTGGCAAAAATTGAAATGTATAAATCAAGATACAAGCTTTTCAGGAATATGATGTGGCAAGCAGGCGGAGCTTAAAACCATATTTTAAGTTGCTACATTTCAGAAAATGAAGTAGTCATGAGTGGACAAAAACAGCGAAATAAACACTTTTCTGTTGTGTTTTTTTGTGACTTTTTTATAACTACAGATCAAGAAAAGACATAGATTCAGTTTATTGAAAAGTCTAAACAACAACAACAATAATAATAATAATAATAATAATACATAAAGACCAAAAATATTATTTCTGCCTGCGGTATCTTGCATTAAGTAATAATAAAGTCTCATGATTTAATGATACACAGAGTGTCTAGTCTACAGAAGCGGCTTTATAAAGAGCAGAGGAATATTAATGTGAGCTCTGTGGTGTAAGAAAGGCTGCTCTTACAGTACACACAGAGTACATACTGTGTGAGAAGCTCTGGGTCACTCCCTGTCAGGAAGTGTAAACAGGTGAGCGCAGAAACTGAAGCGTGCTAGCGGTTAGCTGATTTCCTGTACTGAAGGAAACATTCATAACTGCATACTAATGCAGAAAAAAACGTGTGTTAAAATAGAACAGCATTTTACACAGGTTATTTTCACATCTACCTGACTAACTGTAAGTAGAAACAGAGCTACAGTTGGTAACTCTACATCTACTCTTACCTGTACTGTAAATGTACATGATAAAATGGCCAAGCATTGTAAACGCAAGCAGAGGTGGTAAAAGAACCCCAATAGTTTTGCTCAAGTAAAAGTGCAATTACACATCTAAATAAATCCAGTGGAAAAGGTTCTGATAAATTCTTCACTCAAATCTTAAACTTACTCAAACCCCCATCTGGTCTGTCTCAAAATAGGCCATTTTGAGAGTAAACTTAAAAGCAATATCATTCATTCATCCATCCATCCATCCATCCATCCATCCATCTGCCTGTCTATCTGTTTGTCTATCCTGGCAAGGGTGGCAGTGGATCCAGATCCTATCCTGGGAATAGACCCTGGATTGGATGCAAATCCATTGCAGGACACCACACACTCATTCCCACCTCAGGGCAATCTAGAGTCAGCATTGATTAAATTTATTTTATTATTTTATATTTGAAAGTCAGAGGAAGCTAATCCCCAAACATGTGATGCCCTATTTCCATGAATACCATTTGTGTTGTGTATATTGCACAATGGTTATAAGATAAAATGAGAATTTTTGAATAATTTCTCCATTTTTATTGCTGTTAAACCAGAATAGATGATTTGGGAACGAACCAATGTGGGGAAAACATTAGCAAAGGCAAACTATCAACAGCTTTATTCCTAATCTCTCAAATGTTAGCTAGTAAGATAATAATTCTGGTTATACAAACTAACTGAATGCTAATGAGAGGTTGTGGAAACTAGCTGTTGCTATGTACATTTTGTATTTTTTAAGGGAGTTTGTATTGTAGCATAGCAGCTAGCTATTAGGATTCGACTAGTTTGCATCATCAGAGTTATCATGCTAGCTAACAACAGCTGTAAAAGTGTCTGTTAAAGAAGCTAATGCTAATAGCTTTCTGTCACAATACAGACTGCCTCGATAAACACAAAGTGTATGTAGCAGAAGTATAGATTGCAGTGAGCGATATTAGGTCTCGTTCTTGCTCTTACATTTGTTAAAGTAGAGATTTGTTAGTTAAATGCTTAAATGTCACCTTGTGAGTGAAAGTCAAAAGTATGAGTTCAGAGAAAAACCTCAAGTAAAGTACAGATGCTTAAAAAATGCTTGTGGTGTTTAGCATCCAACTGAAAGCTACTTTCAAAACAGCATACTAGCATACTGCTAAGTTTGCTAATGTTATATCATTTTTCACTTCCTTTTCATTCAACCTGACATGCTGCAGTTTTACCAAAACAGTTCAGTTGCCCTTTGAAGAGGAAATACAATGTGTTTTCTTTAACAGGTTTCTCATTACACATGCGCTGTGGTTTTCTCTTCAGGTACAGAGGCTTCATCCTCCTCCTCACGTTCCTGTTCTACACAGCGTACCATCTCTCACGCAAACCTATCAGTATTGTCAAGGTAAAGAGCGATATATATATATATAGAGGTTTCTTTTGTGTCACAAAGGTGTGTGTGGTTGTAAGTTGTTTTTTTTTTCCAACACTTTCTTAGAGTCAGCTTCACAGAAACTGCTCCTATATCATTCGACCTACTGACCTCAATGTCACGGACAATTCCACCTGGTGTGACTGGGCTCCTTTTGGTGTGTATTGACCTACACAAGAGATTATCAATGGCTCTTTTGCATAAAAAAAATAGTAGTAATAATAACATGTTAATTAATAAGCACATTTCAGAGTACCCAAGGACACTATAGAGATGCATCTTAGAACATTTAATAATGATTCTAATGGTAATAAAATTTAAATGAAGGAAAAAGAATAACAATAATAATGAAATTAAAAGAAAGAAGAAGAAAAAAAGAAAATGTCAGCATTTTTAATTTACAGTGTTGGAACACACATGTATGTTAGTGTTTGTATTCAGAAGCCATGCAATTCTTTCTAAATAATGCTTAACTTATTCAATTCCCTCTGGGCCTTCATTCCTGCTCTTTAGACCAAGACAATTACCAGAACCTGTTTGGATGGCTGGACAACTGCTTTCTCGTTGCCTACGCCATCGGCATGTTCTTCAGGTATAACAACTGACCAGTTCAATGTGCTTCTTTTTCTGTTTAACGTCTATGTTTAGTGATATAGATAACTTAATCTTGCGTTTACATTGACAGTGGCATTTTTGGCGAGCGGTTGCCCCTGCGTTACTACCTCACCACTGGGATGCTCCTCAGCGGCCTTTTCACAGCTCTCTTTGGCCTGGGCTTTTATTGGAACATTCATTCGATGTGGTACTACTGTTTAGTGCAGGTGAAACCAACCTCTGCAATATTTTTCAATCTGCAATGAAAACAGTGACAGCTGTTTCTTTCCTGTTTTTCCATCCATCCATCCATCCATCCATCCATCCATCCATCCATCCATCCATCCATCAACATGCTTCTTCTCAAAACTATGCATGTCTCGTGAGTTACTGTTAATGGAAAAAATGTAACTTTGTTCTGACTGGGGGTGGGAGCTAATTTCTGGGTGAGAAAAATGTAAACAGGAGCATCAAATGAAGCAACAAGCCAATAAAGAAATAATAACAAATCTATTGCATAGGAATAATAACAAGTTCATTGCATGGGAATTATACAATCATAGTTTTTTCTACAAGTTTTTTTTAAATTATGGAATTATTTTCAGTCTAGAAATACTTTTTAAACATTACATATTGCACCTTTAATTACAAGACTGTTTCAGCAACAAGGAATCCAGAAAACAACTTCACTGCTGCTCAAGAGCTTTAAATGACTGACATTTTCAAAAATATGGAAGTGATACTTGTCACTCATTGTATTTCTTCTTTTCAGACTGTTGAAAACTGAGCAAGAGCACGTTTCTTACTTTCGATTAGAAAGTAACTTGCATCTGCTCTCTGTTAGTTTAACAAAAGATGGATTCAGGCCTAATAGCATGCATTGTGCTAATCTAACAAAAGTGTGTCACATGCCGAGTGACTGGAGTCAAGGAGATTACAGTACAGCTCGTTCTTCCTTCAAGGCTGTGTGACCATGTTTACTTTCTCATTCTCTATTAAATATTCTCTCTCTCTCTCTCTCTCTCTCTCTCTCTCAGGTTGCAAATGGGCTGGTACAGACGACAGGCTGGCCGGCGGTGGTGGCTTGTGTCGGCAACTGGTTTGGAAAGGGGAAGTAAGTGCCGGTCACGTTCTTTGCTGCTGACTCAGCGCCAGCACGTGTTTCATTAACTAACTTAGAGTATCTGAAAATCTGCTTGACTCTTTCACAGCTAATCAAGTGGTTGAGATAACACTCAACAAAAAGTTCTTTCAGTGTTAGATTGACGTTTTTTGCACATCCTCATAATTCCTCCTTTGTAAAAACTTTTCCATAACGCCCATGTGCTTAGAAACTTTGCGTTAAACACTGACCACTGTTAGCTAGATATGAAATATCTGTTGCTATGTAAAAGTCATTTAAGAAATACTATAAAGCGAAGGTGTGTGGAAAAATGAAGTCTAGTTACAGCTATTAGAAATATCAAAAATATAAACTATTAAATCTTTAACATTTACATTTAAAGTAATTAATATTTGCTGGTGTGACCATTTTTTGTCTGTTAAATAGCATCAGTTCACTTCACACTCAAAAATCTGGTGCAGATTTTTAAAGGAAATTTGCTGGTAGGTTTTTTTTCCATTTCTTGAAGAAACTGTCACACAAGACATCAGCTCTTTCTTGCGTTTGTTTCTGCAAGTTACAAAAAGGTTTCATAATGGTTTGTTTAGTGCGTATTATTTTAGAACATTTCAAATTTGCCCGTTTCAACTGACACGTTTCCCCAGCTCCTCATGTAACTAACCCCGTCTAAACAGGGCTCAAACAAAAAACTGACTGTGCACAATGCTGTAGTGTTTCCATATACAGTCAGTTGATGGAAAAAGAGAACTAATTAAATTCAGTATGGTGTGAAATGTACAGGTTAGATAAACAGTTGTAAATGTCTTTTTATTGGCTGTTGCTGTAGGCGAGGGTTCATCATGGGTGTGTGGAACTCGCACACATCTGTGGGGAACATCCTGGGCTCGTTCATCGCCGGGGCGTTTGTCTCAACAGCCTGGGGCATGTCCTTCATCGTGCCTGGCATTATCATTGCCACTATGGGGGTCATCTGCTTCTTCTTCCTGGTTGAGCGTAAGTTTAGTGTTGCTATGTAATGAGGAAAACTGAGTGGTTTCTGCTGAATAACATAAGGCATAAAGAAAGGTCACATTTAGCCATATATATGGTATAATATGATTCTAACCTATCATATGGGGCATTTTGTTCTGTGCAGATCCAGAAGACGTGAACTGCAGCCCACCGCAGCACCATGTAAGATCAGCCACGCACACGGTGTAGGCTATAATCTGTATATATAGTAAGTGTTATGTGTTTTACAAACTGTGTATACATGTGCATAGGAGAGTTCAGAGCGAGAGCCTTTGCTAAGGAACTCATTGAATAGCGAGGAGATCTTCAACAATCACACAACTGCAGTGGTGGAAGCTGGTGATGAGGAAGCACAGGCCATCAGTTTCTCCGGCGCTCTCAGGATACCGGTGAGCATACTCTTTTCCTAAAATAATATCTGTCAGTACGGTGTATGGCAGTGTTAGCATGCTCAAATCCCACCGTGAACCATTAAAGGAGCCATTAGTAATTTTCATAGCCCTCTTCTGAAGAGAAAGCAATTGCCAGGGAAAAATTGAAAAGCCTTTCCCCTATGCCTAACTGACTCTATCCCCTCTGTTGAAAAAATATACAGAGGTTTTAAACATCTACACTTTCACTGTAGAATATAGCTATGGCTATAAGGGGATTGCCGGAAAACTATGGTTTCATGCTTTCTCAGCTAAAGCACCTAATGCAAATAAAATTAACCTGTCAGAAAAGCTGATTCGCTGAAGGGGAAAGGA
This sequence comes from Pangasius macronema, assembly GCA_037577455.1. NCBI lineage: Eukaryota > Metazoa > Chordata > Actinopteri > Siluriformes > Pangasiidae > Pangasius > Pangasius macronema. The sequence continues at coordinate 13,535,588 of CM074971.1, read as the reverse complement.
CGTAGGACATAAAAGACATGTATTTATAATGGTATAGCGCTTACTTCATGCCTTCATCTTGTCAGCCAATAGAAAACATGTGGACAGGACTTTTATCTTTGGTCTGTAAAAAAAAAAAACACATGCAGGAGATGCTTAATATTACATAGTGGCCACATCAGAATTGGCTCACGCACACATTGAGAAAAAAAATTTACCCATCTCATCCTTCAACATACACTAGGATTTTCTTGTTATCAAAGTTGCCACTTCTGCTAATAAGTTGACTTTATAAGAAGAAGAAGCTAAGCAGGTGGAAGGTGGGCAGGGGTTATTTCTTGGCCAGAAAAATGTAGAACGTAAGAAAATAGTGAGAGCCACTGCACTGCATTATTGCCAGTCACAGTTTTTCCTGAGGTACAATACTGTGCAAAAGTCTTAGGCAAATGCAAAGAAATGGTGTAGAGCAAAGATACCTTCAAAAATAGTGAAATTAAACGTTTCTACATTCTACAAAAAAATTACTATAACGAGCAGTAAACAGTAATAAATGAAACAAAGCCAATATTTGGTGTGACGATCCTTTGCTTTAAAAAAAAAAAGAAATAGTCTCAGGTACAATTTGTGCAGTTTGAACTGTAAGTGTTACTGAACATCTTGCAGAAGCAGCCAGAGTTCTTCTGGAGACTTTAAATGTCGACTCGCTTCTTATTTTTGCAGCAAAACCCAGCAGCCTTCATTATGTTTTTTTTTGTCTGAAAACTGGTCTTTTATGTAATATGCTGCTTTCTTTACTGACATACAAACATTTTTCTGTAACATTTAATGTTGTTCTGGAAAACTAATGTTTGGAAATCTAAAATGTTTTTGTACTGAATCAGTAATGTAGAAGTCATAAAATAAAAATATATAACAAAGTTTGTACTAAAAAAAAAATAGGGTGTCTAAGACTGCACTGTACTGTATGTTTTAGAGTTAGTATTGGTGAAGGACTAGAAACAATTTTAAATGTTACATACCACACCTTAAGGCATTTTAGGACAATAACCTTCAGCTTAATTCTCCCTTACTTGCAAGTCAGTTTGGATAAAAGCATCTGTCAAATGAATAAATAATTGTGAAATTGTGGTGTAAATTTTTGTCAGCAGTTTGCAAAATGGTTGTTTTGTTTCTGTGTTCAGGTCTTTTCTAAAGCTAAAAATGCATTCCTAGATGAGTTACAGTTTTAACAAGAGACTGGTTTGTCTTGATCTCCAGGGTGTGGTGGAGTTCTCCCTCTGTTTACTTTTCGCTAAGCTGGTTAGCTACACATTCCTCTACTGGTTACCACTATACATTGCTAATGTCGGTAAGAGACTGTCTTTCCTCTTTCCTCATGTGTCACTACAACATGATTTATATCTATTTGTACATTGCATCACTTTTTGATATAAATCTTTTCTCCAGCCCATTTTGATCCTAAAGCAGCAGGGGACATGTCTACACTCTTTGACTTTGGGGGAATTCTGGGTAAGCACTGTTTAGTTGCTACTTTACCTGAAGGCTTTGGGAAATTTATAATGACACACGTATATACTTGCATGCATTCCTCCAAATACGGAAGGTGTTTAATGTGTGTGTTAATGTTCTTCATTCCAGGTGGCATCCTAGCTGGGCTTGTTTCAGACTACACCGGCGGGAGGGCATCCACCTGCTGTGTCATGCTAATTGTTGCTGCTCCTATGGTGAGTGTGTCAGTGATTGCATAGGTGAGAATTACTCAAATTACAAGCATGTCGTCATTGATTCTGGTATTGATTGCATTTGTCTTCTGTAACTATAGCCCATTCTATAACACAAAGCCTGGCTTTCTAAATCAGTGTGAAGCAAGAGTTGTTAAAAAAAGAGTTATGCTCTTACATTCAGATATTTAAATGGAAATAGCTTTGGGATGAGTAAAGTTGAAGAAATACATAAAATATCACTGAGATTTCAAGCTATCAGTCATTAAACCTCTGTTTTTAGATGTTTTCTAACACAAAAGGGGAAAACACATTTGTGCCTAAATAAATGGCACTCGGCCCCACAGTGTCCATGTCATCTGTAAATTACAAATTGCAATGCTTGCATAACACGGGAAATACAAAGCTAGCATAGAGCTGGAAATTACAAAATACAAAGCTTGCATGGAGCTGTACAATATATAAAGCTAGCATGGAGCTATACTAAACACAAAGCTAGCATGGAGCTATACTAAACACAAAGCTAGCATGGAGCTATACTAAACACAAAACTAGCATGGAGCTATACTAAACACAAAGCTAGCATGGAGCTATATTAAATACAAAGTTAGCATGGAGCTATACTAAATATAAAGCTAGCATGGAGCTATACTAAACACAAAGCTAGCATGGAGCTGTACAAAACACAATGATAGCGTGTAGCTATAAAACACAAAGCTAGCATGGATCTATACTAAACACAAAGATAGCATGAAGCTATAAAACACAAAGCTAGCATGGAGCTGTACTAAACACAAAGATAGCATGGAGCTGTATGAAACACAAAGCTAGCATGGAGCTGTACAAAATACAAAGTTAGCATGGAGCTATACTAAATACAAAGCTAGCATGGAGCTATACTAAACACAAAGCTAGCATGGAGCTGTATAAAAC
>CM074971.1:13517969-13532821 GCA_037577455.1 Pangasius macronema | reverse complement strand
TAGCATGGAGCTATACTAAATACAAAGCTAGCATGGAGCTATACTAAACACAAAGCTAGCATGGAGCTGTATAAAACACAAAGATAGCTTGGAGCTGTACAAAAAACAAAGCTAGTATAATTGTACAAAATACAAGCTAGCATGGAGCTATACTAAACACAAAGCTAGCATGGAGCTGTACTAAACACAAAGATAGCATGGAGCTGTACTAAACACAAAGCTAGCATGGAGCTGTACAAAATACAAAGCTAGCATGGAGCTGTACAAAACACAAAGCTAGCATGGAGCTGTACAAAATACAAAGCTAGTATAGCAGTATGCACAATACAAAACTGTTTGAGAGAGGCTAAAGTCTGATTTCCCTTTGGGGAAAATGTAAAAGGAACCAGTTGTTTTTTTTTTGTTGTTGTTGTTTTTACTGTATCTATAAAATATTTTTAAAAAGGGTACTTGAGTCATTACCCTAGCAAAATTATTTTAGGGTGCTAATATTTACAGCAATTAAAATACACACACAGCTGTATTTTCTGTATAGACTGAAGGTTTGAGCGATCCTAAAAAAAAAAAAAAAAGATTGATAGTACATGAAGAAACACACCACTCCCTTGTTACTGCGTGAGATAGACTACTCATACAAGTGCTGTTCTCTTCACACATGCACGGGAAAACACACACATCCCACACCCTGCAGTTTGTTCACAGATTTTAGCACCCAGGCCATATCTCACGCCCACACCGCAGCAGGGCATGTGTGAGTTTACCCGTGAAACCTCTGAAAACAACTGAACAGATTTCTCTTCACTTTTTTTCCCCCCTAATTCTCTTTTATACTTTCCTCTTTCTGTCACTAGTTGTTCCTGTACCACCTTGTCGGACAGAGCGGCGTGGCAACCACGATCGGTTAGTAGACACACCCATGGTCTCATCTGTTTCCTGCAGATGCTGTGTGATCATTTATTTATTTGTAGTTCTACAAATCTTCTTCTAAGACTAAAAGGACACAGTAAAGCTTAATCCTTGGTTAACAATTTTCTTCTGTTTTGTTCTTTATTTCTCTCTCTTTTTAATATTTCTTCTTCCAGGTATGCTGCTGGTTTGTGGTGCTCTTGTGAACGGACCCTATGCCCTCATCACCACGGCCGTGTCGGCTGACCTGGTACCATTCAGCCTCTTTCTCTTACTATACCTTATGATTTTCACCACAGTAATCACCCTAACACTGATCATATTACTGATATAACATAATAATCATATTACAGTTGATCTTGAAATGTTTTTTGTTTGTTTGTTTGTTTATTTTGTACCACCTCATTGTTGAATTTTCAATTCTGATTGGTCAGAAGGTGGTGATTCATTTTCTGTAACAGCAACTCTGATACCAGTTTCAGCTACATGGTTTAGATTAAAGCCTCATTCTAATATGTCATAATTTCTGTAGTGAGGATATTTTTTCATTTAGCATTTTTGGAAAGAGTCTCCAGTGTCAGAACTTTGTAACAGTCTGAAATAAAGCTGTAACTTAAGTTTTCCCACCATGGGAAAGTTTTCATGATGGACAGCTTTCTGATTTCTCTGTAACATGGCAAACTATTTTTTTTTTCTTACTAACTTCTAGAGGCTGGGGAGAGAATGACTATAACGTCATTTGAATGTTATTTGTAACATTATTTGAGTGATATTTATAACTCTAATAACATAAGTGACAGGAACTAACATTCCACAACGTTAACATAACTATAAATGAGTAAACATTATGACGTATCTTTCTTTAAATGCTAAAAAATGCTGTGGTACAAGAGGAATACATTCGTGTATATACATAGAAAATGAATTGTTTGTCGCTTTGTCATTTGCGAGTGTTGCCACAGTTAGACATCAGCAGTGTAGGCTTAAGCTTCAGCCACTTAATTCTGATTTTGTCCTTCTCTGCACAGGGAACCCACGAGTGCCTGAGAGGGAACTCCAAGGCTCTGTCCACTGTAACAGCTATTATTGACGGTACAGGATCAATAGGTATGGACAAAATGTCTTCTTTAGAATGAGATCGTGTATCTTGGTTTTTTCTTAAAATGAGCATTTTTTTGTTGTTGTTTCACCTGCTGATCGTTACATTTTGTTGCCATCAACAGAAAGCTGACTAGTTGTATTCTTCCACAGTTTACTGTAAACTGATTTGTTATGCATGGCAGATTGAGCCCTGTGCTGCATGTTCTCAGCTGTGATTTCTTCCCACTAGGTGCTGCTGTTGGGCCTCTTCTAGCCGGATTGATCTCTCCCACTGGCTGGAATAATGTTTTCTACATGCTCATCACTGCTGATTTACTGGCTTGTCTGGTAAGCATTATAAAGTCCAAAAACAGTGTATAAACCTATAACAGTTTATGTAAAGTATCCTGCTTAATCTCACCCATTTGCATTCTTCATTTTTTTCCTTCTTGCTTCTGTAGCTCCTGTCCAGGCTGGTGTTTAAGGAGATCCGAGGATGGTGTGGCTATTCTACAAGACAGAGAGGGTGAGAATTATATCATGCAGTTAGCATTGACAGTTCAGGTTAGGATCCTAACATGATATTAGCCTGATTAAACTAGTGATTCTTGCTAGATATTTATTAGAGATGAGTTTTGGAAGTTCCTTCATGATCTAATACAGTATGTACCGTGATGTGTATTTAAGGATTTAAGGATTTGAGCATTTCAGTTAAAAGATATATTAGAAATATTTTAATATAATAACAAAAATGAAGCACAAGAGTCTTTTCACAGTGTCAAAATCTTGATTTCCTGCTTTATTGCCTTTTTTACTTAAAAAATTAATAATTTGTAGTGTAATTGTACTTCACTGAATACCCACTAGAGGCTGCTAACATGTATACAACACAGTATAGGCAACCACATTGGTATAGATACTGAAGATAATGAAATAAAATTTTATACATATGACAATTTAGGGTTAAAGCAAAGCTAGTAACCTAATACACAATAAATAAAAAGGAGTTTTCAGAAAACAAATTTTATATCTATGCAATAACCATGTAGTCCTTAAGAAACTCTTCAGGCAGATTCTTCAAAACTGAACTTACTCCTGTAAGAGTATGAAAGAGGTGAATGCGCGGGCGGGGGACAGGTTTCTGTTGTGACGTCAGTGTAATTATCAGAGTCATGTAGAGAACCTTCTGTTATTACACTTTTGCATTAGAATTATTTTTAGCACTTTTCAGTCAATGCTACCACCTGACATGCAACCGAGCCGCTTGTCTAATTAATAGTTGATCATTTCCGGCTGTATTATGGTTCCTATTAAATCAGAAGAATCTAATGAATAATTGGGAAGCGTTGAGTTTTTGTACCATGGCTTGATCTGCCCGTTTCATTTCAGGTTCAAAGAGATCTGAGCTGCCTGCCGGACGAGTGAATATCACACCTGCAGTGGGAAAATGGCCACGGTGACAAAACAACAAAACCACGACCCGATTTCCTGATCCATTGCACAAAGCTGTTTGTTTTTTTTTATATATACATTTTTAATTTGAATATGGGACACTTTTATCTTTTACACTCAAAGAAAAGAACAATAAGCCCAATGGTGTGATGAAATGAAATCAAATGAAAGGAAATGATGTGGCAAACAAGCCCCTTTATGATGTACAGGGGAAAAGAAAAAAAGAAGAACAAGAAAGATAACAAGAGAGAAGCAGCGCTCCTCAATTTTAACCCGTTCTGATTTTAACTGAACTGTGCCTGATTTTTTGTAATCATTAAAATGTGCTAGTGGTGCATATTTCTTTTTATCCTATGTCTCTATGGTTACTCTAGACTCAGGACCAGACCCAGCCGTCTCTCTCTGTCTCTCTCACACACACACACATACACTGTTCCTTATTAATTCAGGTGCGAGTTCTCAAGCATGAGTATGCTCTCTAAAGTGTCTGCCTCCCACGTGTAGCAGCACTATATGACATTTACAGCTCTCTATACACACACACACACTCACTCAAACACTATTCTTCAGGTTACTCAGACAATCTTTCTCGCTGAAAGTGGACTACAGTATTATTTGGGTGCTTTAGCCTATGGGACATGTTGGCTGCTGAGATGAGCCAGTTTTTGCTGTGCAAATCTGCTGAAATGAGTTTGGCTAAGCTTTACAACATGAATTATTAATTATACAATTAAATGTCAAGCTTTATACGATTGAATTTTCTTCAGAGACCATGTATTCATAAGTTAGGTTGTTAAATGGTTGCAACAAGCACTTTTCAGATTCACCGTGGAGGTTTTAATGAAACTAAAGTTCACCTTGAATTAACTGCAAAGTCGATTATGTATTGATGATAAGCTTTGTAAGGATCAATGCTTTATTTAAAAGTGTATTAGTTACCCTTTGTGACAATACACTGCAATCGGCTACAGTGCCAACAAATTGATATTGTTTTCAAAGACATGAAAATGAAATACTTGGAAATAAGCAGTGTCTTGTGCTGTTTAACAAGTTTGTTGTCTGGAGTGATTTTTTTTAGGAACCACGTTGCTGTGTTGGTTGCATTTTAAGACGCTTTGAATTCTGAGACAAATTGAAAGTATTTCATTCTTTAAATTCAAATTCACACATTTTGTTTTTGAGTCAAGACATCAAACGATGTGAAAACATGACACGTTTAGTCTCTTTTAGTGGCATGATCTCAGAGTTAACTTCATTTTAACACATTACATGTCACTTGAAAAGTACAGTGCTCTTCAAAAGTATTGATATCCTTCATTAAAATGATTGTATAACACAGACACAGTAATGTTTTCCATTCAGACAACAAGAGAAACCATTTAACCTTGGAATTTAATTAATATAATGCAAATATAAAAGGTGTTGCACTGCTGCAAGATACATTAGATACATTTCACAGGCGCATATAACAGCGAGGGCAGCATGCTGCCTCATTGCTCCAGGGTCCTCGGTTAGATCCTTAGCTCTGGTTACTGTATATATGGAGTTTTGCATGTTCACCCCGTATCCGTATGGGTTTCCTCCGGGTTCTCTGGTTCCCTGCCTCCACCCAAAAAGTGGATTGACCACTCTAGATTGCCTCAAGATGTGAATGAGTGTGTGAATATGTGTGTATGGAGCCCTATGTTGGAGGTGTATTCCTGTCTCACACCTGGGAATAGGCTCCAGATCCACCAAGACCCTGTTACTGTAGATGACTGCATGAATTTAACAGGCATCCTCATTAGCTCTTGGACACTGGAAAAATACATTGTTTATTATCTTGGCCCTTAAGAAACAGATATGATGTACGTATTTTTTTTAAATGATTTTTTTAAAGACGTGATGATGGCAGGGATCACTATCAACCAGGCCTTGTATCAACTACTACTGTCTTAAATGCTACTGTATTTAAATTCTTATTAGAAGAATGTTTTTAAAATAACACAATCATATTTTATAATCTAAAGCCAAATAACTCAAGCACAAACAAATAATGGCACCATGAATTTCATTTATATGATACAGATTGTTTTGTAACCTTTGGGTTCTGTGGATAAAAAGAGGAAATAAAAAGCATTAATGTCTCCAGTCAATAATTATGATAGTACAATGTGTTTAATATTTGAATATTTGGAGAGTCGACTCCAAAGCCTGATTGCATAGTCGTGTAACAGACTATGTACTTTCATAATAGGAAAATATATTTTCCTACAGCCCCCCAACCCCCTCCCCCCTACCAAAAATAAATACATAAATAAATAAATCTTGTTACTGCTCAGAGAATGAAGAAATATCATTTGCGGAATCGGAGTCGACTCCGAAAATCTGCGGAATCGATTCCTGCGGTTCTCAGCACCTGGAACCGGAATAGGAGTCGACTCCAAAATCTGGAANTGGAACTTTAGAACCAGCTGGAGCGTTTCCAGGGCAACGCGCGAGCATTTCGACCCCGCCCACATCTCGCGCGCCCTGAATAATCCCGCGCTTTTATCTCAGCTGCCTCAGCATCAGTGAGCTAAAAGCCTGAGGGAAGGTGGATGGCACACGCACAGGTGAGTTACCTGGCCCTTACACCAACTTCTCCCTGTGTTTTAACAGTTCCTAAGGTTAGTAGATACAATAACAGTATTGTCTGCTTTCATTTCTCAACATTATCTTCAAGTTTCTTTTTCATTTTTGAAGTCATTTCTGACTTGTTTTCTGAGGTGAGTAGAGCAGAGCAGGTGTTTTCTGTGTAAGCTCATGCTGCATTTCTTCTTCATGTTTTTCTTTTTTCTTTAGGCAATATTTTAATACAATATGTCTGTTCAGAATTTTCAGTTATCTTATTCTGTTTTCCAGAAGCAAAGGTAGCAATATCTTTAAAAAACAAAACCAGAAAAATCTCAATAAAGGTCACAATGGGATCTAGCTCTTCGTCCTACGCTCCTAAAACCGTGTACCTGGACGTAGATGGCAAAGTTCAGAGGGTAAGAACATTTAAGAGCTTTCAGTGATGAACCTTCTGGTGTTATGACCGTCTGTCGGTCCATATTTATCTGTGGAGCTCAGTTCACTTTACTGAGGAACTCTTCAAATGTGAAGAAATATTGTATATATAAATTTGTAATGTACTTAGTATTTGAATATTTAAAGAGTTGATTCCAAAACCCTCAATCCATTTTTGTTCGTTTTGTTAGAAGAATTAGAAATTAGAAAAATTAGATTATTATTTAATAGATAGTAAAGGAAGTTTGGTAACACTTTCTCTGAAGCCCATGCTCATAATGAATTATAGCCCCATTTATAGTTATTTATAAGCAAGTATTACTGTTTATAAAGACACATCAGGATGTATACTTCGTTATAATAACACTTATGGTTACATTTATGTTATTGTTATAATTACTTGTAAGTGATGCACTTGCTTTTTCAATGCCAATGCTCATAAAGCATTATACACCAATTTATAAGTATTAATTAGTCAGTCTTATGGTTCCATGAATGTATTTATACAGATGCAGCATCAATTGTCTGATAAATGTATTTATAGAACAGTAATACTTGCTTATAATTAATTATAAATGGAGCTATAATTCATTATGAGCATGGGCTTCATAGAAAGTGTTACTGAAAGTTCCTTAGTGGAATCGTCTCTGACAATTCCCAACACCTCCAATCAGAATTTGAGCCTTATGAAGAACTTGAAAAAGCGAATCAAGAACTTATCCAAACGTTTAGTTATATACCAAATAATGGTTAAAATCCGTGCTGCATGATGTGGACCAAAGATCGAATTGTGTTATACATGGTTTTGGATTATTTGCTTTTGGGAAATTACGCAAAAGCCAAATTTCCCTGAGAAACTCATCTGGCGTGATCGCAGTATACAATAAAGTATGTTTATTAGTTACAAACCTCAGAATTGCAAAGATCAGTACAACCGAAATTAAAAGCAACAAATGTTTTCGTCCTAGTCTCAGTGTGACATTGTTTTTATTTTTTCCTCAGTAGGGCACTTATGTCGTCCGGCGTTAACAAAGACACGTTCTGAGTCACAGGTGTCTGTGGCATTCACAAGTAGCCGTACCATCTGCAGCAAGCAGCTTGATTAATGTTGATTCTCAAGATCATGTAGACCTCCAGTGAGGATTTCTCTTGATAATAGTTTTGGTTGAAATATAATAGTTTGTGTAGATGTAGATTAGCTGTACGACTAGTGTATTATTTGAAATGCAGTGCGGACAGACAGGCAGATATATATATATATATATGTGTGTGTGTGTGTGTGTGTGTGTGTGTATATGTGTGTGTATAGTTCATCGGTAAAAGAAGTGAGCATGACAAATAAGAAAAAGATTTATGTGATGATTCTGAAGATCCTGAATTTGCTTTCTTGTCGTCTTCAGGTCATTTTCAGTCGACACTGCAGTCCATGTGACATCAGAGAGTTGCTTTGTACGTCATCCAACATAGCCAGGTCAGTATTTTCTGTCAACCGTCACATATCCACTTAATCTATAGCATAATTTTCTGATAAAACTGTTTTTTCCTGTGCAGAAACACGGCTATACTTTTAGTAGATGCAGAGGGAGCGCTGATATCTATTGATCCCACCATGCCTACAAACTCACCTAAGTAATCCTTTTATTAATCTAACTGATTAATGACTATCAATTATTTTAAATAATTACACACATATTTCTTTTTCTCGCTACAGCAACTTGTATAAAGTAGTGCCCCATTGCAGTCAAGGAGGAGGTGAACACAACTCTTTACTACTAAATGTGGAAGAGATAGGATTGTGCTAGACATCTTTAGTATTTAAACAGTTAATATTGCTATGATAAATTAATTGTTAAACTGACAGAGTAAAAGATGTTCTGAACTTACTGACATTTTGGTGTAAAAGGACAGTGTGGGAACATTGTACAGAAATAGGTTTTTAAAAAATGTATGTAATAAAGAAAAGGTCAATAACCAAAAGGGTTTGAATTATCTTGCAGTATTTAATATTAAGATGACGGTTTTTTAATGATATCTTTACACTATCCAAATGATCAGAATTTCTAAATGAACAGTTAAACTGAATGAAATGTTAGTAGGTCTAATTTCAGCTACTCCAATTTAAAACAACTTTTTCACCCTGTGACTGATTAAAAATAATGCAGTTGTATATGAATGTATTAATTTATATTCATTTTTAATATAAAAACACTCTTCACTACATCAGTGACTTTAGGAAGTACTGAGGAACATTAACCATCTCATTTGCTCTTCTAAAGAGAAAGAAGACATGTTCCAGAACGTTCTCTCTCAAGTGGCGGAGCAGTTCAGTCGGTAATACATTATGGCACGAGCGGCAACAAAAATAATTTTAATATTGTTTTTATTCAGTGACACTTATGTAAGGATGTAATCTAGGATCTCTCTGCATTAGGGCTTTCAGGATAAACGAGCTGAAGACGGAGATGACCAACAGACTGGCCATGCTGGAGAAGAGGGTCGAACGTGAGCCTTGATTCTGTTTGGCCTTGAACTTGAAAATCAAATAAGATCAATTTAGAAATGAAATTGAGAGCTTGCCTTTTTTTTGGCCTTTTGCAGTAGAAGGCCTCAAAGTGGTAGAGATTGAGAAGTGTAAGAACGATCTGAAGAAACTAAGGGATGAGGTGACCTCTAGAGGCGGAGCAAGGTACAAAAAACTCTAAAAACTCTGCACCAGCAATTAAAAACTGTCCTATATTCAAATATCAATGTTAACACCAGTTGTTATTCAAGCTGACATTTGATATAATCAATATTTCACCTCTTACAGCCTCAGAAGCGCGATAATATGCAATAATAATATCTCATTTTCTATGTATAATATAAGCCTAATCTTGCTGGTGCATCAATAATTGTGCTCTATTCATTTCCACTCAGTTTACAGTTTTCTATTTGCTTCTTAACAGGGTGAACTGCAATTGCAAATACAATTTCACAGACGACGGAAAGAAACTTTCCCCCAGACGTGATGTTCCAAGTTATCCAAAGGTAAAAAATGATGAGTCGGTTACGTTTACGTTTTATCCATGAAACACAGACAGCGTGTATGGATACAAACGGTCTTGATCTCGTCCTCTCATCTACGCAGTACACACTTTCCCAGGAGACTATAGAGACTCTCAAGAAGCCCACCTTTGATGTATGGCACTGGGAGCATAATGAGGTTTGCCTGCATATGGACGGATGTATATTAGATATACAGAGAGCATCTATTTGGCTATTTGTTTGTGTTTTATTATCGGTTTCTGTTGTTGTTGAACTGTCCCATGTTCCCATATTACAAACTTCCATTTTAAACCCTACTTTCTTTGCTTAATGCCTTTAGATGTTAAGCTGTCTGGAGTACATGTATCATGATCTTGGACTAGTAAAGGAGTTTAACATGAACCCCATCACCCTTAAAAGGTGGCTGGTAAGATTCAAAACCATTCTTCTGCATTAAAACATGCACCTTCTGACCAATAACATGTGTAGCACAGAAAGTGAAGAAATGCTGATCAATTACAGCTGGCAATCCAGGAAAATTACCGCGACAACCCGTTCCATAACTTCCGCCACTGCTTCTGTGTCAGCCAGATGATGTACGGAATGATCCACTTGTGCAACCTCCAGGTGTGTACATCACTGTAACCCATAGTAATGAAATTCTTCCCATGATGCTTGTCTACATACGTTTATAATATACTCATACCATTGTCTTTGCTTTGTTGTTCGCAGGAGAAGCTGACTATGACTGACATGTGCATTCTGATGACGGCAGCAGTGTGCCACGATCTTGACCATCCGGGATACAATAACACGTATATATCTGCAGCTGTCATGCTCAATAACACACTTTAATTAGTGCACTTTATGCAATCACACGTTCAAAACAAAATAGCAACCATGACAGGGATTGCTTTATTAGTAAAGTCCAGTAACACTTAAACAATTTTGAAATTACTACTATCAGTACTGTACTGTTATACCACATCGCTGTTGAATTCTCCGGTCTGATTGGTCAGAAAGTGTTGATTGATTTTCTATAAAAGCAGCTCTGTCAATAGTTCTATCTGTAATTCAAATCTCAAGTTTATATTAACTGACTCCTTCTTATATGTCATGGTTTCACAGGGACTTGTATAGCAGACTATCCACATTATTTAAGGCTAATAATAAAAAAAATTAAATTACTATTAAACAAAGAAAAACATCTGATCATTGATCTGTAAGGAGACTTATTTAACTATTTGTGCCTGTCAGTAACAGTGAAGAAGGCATGGCCTATCATATAATAGAATTAGATATACAATCTAATACTTGTTTCAAGCCGTTTACTTATTAATTCACACAGTAGATTTTTTTTTATCACATCAAGATGCACATGGTATCATTTTGGATGGATTGATACACATCCCTATCAGTGCCACAGCGGTTGTAATCCTCACTAGATGTTTTTTATTTACTTTGTTTTATTTCTCTCTGTGATCAGGTATCAGATTAATGCTCGGACAGAGCTGGCTGTACGCTATAACGATATTTCCCCGCTGGAGAACCACCACTGTGCAGTGGCCTTCCAGATCCTCGCCATGCCGGAGTGCAACATCTTCGCCAACATTGAACTCGAGTCCTTCAAACAGATTAGACAGGTGCTGCAACCCTGCTATAGCTATACATCTGCCTTTGATAGAGTTTGATTGATTCAGAATTTTTTAAAAACAGCTGTATNTGCTACAGGCCATCATTACTCTTATTCTAGCCACTGACATGGCCAGACATGGCGAGATACTAGATTCCTTCAGACAGAAAGTGGACAACTTTGACTTCACCAACGAGGAGCATGTCAAATGTGTGCGTATTCACCACATGCATCATTTTAATCTTTGCCCTTAAAAACTGACAGCAACCAAAGCCATCTTTTTTTATAATTTGCATAGTGCTCTTAACATGGCGCTATTAATGGCATTAGTAGTTGTGGTTAAACACTCTCTTTATAATGTCTGTACTTAACACATATTGCCCACTGGCGGAGCAGCTGAAGATGGTCTTGATCAAGTGTTGCGACATCTCCAACGAGGTTAGACCAACCGACGTGGCCGAGCCATGGGTGGACTGTCTGCTGGAGGAGTACTTCATGCAGGTAAAACAGCCAATTTGTGCAATCTGGACTGCAATTCTCTAAGAATTTAGGTGAGCTGACTTGTATTAAAAGCTCTTTGAAATTTGAATTTAACCTTAGGTTGGGTTGTGCTGTTGTTGATCTAGTTTTCCAGTCAAAAATGAAGAGAAAGTCTCCAATTATTTTATTGAGTGTGTAACAAGAAGTGAAAGCTTGTGGAGATGGGTCATTTAAGCATGTCTTGCTATTTTGTATTGATTCAGAGTGACAGAGAAAAGTCGGAAGGTCTTCCTGTTGCTCCTTTTATGGACCGGGACAAAGTGACCAAGCCAACAGCACAAATTGGCTTCATCAAGTTTGTTCTCATCCCAATGTTTGAGACAGTCATGAAGGTATCCACATTCAGCTAGAATACTGCATAAAAAGTCAACATTTTATAGTAAAGACTTTCGACATTATAGCTTATACCACATCGCTGTTGAATTCTTGAATCTGATTGGTTAGAAGGTGCTGATTAATTTTCTATAACATCAGCTCTGACAGACATATAAAGGCACGTGTTTATATTAATACTCTCATTCTAATACATTATAACGTCTGTAGTAACAGCATACGGACTTGTAAGGTGAAAAAAAGTGTATAATTATTGATGAAGTTTTCTGTTTTTTGTGAGGTTTATTTCTCCACTGTTAGTGCTTAGTGCTTAGTCACACTTAGTAAGGGTAAAACATTAAGCTCCTTTGCAGTTTTTTTGGTAACATGACAAACTTGTTTGATGCTGTTCAACAACATTAAACATAACTATAAACGGATAAAAAGTACAACATGTCATTCTTTAAATGAAAGTTAGTCATCTTTGGCAAATTGCTCTGGTATAAGAGGAACAAAACACTTCAGAACGTGCTGTTATTGGACAGTAATCAACTTCGAAGTGGTACTTAGCTTAATAATGTCCAAATGAAAATGCTGTTGTTTTGAACTACGTTAAAGTGATTTTCTGTTATTGTGTTTGTAGCTTTTCCCTCAAATCGAGGAGATCATGGTGCAGCCATTGCGAGACTCACGTGACCATTACGAAGAACTAAAACAGATCGATGATGCCATGTCACAAGTATATTACAAGCATACCACAGATCACAGCTCTTGCATAACATCATAATAGATACTGAGATGTATTATATACAAGTTCAAGGCTGTAAATCAGCCCAAAAGTCCTGAGCTAGTGATGATCTAAATGATACACTTTATCTCCAGGCCCAGAAGAAGAAAACAGAGAGCATGTCGTTAGGAGGAAAGAAGAAATAGACCCAACCCTCTGCTTCCTTTTCACAAAAAGAGTAAGTTTCAGTGTTCAGTGAAGGTCTTTGTGAAATGGGAATTGTTCTGATCACCAGGGAAAACTACCGAACAAGGTGGTAAAAGTTTCTATGGTGTTTGCTGGGAAAGAGCTTTGTTGGAAATAAATGCTGCTGGAAAGTCACAGGCCCTGTTCATTTACAGTGGAAAGGAAGACCGGAATGTGCGTTCATGCTTCACTTCTATTCATTCAGTTTTATTAATCAGGTCTCTCTGAAGTCTACGTGAAGTAAGGGATGCGCATCAACTAATTCCTTCAAGTTCTAAAAGGAAATAGACAAAGAAAAACAGTTGTGAATATTATGTTTTCCATTGAAAGTTCAGCTGTTGTCATGTGTGGTATTCAACATTCACCAAGGCAGAAATCACACCTTTGTTCAAAATACTACATTTCCAATTTACTATCAACCCTCTTCCGCATACATGAGCTTACAGGTGGCCATGACTGGCTAGTGTCGAGAATAATGCCTTCCCTCCTGACCAGTGTCTCCCAATATTGTACTGCCAATATTATGTAGAACGACTTTTCCAATCATGCCCAGATTTTCAATTGACTTCAGCCCTATCCTGGTGTAATAATAACTCTTATACTCTTTTACAGGAAGTTAGAAGCATAAACTGAAGTCTCATGGCAGGATAACGTAGCCTGGCTTTGTTCTGGTGTCCCATGTGCCCTTTTTCTGAGATGGAGTGGGCTTCTCCTGCCCAAGTCTCACAAGCCTTGAACGCCTTCTCCGAGAGAACAGAATTCTCCACACCAGATAGATATAGTATGAGAGCGGATGTGAGAGGAACCTTAAGAGGGCAGTGAATCCTTTGCTTCACGAATCAAGTGTTTCAAGATTCTACAGCACATTTTATACGGTAAGGTTGAGAGACCATAGCAGGGATGAAACAGGTGTTAACAGGTGAAAAGGTGATTTCATGGTGTGATAAAGGAAGAATTTTGAGTAGTTTAAAGGTATTAAGGGAAAACAATCAAATGGTTTTCATTCCTTTATAGATTTCTATATGTTTTTGACCCTCAAGATAAAGTTGGGGTATGAGAATGTATTAAGGAATAAGAATAAACAAGAAACGCAGACTGTGATTTCGTAGCCACGGGGCATTCAGACATCTACAAACACCAAAGAGAACAAAAACTGCATGTGGAGTTCCACTTTCTGAAGGTATTTAGTAGTTTCAAAATCAGTCGAGCACACAACTCAGTAATTTATATAGTTGTAGTGTTGCTATTACTGACAGTTTAAGTGTAAATTGTGGCTAAAATGTCACACCCAGATTTACTTTCTTAATAACAAGACACAAGTTTGATTACACAGATATGCCAAAAACTGATCATTTGATGGATTTGTACACTTGTAATGCTGGTGGAGTGGTGGAAATCTTCAAATGGCACCAGAAATTTGACATTTAGTTCAGAGATACCTTAGAAAATACACTTCTAAGGATGTGCCTCATTTTATACATACAATATAATTTAAGAACGGATCTATTTTTAAATACGACGACTGAAGGAAATTGATTTACGTGTGTTGCCCGGATGTTTACTTGACCAGAATGTTGAATCCTCAAGGTATTATATTTTCATTTTAATCATGTTATAAGTCTTTTACTTTAATGTTCTGACTGCAATGAACCAATAAATTAATTAATTATATAGTAAAGTGTGTCGAAGCTCACACCATGTTATACAGTTCTGTTTATTTATGCAATGAAAGCATTGCAAGATGTATCATATTTACATATTTTCCCAGGAGGGTGTAAAAGCATTTGCAAATTTGTGTTTAATTTATTATTAATTTATATATATAAATGTATTTAATATATATATATATATACATATATATAAAATTTTACACAAATTAAAATATGGCATTATGTGGCAACA
>CM074971.1:13455469-13512969 GCA_037577455.1 Pangasius macronema | reverse complement strand
AACTGAACCTGGGGGAGGGGGAGGAGTTTGGGGGGAAAAGTTACAACTCTACGACCAGCAGAGTGAGGGGGGAAAACACTAATCGGCAACCTAGAAAAAAAATCAGTGTCGGCAGTGGACAGTTAATTAAACCCTGAAGTGTGGCGAAGAAGAAACTTTTTTTGTGGGGGGTTTTAGAGGATGAGAGATTTTGTGCAGCGGCACGCGCGTGTAAATCTCTGTTTACCTTTCACTGAGATTGTTTCAGTTATTCAGGCGACATGATGAACCATTGTTGTGTTAAACGACCCCGGAGCGACTTTCCTCAGTGTTTTTGTTTGTACTAATGTACCCGAGTAGTACTTTCCCAGCCTCACTGCGGATCTGCGTGGTTATTTTCGCTCTCTTGTTGTCGCTGAGTGCGTGTTCAGAGCTGAAAGTGCGCGTGCGGTTAAATGATGGTCAGATAACTGCAGAGACTTTAGAGTCGGACAGCGAGCAGGACATCATCAGTGTAGAGTTCAGGCACACGGACGGCACTCTCATCACCTTCCTGGCAGATTTCAAGCGGGTGAGTGGACACACACTGAGAAAATAATCCAGAACACTATAAACAAGACTGCAGGAAAAGAGCCGCACTTCAGAGCAAACAAACATTTATCAGTGCTAGGGATACTCTTAGTGACACAGTGAACCAACTGTTCCTAGCTATAGGGAACTCTTTACACCAGGGACCTGAGGCATTGAGCTTGAGCCTGTGAGGATAGATATTTTGCAAAAAAAAAAAAAAAGTTGCGAAAAATAAAGTGTTTAAATTGGGATAAAAAAACAAATACTACTAAGATGAAGAAGACTGGAAGCCAGAAAAAGCAAAAGAATACAAATTAAGCTCTTTTATATGAATTACAGCATTGATGATGATGATGATGATAATAATAATAATAATAATAATAATAATAATAAAAAACACTATTATTTTATAGCACCTTTTGTACATTAAAATGCATTTCAAAAAACTTTGCAAAGAAGACAATGCAAACAAACAAAAAAGAACAGAATAAAATAAAAATTTGAAAAAATATGTTTTTTAAAGGTGCAAAAATCCAACTGTACCACCACAGTGACAACTACTACTAAAAATCTGACACTCAAAAACTGGGACATTATCGGCATACCATTGCCAGTAAAATTCAGGCTCAGGTTCATTCACACTTACTGTGAAAATCCCATTTCACATTATATGTTCAGTAAATTATTGTATGTGGTATATTTTATCCACTTGACTTTTTTCCATCTGCATCCGTTCTCCATTTATGTAACAGTCCACTGATGATTCTTTCCTGAAAAACACATCCTGACCTTGACCATCTACCTTACAGAGCGTCTTTGATGCTGCCAATGCATTCCGGTTCATTTTTTTCTAACGTCAGCTGGAGCTCATATCATGTATCCCCAAGCTTCTCTGGAACAGAATGTCTTTTCTTCTCTTCTGACCAACTTGGTTGGCCTCCATACCTCCATGCTTGTGCTTCTCATCTGGTTCATTCAGTGGATTGATTCTTGAATCTTGAATCTTGACTGCAGGAAAATTCTTGTTGAAATTTATCTGCTTCATGCCAAGAAGTAGTTATAGTATGGTCGAGCACCGCAGCCAAGTCATTTCAGAACAAGAAATGGTTGTAAACGTATACCTGTAGTCCACAAGGTTCAACCCCACTAGCTAAACAGCCTGTATGTAGTCAAGTGTCAGTCAAGCTTAGTCAAATTAGTTGGGTCAATTAGTAAAAACCCTTGTCGACCACATAGATTACTCATCTAGGTGTTACATTGGGCTTTTTGCCCACACTAGTCAAATTTGACTCCTTTTTCCTAGGTCAGGTGTCAGCCTGAACTTGTGACTCAAATGTAAGGACAGGTGGCTGATTCAGTAGTACTTAGTGGCATTTTCTATCTATTGAGGTTGTTTTGAGATAAAACGTCATGCAATCTATTTGCAGTAAGATACAGAGATGAGCACATACTTCATGATTAAGAAATTATAATTTAGTCAACCATAATTCAAGCCATTTATTAAAATTCTCTCTCTCTCTCTCTCTCTCTCTCTCTCTCTCTCTCTCTCTCTCTCCATATCTGGCAATCTGAGATGAATATATTTTCACACCTGGTATTTTCATTTGTTTTGAATGTGTCCCCTTTGTGATCACCATTGTGATCACGTTTCATCAGTAGCAGGGTTGCCAAATCTGACAAAAGCAACATGATGTCACAAAAATGCTAGTCAATACCAAACAACAACTCAAAGTGTTTGGTGTCGTTTTCTAATTAAAATTGTTGAGTGCTCAGATTAGTCGGTAAAAGCTTTACTAATGCTGTCCTCTTGTATTTTGTGCAAGACCTACTCATCTAATCACATTTCTTTTTTGCATACCGCAATCGCAAAAACAAAAACATTGTTTTCCCTGCTTTTGTGCTTGATGGCTCTGTCCTATCTTGTTTAGAGTGCCAAGTGGCATTCTTTAACCATATAATGTTTTCCTTCATCTTGTTCTTTTTGTTAAGTATTAAGTGCTTATGCTCCTACCAGAGCTACCATTTAAGTGTGCACCAGTGACACTCTGAATAGGCAACATTAGTCACTACCCTTCAAGTCTTCACCCCAGCAGCCAGTGGTATGGCACCTGGGGTCAAATTCTTCTCCATGACCGTTTCCTTAGTGTAGAGCTCCAACACCATGACTTCCCACCAAACTCCTTTTAGTACCTCTTCTCCCTTCCCTAAAAGCTACAAGGTCCAATATTAGCTCTTAGGGCTCTTAAGAATGTCACCTCTGTTAATTACACTCGCTCTTAGTAGCGCCTGCTACTTTGCCGTGAAAGCCGGCTGCTTACTGGATTTGGGAGGAAATTAGCACTTTGGGTACTAATTTAAAAAGCAACCTCAAACTGTTTTAGCCTCTTGTGCAGACTAATATCGCTTCAAAGTGCACTCAGTATCCCACATAAATGAGCTTACTAATGAAATGTGGGGTCTGTAGGTCAGAGAAAGAGGTTGGGTTTGAGTTTCATGTTTCCTAGTCAGCTGTTCGTCTTTGAGCCCTCGATTGTCTGCAACTTTATGTCCATTTTAGTTTTAGCCTCAAAAGCTCCGCCCACATACAGCAGAGAATCTGATCCTTACTGTACAATTAGCTGGCCACAAGCTTCAGGATCTTGGTGGTTATAATCTGATTGGGTCTCTGCACTGACATGTGCATGCACTTCTGACAGGAAAACTTTCACATATGCTGCATTTAGTCTGTTTGAATCAAACTCTGGTGTAGTTGCCTCCTCAGTGTGGTTCGTTTGGACAGGAGAGTGCATAGCAATCGACCAAAATAATCCATTTCCTTCTGATCCACATGAGCCAAAGAGACTAACAGGTGCGATAGCGCTCTAACCACCACTGAGACAAGGACTGAAAAAAGTTTACATCCTGTCTTTAAAAGCTATTAAACTGATTTATTTGAAACAGGTAGTAGAAAGTAAACAAGACACTCTTGCAAGTTTGCCCATGGACGATGGGAAAACCCTATCCTTTGCTAGAACTTTAGCTTTAGAGACTATGTCCCTGTTTGACTTTTATCCTAAAAGCCTTCTGGTTAATTTAGCAGCATATTTACCATAAGAAAATCTATTTACCTAACTGATATGGCTCACCTTTTCACTATTGGTTTCTGCTTTATATTCTGCTTAAGATTTTGGCTTATCTTCTTTGTACATGATTTGAATTGTCCGTATGCCAGTTTTAACATCGTTACTTAAACAAGTTGAACCACTGTATTTGCATTCCCTAAATTAAAATCAGGCTGAGATGACAGTTCTGTGATGGAATCTTGACAAGTTAATGATTCCTCCATGAACAACATACTAGGCCATGTATGTCAGTCAGATGTATTGCTGTTAATGTTACGAATGTCTACAAACAGTATTCAGTCTCCCAACACCATGTAATCTAATGCTCTACAGCTATAGATTACCATGACTTGATTGACATTTCTATGGACCAGCAAGAGGACATTTGAACTATCAATCCATGTTGTTTTGTTGATTCTTGAGGGTTATTGTGTTGTTCTCAGCATGTGAAGATCCTGCGGGCGCTGGTGCTGGGGGAACCAGAGCGGGGCCAGACACAGTACCAGGGCCTCTGTTTCATCAGCAGGCTAGAACATGGAGAGATCATCCCAAGTGAGGCCATGGTCAGACTGAGACAGGTCAGACATGGATCAAACTGATGCACTAAAAGAGTCAATCCCACCCATCATAATTAGTGATAATTAGCCATTAGCTTAAGAACAAATTGGTGGGTATTGTGTTTTTTTTTGTTTTTTTTTTGGAATGCTAACTTTAATTTTTGGGCAGTCTGTTCTATTTTGGTAGGACCATACCAAAAAAAAATTGGATATTATTCATTAAAATATCCCCTAAAATGCTATGTTACTGACCGAACCTTCCAGAAAAACCCTCATGTGGTGCGGACTGCCGAGGAGAAGCGTGGTCTAGAGCGGTTGAGCATGAACATGGTGGTGAACCTGACTCTATCCTGGCATCTCAGCTCCCATATCCACAGCCTGTGCCGCGACGCCCAAGACTTCATCTACACGCGGGAGCAGGACGTCAAATACTGGCTAGAAAAGGGTTAGTGTTTGCTATAATGAAGGCACTCCCTAATTAAACACCTGCACTAATAAATGGATTGTGTATTGTATTGAGATGACCTAGACAAGAATAACACTTTCATACAGCAGTGTCTATCACTGAATGAAAGTTAATGGAAATCCTGAAAGAAAATGCTAAAATGTTTTACATTTAACTGAGGTGGATCTCTAGGGACCTCATGGTTTGACTGGATTTCAGTTCAAGGTGCCATTTATATGACTTATGAGTGTGGCTGAATCTCAGATGATGTTCCATTGGTCAAATGGTGTACTAGATTGCACTACAGTGTCATTATGTTATACCCTGTGTAAGCTGAAAGGTGGGATTCCTGAGAGTCTTTCATAAGAGTATGAGGTTCTTAGCTGTGCATCAAACAAGGGGGTGGGAAGTAAACAACAAGGCCTGATGTATGAAAGTGCACATTTTATTGTTATCAGTATAAACAAACATAAAGTTGGTTGAACTTTGAATAAAATGAGAATGCTGCTATTTTCGCTTCAGCCACATCTGAGAGAGATTATACAGAATCCCAGAGCTCAGTTGAAGCAGAACACTTGCATGCTACTTCTCCAATTTTTCCCCTATTACGATTTATACTTGAATGGGTAACCTAATTTTATTATGTAGCTCGCTGTTAAAGGAAACCTCCATGCTGAAACACATTAAATATGTTTATAGTGAAATATTTGTGATATAAGAGTGCATAGCGATGATTCTGGGCATGCTATTGTAAGAAAAGAATGTACGACGAGGTGGTACAATGTGACCTGACACAAAGCGGCATTACTGTGACCACCTGAAAGTTGATTATTTTCCATGTCCCCAACTGTATTTTTTTTTTCTCTAATACCATAGCTAAGACCCAAGTTGCTATGCAATTTTCTTTTTTTTAATTTAATTAAAAATAACACATCATAGTTCTTAATCCATTGGTAGTTCCATTTAATGTTGAACGTCTGCTAAACAATTTATTCCCTGTTATCACTTGTATGACATAACAGCTATAAACAGTCATTCCTTCACTTCCTGTGAAGGAACACACATTTTGTCTGCAAAACCTTCTGTCCTGAAGGATGTCCGGTGTTACAGCATTACCACTGACACTGGAGATTCCTTCCAAAAATTCATCTATGGTTCACTCACTCTGTCATTTTATTGCCATCTTTGAGAATATTATAAAATCTCTGTGCAGGTGTGGAAGGCTCCATGTTCACAGTGTTCCCCCAGAATGTCGAGAGTACAGACCTGCCGAGTTGCAGCTCTGCTACGGATCCGTGGCAGCCGTGCTCGTGTAGCTACACCCTGAGGCTGGAATGGTACCCGTGCATGCTGAAATACTGCCGTGGCCATGGGCCGAGTCCGTACAAGTGCGGGATCAGGAGCTGCAGCAAGGCTTACCGCTTCGACTTCTACACATCACGCAAACAACTGTGCATGTGGGATGAGGAGAGCTAACGGTGCCACTGTATACTGATTACTAATAATGTTACGAATAGGAGTGTTCATGAAAAATTAAGCTGGTAGCGATGAGGTGCCTTCAAATAGGTCTTAATAGTAAAGTGGTTCTGAAGTGTTACTTTAACTTTTCTTTATTCAGGAGGATATGTATATTATCATCACAGTATGTTTTCACACTCCAGTATCTTCAGGTTTGCCTTAAAGGACAGATATTTTGACTTGAGCCCTCAAGCCAGGTCATTACGTTTATTTCCGCTGTCACTGCAGTGTAGCCTCAAGGCAGAAGGTCGTATGACTGATAGGCTCATAGGTTAAATTCTCCCCTGGGAAAGAGGTGTTTGCTTGGATTCTGCATGAATTCATTGTTGACATTGTAAACATCACATATTTTGTGTTGACTTTTATTAGTAACTTTCTGTGTCTTTAATGGGAAGAACATGTATAGTAGAAGTTATTATTCGTCCACGGTAGTCATTTTTATTTTGTGTATATTATTAGTGTTAAACACTCACTGGCCACTGTATTAGGAACACATACATGTACACCTGCAAATTCATGCAATTATCTAATCAGCTGCGTGATACATAAAAACATGCAGATATTGGTCACGGGCCTCAGTAAATGTTCATATCAAACATGAGAATGAGGGGAAATGAGATCTAAGTAATACTCACTGTGGCATGATTACTGGTACCAAATGGCTTTTTTGAGTATTTCAGAAACTGCATATCTCCTGGGATTTTCAAGCACAACATCCATTAGAGTTTGTACAGAATGGTGCAAAAACCATCCAGTGGGTGGCAAGAAATGCGTTGTTGATGAGAGCGGTCAGAAGAGAATGACCAGACTGGATTGAGCTGACACAAAGTCTATAGTATCTCAAATAACCACCCTTTACAACTGTGGTGAGCAGAAAAGCATCTCCAAACACACACCATGTCAAACCTTGAGGCAGATGGGCTACAACAGCAGAAGACCACATCGGGTCCCACTCCTGTCAGCCAAGAACAAGAATCTGAGGCTACAGTGAGCACAGACTCACTGAAACTACACAGTTTTTTTTATGCGACCATTAACCAAAGCTCTTGCTTGAGTTATTTTAAAAATCATGCATTGTACTGCTGCCACATGATTGGCTGATTGGATAATTGCATGAATGATGAGCTGTACAGGTGTTCCTATTAAAGTGGTTGGTGAGTGTATATTATGAGTTCAGTATCTGGAATTTTCTTAAATATTCAACTGTAGTAATATCTGCTGATATTATTTTGTGTTATCTACATGTAGACCAGAGGTATTGTTTCATTTTAAAGGTAAAAGAGTTCTCATTTTGTCATTTTGACAACTACATCTTGCAGTAGTTTACACATAGAAACTCAACACTAAACTGTGACTGTTAGAAACTCACAGGCCTGTTCGATTGGTACTTTATGTTGAGGTTTAGTCGTGAAATATGTTCAGTCTTACAGACAAAACAAGAGCTACACTGGCAGCTAAGACACGTTTTTGTGTTGTCTATTTATTGCTAATATATTCAAGTGATGCCAAATGTGCTGCTCACACTCACCATAACCCTGACTAATTATCTCATTTCCATTTCAATAACCTCATTACTATGAACGCATACACTGTGGTGGGCAGATGAACCTTTTACACAATGCAATACTGTTATCATGTTTGGGACTTTTTAGGAATTTTACGTAACAGATTGCACCACAATATGGCCCTGTTATAGGATTTTAACTGTACTAAGTATTTTCATATATAGAAAGGTATGTGTTTACATGTTTTTAATGCACAAAATAGTATGTGTACATTGGTAGCTTGTGATCTGAAAATGCAAATGCTCAGGTTTCTCTTTCTTGCTGGATATGATTACTTATATTGACACGTACAGTCTTACAGTGTTGTGGATATGACTTTTGAAGCATGATTCAGTTTGACTTTTCTTTTTCAAACATGCCAAATGTGAGGATGGTTAAACAGCATGTATAACTATTAACATATGCCAGTGTAAATAAATATAAAAATAAACTTTATATTTCAGTATGTTAACAATCTTCTATGTCTGTGGATTTGTTCTGTAAAACATGGTCTGGGGTACACAGTTGTTTTTAAATAATTATTTCGAATGATTACAAGCAACCACTAGTTCTTTATACCACAGTGCTTTTGAATTCTTGATTCTGATTGGTCAGAAGGTGTTGATTAATTTTCTGTAACAGCAGTGCTGACAGTAGCTCTGACCGCAAGGTAAATCACAGGAATATATTAACGCTCATTGTTTCTGCACATAATAACGCGTTCATCATAATATGTTAACTGATTGCTGGGCAGGGAGTATGCTGCTTGTAATCTAAACAGATTAAAAAATGTAACTTGAGAGAAAAACTTAATTGCTGATATGGTGAACTTTTCTGTTAGGGGTTTATTTAACATTTATGGAAGGAGTCTCCAGTGTCAACAATTTATAGCAGTGGGTTTTCAGATGCGGGAATCTCTTCAAACTTGACTGTGCATCGAATTTAATGAATTTAATACTTTGACATTTACTTGCTACAATTCAAACGAAGAAACTGACGTTCTGTGTTCTTGTACGTTCTGCTCACTACATTTTCCAACATCACAACAGTTCTCTTTATCATAAGGTGACTTTTTTTTAGCATTTAGTTTAAGAAGTCTAAACTTCAGCAGATGTGAAAGCAAGAACGAGACCTAATATGCCTTATTGTAATCTGTTTGCTATGTACACTTTGTAGTTACCTCAGCGGTTTGTATTGTGACAGCTAGCTATTAACAGAAATAAAGCTGTTGATAATAACTAGCTGTTATTAGCTAAGAGTCGAAATACAACCTGCCCAGATAAATGCGAAGTGTATGTAGCAAGTATTTACACTTGGAGAGATTCCTAATTTCTCCAATGTTAGCTAGCTGTTAGCATTCAGCTAGTTTTTAATCTTTGAATTGTTATTATTATAATAGCTAAATTTTGAGAGATTAGTTGTTTAGCTTTAGCTGATGTTGTTTGTCGGCTTTAGATGTTTTCCCGCGTTGGCTGTGCTAATTCACCAGAAGTAAATCAGTGTGGTTTGATTCCGATGTTTGTTTGGTGTTTTGTTTTTTTTTTCATACTTTCATACTTAAGTTTCAGAGTTTATACTTTTCTACTTTAACTTGACTGAAGAATTTGAAGTTGTACTTCAACTTTTAGGATAGTATTTATTTAGACGAGCAATTGTGCCTTTATTTGAGTAAAGAATTTGAGCGCTTTCAACACAACAGTGATCAAGTTTTGGTTCAAACATCTACATTAAAAGAGTTTTAAATTCATTCTATATTGTCAGTGACAAGATTATAACATTTGTCCAGAGTGTGTATGTGCATTTTAAATTACACATCATACAGTGTGACAGGATGTTTAAATTCTTGCCAACAATTCATCCCTTCATATGAGGTTTGTTTTCTTCCGTTATGTTTTACTTTTGAACTCCGCCCTCTAGTGTTAGTTGTGTAACACTGTGCACACAGATTAGGCCTCAGGCGTGAGCTCCCTTATCAGGATGTCCTGTTCAAACAAAGTATCATAAGGACAAAAGTCACAAAGAAACTACAATGGAAGCTGATGTTCATTGTGTGACTTCTTAAGTGTCCTATGAGCTTTGCACTTTCTCTTTATAAATACCTGAGTCTGAGCATTTTTTAAAAATTAAACTTTAATATTTTTTTCTTTGTACAGGTCCACATTTATTTTATGAATCATATATTCAGTATGATTCAACTGTATCTGTATAGTGCTTTTAACAATACACAATACAATACACAATGCAGAAATCTGGATGTAGATTTATATTTAGATCTCTAATGATCAATCCAGAGGTGACAGTGGCAAGGAAAATCTCCCTGAACAGACATGAAGAAGAAACCTTAAGAGGAACCAGACTCAAAAGGGTATCCAGTCATCTTCTGACACCGGACAGTAGAAATAGAAATTATTACAGAATTAAGGTGTAGAAGAAGAAAACAAACAGTACTAAGTGTGTTGAAAGGATATTCAGTATAAGAATATTTTGAAGAGATGTCCTGTGATAAGCACAGGACAGTCTTTATGATTAGAGCAGCAGTTCATATGCTCTAATATCCTTTTATAAGAAAGCATGGTACAGTGGTTAAGGTTATGTTCTAGTGACGTGTTCAAAAGTCAGAAATGCTACAAATGTACTGTTGAACCCTTGAGCAAAGCCCTCACACCTCAGCTGTCTCTGTCTTATATAAAAGCATCTTCCAAATAAAGAAATGTTACAAAATGACTATACACACTCTATACAATACCAGTCTTTACAATACAAGTCTTAAATTGACTACAATAGGGTTTTCTGTTTAGGGGTTCATGAAGCCCTAAAGCCTAATCTTTTCAAAAAGACTATTCAAGTTTGTAAAGTCGATATATAAGGAAATATATTTACGTGTCAAAGTATGTTATAAGCAGTAAAAAAAACCTGGTCAAATTTTGGTAAAAAAACAAGATTTTTCATCATTTTTGGTGGTTCATCTGCACTGATATTCAACGCATTTTCCTAACCCACCACACATATAAACTGTGATTTTTGCTGTAAAAAGTGACACACTTGGCTGAAATAATTGTCGAAAGGTCATGTGACAAACATTGTTAACCTGCCACAGATTGGTGTAAGTTACTGTTTGAAAGCTAGCTGGTTACATGTTACTTTGCGGTTAAAAGATATTTTCAAACCTGTAAAATCAATCAAAATGTATATGTTGTTCAAAACCTCTGGGGGAAGAAAGTATTAGAATGTCAAACCCAGTGACACAAGCCATTCATGGGTGTCTGTGAGCTTAAGTATGCGGAAGATGGTAGAAAGCGCTTTTCTCCAAGCTAGCTAATGCTCACAAACAACAGCTTTATTCCTCATCTCTCAAGATAGCTAGCAAGAAAAGAAAATGTTAGCTACACTAGGTACACTTTATTTTAATCAGGGAAGTTTATATTGTGACAGCTAATGATTAGGATTCAAGGAATTTGTTTATTATCATGCTAGCTAACAATAGCTTGATTTGTGGTAAGCTAGTTGAATGCTAATAGCTAGCTGCAACAACACAAACTTCTGTGATAAACACGAATTGTTCGTGACAGCCAATAGATTTCAGTGATGGTTATTAGATCAGTGATGGGTATTAAAAAGTCACATTTATACATGTATATCTTGCAAATACATAAATATAGAGAAATGTAGTGTAATGTAGAAAGTGAAGATTTTTCTTTTAAAGTGTAGTGAGTAAAAGAAAAGCGTGTAAAGCATGATTAAGCAGTATATTAGTTTGTTTTTTTTTAATTAGAAATATGATAAGATATATGGTATGATAAATCACTAAATAATGTCTTTATAGTGAACATCATAGTGGACTTCAGTCATTTACGAGCTGGCTACCTTATTGCCCCTTTAAACCTTTTCAAACGTGCTTTTGTGTCAACATAAACACAACACTGCAGGCAAGAAACAGACACATTTCAGGTTTGAGAAGTGGCACGCACACACACACACACGCACACACACACACTCACACACACACTCACTCACTCACCTGAGCTTTTGCAGTTTGTCGTCTCCCCCTATGTTGTTTTATGCAAAAAGAGTGCGTCTGGATAGGACGCACTGTGGGCCTTATGCAAATCGCCTGTCTATCAGCTTGTGTGGGATCGTGAAAAAGGTGAATACTTCTCCCCGAACCCACTTGAGCCAAATGTTGAAGTTTCTCCGTAACCTCCTGCGTGCATCTTGTTCCTTCTTTCATTCATGACCGACTCAGGATTGTAGAAGAAATAAAGGGAAACACATCCAGACTCTCCTTTTTAAGGTGAGTATTTTAAATTGAAATTACTTACAGACTCTCTCTCTCTTCTCTTCCCTGTAGTTCTGTAGCTGTTTTGCAGAATCATATCTCTTTCTGTGGTCTCTTGCTTGCATAGCATATTGACCCATTTAAATGGTTTTGACTAGAAGAGATTAGGGAGGAGGGCCTGAGCTACTGGCGGCTGGAGGCTGGAGGCTGAGCGGGGATCCCCTCAGCCCTTATGAATATTACAACAAGCCCTTTACATAAAGGAGACCTTTTCAAAGTCGGACCCATTAGAATAAAACCTCAAGTTCATTTTCCTGACCGGGCCATGAATTGGCCCAGTGTGCGCATAAAGTAGGAAAATCAGCTATATTTATCATTACAGATATTAAGATGAGCACAGAGGCTGTCGAGCAGAGGGATCCTCAGCATGAACACACAGGTAAGAAGCTACTCATCCCTTACGAGGGATGAGTTAGACCTTTATTGGAGTTTGATGGAATTTCACTGTGAATGCTGATTTTTGTGGTGTCCAGGTTACATAAGGTGAGGAAAACAAACAATACATTGGCACACCGTTACAACCTGTTATACCCTTGACAACGGGAAACCATTTAATAGGGAAAGAAAAATAGTCAGAAGGAAATTATTCACTTTATTATACTATTATAATGGAAACTACAGGTTTAAGTAGAATTATAAAGGGCTGCAGATTTGAAGTTAGTATATAAAAACATAATATTTTCAAACAACCAATGTATTGGATAGATTAAGACTCACAATTGCAAACTAAATTAACTGTTTCCTTATTTGACGTCAAAGCGTTGAATATTACAGGTGCTATATAGTAAGTGTTGATTTCTTATTTTGAGTCTAAGTGCTGAAGTTGAAGAAACCCTAAAGTTATTGAATGTTTATTTTCATTAACATTAAATGGACTGGTGCCCTATAGTGAATGTATATAATTGTTATAAATATAAAAGTATGTTTTCACAAGAAAAAAAGCACAAGAATCTACAGAATACCTATAGTGATTGTTTTCTTATCAGGGCTTATTTTGTGCTTAATTCCTTATTAATGCGTTCTTAGTGCTTTATTTGTAACCCATTTAAACTTTACTTTGTTGATGCACCTCTCCTATTGGTTGAGGTGTTTTCACAAGAAAGACACAAGCTTCCGTGTGTCTCTCATCAGAGCCGTTTGTGGTTTTGACCAGTGAGTTCTGCTCTTTGTCTTGGCTGTCATGGTCTTTCTCCCAGGCAGGTCTGTGCAAAACCCTTAATGACATTCTCGACTGTCACAACTACATCACACCACCACCATCTTGCATTAATCCTAGTGTTTGTTTGTGTTTTTTTCCCCTTTCTTCTACCTTAAACTGTCACTGTCACTGATTCAGTGATCAATACCACACTTTCTGTTGGGAGATTAACACAGTCGTTCATTGCATCGACTTACTTCGTGTTTTCCACTATGAAGTAACTACCATCTCATCGATTTACCACCAATAAATCAAGAGTAGTTGTGTAGCGTGACTACTACATCAGATATGTCCTACCACCTCTATAGTAAAACTGCTGAGTCGTTCATTTGTGCAGATGTGTAAAGTTAAGACTACCTGAACCTGTTTATAGTGTGTGGAGTCAGGTTTGTAGTGCCTAAACTGTGAGGAGACAAAAAGAGATGCGTAGAGCTCTGGGGTGTGATGTTCATCAAGGACATAACAGTGTACCAGGATGTGTGTGTGTGTGTGTGTGTGTGTGTGTGTGTGTGTGTGTGTGTGTGTGTGTGTGTGTGCATGGGGGTGGTGGACTGTTTGCAGTGAAGCGTTCATACCCTCAGGCCATACTGACACATAGTTAGTTGCCTCCGTACGGAACACAAGGGTCTGAAATGAGGAACTTGGATTCAGAGAGAGCACAATATAGTCCGTGACTGTTTTGTGTAGCATCGTTTCCTGTAATACTAAATATCAGTTTCAGGCTTTTCCTGTACAGAGGTGCAAACATGTTTGTATCATTAGCAACAGGATGATAATAATGTTTTCCAGGGTAATAAAGAGTTATTAAGATATTTTTTATACTGTTTCCTACAGAACACTGTTTATAGTGGAATTTTAGTAGTCAAACATTAACTACACTATAAGTGATAATATCTACAATTATAATTATATAACTAATAATTAGGATTATAAATATTACCTGTGGAAATATAATTACAACTGTAACTATGACAATATCTGTGACTATAATTCTAACTATGAAAGTAACTACAATTATAACTACGACAATACCTTTTACTACAAATATAACTTTGACTATGACAATAACTATGCCGATGTACATAAGAATAATTCTACCTATGAAAATAACGATTCTCATAACTAAACTTATAATTATGCCAATTACTACAATTATAACTTTGACTGAGACAATAACCATACCAAAGGTATAACTATAATTGTACTATAATTATAATTATCTTGGTAAATACTACCTTATAATAAATTATAATTACAACTATAACTATAATTACATCTATAACTAGAATTCTAATTATGAACATAACTATAAAATTATTTCTTTAACTTTGACCATAGGTATGGCTTTAACTATGACTATAGCTTTAACAAAACTATCATTAAAAACTATCATTAAACTATAATTATATAATTAAATAATTAGTCAAATATAATTATATATTAATTATATAAGCATAATAACCAATACTCATAATGATCAAACTATAACGGTACGTATTACAAGAACTATAATTATGACTATATCTGTATTTATAACAGTAACTATAACTATCAAAATAACTACAATAACTACAAAAGCTATGATGATAACTATGTCTATAACATTGCTATGATAATAACTGTACCAAAGGTATAACTAGAATTATAGCTATGATGGAAAATATGATGGGAAATATAACTGGGACAATACTTACATATAAAAATATAACAATAACTATGATGATAATACACAAAATTGTAATTATAATTATGATTATAACTATAGCTATAGCTTTAGTGTGTTTTATTTCTCACTTGAGTAGGCTTTTTTTTAAATCCTACTAAAATGAACAAATTATAACATATTTGCTTCAAGTTTCTTACCAAACAATCAAGGACACGTTTAATGAAACCTAACCCAATGTGTATGTTCCATCATGAGCTGAGTAAGATGAGCACAGACCTTATTCAACATTTTAAGTGTTCAGAATAGCATCAGACTTGGTTAAATAGGCTATTGTTGTTGCTACAGCAGTACCACATGGGCAAGTCTTAGCAAACATCTAAGATATATATATAGCACAAAAATAGAACGCATATATGATATTATTACTTTGTTGTCCCCTGTTGCAATATTGCGGCATTTCATCAGAGAGCTAATTAAACTCAGAAATTGTCTGCAAGGCAAAGACTTTTTATGTTTTATGTTTAAACTTTTGAGAACTGAAAGGGGGTGTTCAATGTAACAGCCGTCATAACAGAATACATAGAGCAGTACCTGAATAATGGACTGTTTTATTATTGTTACCTACAAGAGTAGGATAATGTGAGTAGTTAAACATATACAACATAAGTCAAGTCAAGTCAAGTCAAGTGGAGTTAATTGTCATTTCAACCATATACAGCCAGTTAGTACATAGTGAAACGAAACAACGTTGCTCCAGGACCAAGGTGCTACAAAGACAAACACAGAACAACACAGAACTACAAGGAACTACATAAATTCACATGAAGTGCACCAGTACAAAAATGTGCAGACAGCACAAGACAGTACAATGACTACTAGGATAGACAATAGGCACAGTAAGTCCCAGTGCAGCACCGACCAGTACACAGTTCTATTAGAAAGTGAATCCAGTGACAATAGTTCAAAAATAACACAATATAATTACTTGGAAAAATGCTACTTATGCATAAACAGGATATTCAGTCTTAGTATGTTCATATTAATTTCCAAAGGTTTCCCAAACAGGATTAAAACAAGTTTTTTCTTGGTGCTAAATAATGTAATTTTGAATATTAAGTAGGGCCTAACTCTTAAACACGTAAATTAATTAATGTTAACTGCTATTGTTGATACTGATTTCAGTAAATAAAAACTTTTTGACTTCTTGAGAAGATCTTGAAAAGTCTAATTAGTCAAAGTTGTTTTAGGTTTTTAGACAAGAACCCTATTTGAGCCCTATTGTATCTGTGATGTTTATGTGAGAGAAAGAGAGAAAGACTTTAACAGAGAAAGAACGAACCAGCGATGCACCTGGGGGTTTGTAAACATTCAAATATGAGGGCTTGCGAAAGGTTGCCATGGATACGTTCCCATTTGCATGGGCGCTTCATTTCCATACTGGAAGTTTGGCTCGGGGAGGAGCGCCGATTTCCATAGCGCGGGACGAACGAGCACTGATGCGCTAACCACAGCCTCACACGGCCCTATTTGAATTTCAAATCAGGACAGATTACCTGGACCCAACAACCTTTGAACTCAGTAGAGGCCTTGACAAAACTCTACCTACAAAATGGTTAACATAGCGCAAAAGACCCCAGAAGACCCACTGAGACAGCAATAATTGAGAAGTTAAAAGTTAATATATATAGAAACACCTTCACAAGAGGCAAAAGTGATATGAAATAATTGTGTAATTACTTAAATATGTTCCATTCTTTCTGCAGAAATCGAACAAAATGGCATTGACTTCACAAGACAGGTAAATTCACATATTAAGTTTTTAAAGATTAAGTCAGTTAGGTTGCATGTCAAAGAAACTACCTACATACATTAATCGCAACACTGTAAAGGTTCTAATTATCTCTTTTATTTCCATGTATTGCATGTCAGTCATAATTAACCTTGATTTATTATAAGATACGTTGGCCCCTTTTCTCATGTAATGCTATGCAGAGGACTGTACTGTGTCCCATGTACAGGAACTAGCCTTAGGTTCCCATTTGCATAGGCTCTAGCCTGAGGGCAGGGAAGGAATGTTTTTCAAATGCTCCCTCCTGTTGAACAAGTCAGACAGCCTTGGTGTGAATACACACACACACACACACACACATGCACACGCACACAAACGGACACCAGCATACATGTGACTCTTATCCAAGCTATTAGAC
The DNA here is from genome assembly GCA_037577455.1 of Pangasius macronema. Taxonomy (NCBI): domain Eukaryota; kingdom Metazoa; phylum Chordata; class Actinopteri; order Siluriformes; family Pangasiidae; genus Pangasius; species Pangasius macronema. Next base: position 13,495,848 of record CM074971.1, on the reverse strand, counting down.
GCAAACATAATACAAAGTAGTAATAAATAGTTTATCAGTTTACATTCACTTAATCAAATTTTCCCAAGAGCAAGCGGATTTTACTGTCAAGGCATGTTAATTATTAGTTTCTTCTGTCAGAATTACAATTGCAGTGTTTCTTGTGTAATCTCTGGGATGCACAGATCACAATGTAACTTGGTATTTCCTGGTTTCTAGATAAAGACAGAGGACCTAAACGACTCCCCTCACTCTGCCTCGTCGCATAAGACATGTCATCTCACACAGGGTTCACCAGCTCCCACAGGGCAGCTGCCTGGGGTATGCCATGAATATTTCTACCACAGATCACACACTTAATCTCATGGTATTCTTATGATAGGCTAATGGATGATGGATAGGAGCATCGTGAATGCTTTTGTTTAATGTGCTTTCAGGAGTTGCCATCCTTACACCCACTTCCCCAGCTGGTCCTCATGTCTGGCTCACACCTTTCCTCATCTTCGCCTTTCCTCCTCTCCCAGGCTCAGACTGGACACCAAGGTCAGTCATTTATAGCTATAGCTATAGATACTTATAGCATTTTACTTCCTGAACAACAAAACTTATATCAATTTAAATAAGCAACTTCTACAAACGCACAATGCTTCCATGTCACTGGATACAAAAAAAAAAAAAAAAACCTACACAAGGGTAAAACATGCCAGTTCCCTCTTCAAGCCTCTCTTTTTTCTCAAAGGACTTCAATTATTTTGTTGGTTTTTTTATATATGACTGTTACATGTTTCACGACTATGACCTCTGAGGAAGGTCAAAAAATAAATATCTCCATACATAAAACTTCACCATATCAACAATTGTACATTTTATATTGACTTGTTAATTAGCCTTAGATTATTCAGCGTGTACACCATGCAAATCCCAGTGACTGAGTTGTTACTATAAACCATAATATATTAGAATGAGCGTATTAATATAAACCAAATTTGCCTTGCAGTCTGAGCTACAGTCAGGACTGCTATTATAGAAAATAAAAGTTGTGGAAGACTGGTTAGTCTTAGTTCTTAAGAGATATTCCAATTGGGTCAATAGGGATACAATAGTAATAAAAGCAGGGTGCCACATAAGGATCTGGGGTTGTGCTGTTATAGGAGAATAATCAACCACTGGGTGATGCTATGCAGCTCAACATGAAGCAGAATTACTGCCACCCCAAAGTTGATTATTTTGTGATAACAGCACTCCCCAGAGTCCCCATAGCATTTTGCCAATGATTACAATTTCTTATTTATTAACAAATGACACATCATACATTTTATCCATTTGTAGTAGTTACATGTAATGTTGTGGAACATCCTTGAAACAAGTTAGTTCCTATTATCACTTACAGTTCAGCAGCTATAAAAAAGCAGCTTCTCTTTTTTTCTATATTGAAATTAATAAGACAAAAAATGGAGCTTGTCAAGACTCTCCCATGTCAGAAAACTTAAAGGAACAGCTTTACCTCTGACTGTTACAAAGCACTAACAGCTCCCAAAAATTTCCTAAATATATATCTCCTCACAGAAAACATCACTATATCAATAATTACACACTCCAAAAATTTTTATATTATTTTTATTTTATTTGTTTATGTGGATTGCCTGCCATAGAATTCCCTGTGTAAGTTGTTAGTGTAGAAGTGATAAAATATTCAAATTCAAATTATATAAACCTTGCAGCCAGGAATAATTCTATTATACAACTAATCAAAATCGAGCATCTAATAGCATCATGGTGTAATGTATGTTAAAGCAGTTTGCCTTATNTGCCTTATATTGTCTTGTAGCACTACTGCAGCCGAATCTCCTGTCCTTGCCCTCTCAGTCCCAGCCTAGTCTCCTGCAGCACCAGCCTGGACTAGCCCTCACGCCTCAGGTAAACAAAAGAGTTCATCACATGTTCCTCAATCCAGTCCTCAGGAACACCATCTCCAGACTGTTCTAATATGGCTGGAACTCATGGATGTAAAATCACAAGTCAGCTGCATGAAAGGTTTAAAGTTAAGACAAAGGCAGCTCTGTAGGATAGTACAGTAGCTCCAGCATCTTGCTTGCTAGATTTATAATCAACTGGATTAGGTGTGTCAAAAACCGGAACACAAGAACAATGCCGCTTGGCTGGGAATCCCCATGGAGTAGATTGAGAACTTCAAATCTATTTATCTGATCTATAGTTTTTATCTGCACAGGCAATGGGTCGAACAGGCTTGGCTGGGTCCTCCATGGATGCACACTTGGACATGCCCCACTTACAGGTGCCTAAGCACGTGGGTACTTCTCAGCAGGATGAGCCAAGTGACCTGGAGGAGCTGGAGCAGTTTGCCAAGTCCTTCAAACAAAGACGCATCAAGCTGGGCTTCACACAGGCAATGACCTACATATTGAAATGAACTTTTCAGACAGATGTAAATAAATACATTAAAGGGGAACAGGTTTCAGAGTGCATTTTAATGGATCCTCAATCATTTTAATGACATATTTTTCCCAAAAAGTAGGAACAAAAGTTTTAAAGACATCAAATGAGATGTTAATCGGATGGTTCTACTTTCAGGGAGATGTGGGTTTGGCTATGGGGAAGCTCTATGGAAATGATTTCAGTCAAACAACAATTTCCCGCTTTGAGGCTCTCAATCTCAGCTTCAAGAACATGTGCAAGCTCAAACCATTGCTGGAGAAGTGGCTCAGTGATGCTGGTAAACAAATACATATAGAGTGACCCAATATAATGTACAAAGTACCAAAGATTTATGTTTGCTACTAGTTTGTTTTAACCATCTGTACTTTAACCATTTTCAGAAAACTCACCCTCGGAATCAATGGCTAATCCTGCCACTTTACCACCTCTTATGGAAGGATATGGGAGGAAGAGAAAAAAGAGAACGAGTATTGAGACCAACATCAAGCTCACACTGGAGAAACGCTTCCTAGATGTGAGTAATTTGATTGATTATATTGAATGCTTAGATGCCAACCTGTAGTTAAGTGGTACTGTCAGGATTTCTACAAGTGGGCTCACGCTCTGGCAAGTCGTAACTGGTTTTAGTTGTCACATACGTAGTATGCCTTCTTTTTTCAGAATCCCAAACCGAACTCAGAGGAGATCACTCTGATCTCGGAGCAGCTGTCGATGGAAAAGGAAGTGGTACGGGTGTGGTTCTGCAATCGACGACAGAAGGAGAAGAGGATTTATTGCCCAGTCGCCACCTCACCTATAAAATCTCACAACTACAATGCCAGACTGGTGAGTTTATTTAAGAGATCTGATGTTATTCTTTCCATCAACCTTCATCAGTACCATGATCCATAAAATCCAGTATCTGGATTACCAAAAGACCATCACAGCCACTCATAATTAAGATTTACTGTACCTTGTTTACTTTCAAAAGGACACTGTTTTTCAACCTATACACATTCTAATGTAAATCAATTCTTATTTTAGCCTGCATCTAGCAGACCATTCAGTCCTCTTGCTTCAGGAGGCGGTAAGACATCTTTTGTGCATACATTTTCATTAGAACAAATACATAAGTTCATAAGTTCATATTAGTTGAGCAGTGAGGTAATAAGTGGTGCTTTTTTCTGCAGTGTCGAGCAGCTCGTCTCCTAACAGCCCGAGCCGTGGCTCTTCTCCCAACACCCTGTCTTCATCCTCAAGCCCTCTGACATCACAGGGGGTCAATCAGTCCTTCAATCCCACAGGGTAACCCTCATCAATTTGATAGCACAATGATGCCACCAGAAATATTAATATCTGTACCTCAATTATCTGTACCTCAATTTCTTGATCATTCATTAAAACCTGCATCTTCATGCAATCATCCAATCAGCTTATCATGTGGCAGCAGCGCATTGCATAAAATCATGTAGACACAGGTCACAGAGCTTCAGGTAATGTTCACATCAAACATCAGAATGTAGGGAAATGAGACCTCAGTGACATTGACCATAGCATGTTTTTTGGTGCCAGACACCGACCAAACCAAACTCATAAAGTCTTTGGCGACTAGAGGACCCTAGTCGTGTTGTTAGAAATCTCAAATGTGTCTTTTGTGCAAAAAAACTAAAACATCCACAATTCTGCAGGTAGAAATGCCTTATTATTATTGTTATTAAGAGTGATCAGACTTCTGGCCTGTTGAGCATGGCTCAGAAACTGCAACTCAAATAGCCACTCTTTACAACCATGGTGAGCAGAAAAGCATCTTGGCATTCTGATGTTTGAAGTAATTGACTTCGAGAACCGGACAAAGACTGACTTATTAACGTACTTACTCGTTCCACATGTTATTCACATATACTCCATATGCTTGCTTATGATACAAGTTCCTCATCCACTGGATGGCAGTCACAGTGAACGTGATATGAACTACACTCTCTTTTCTTCCAGATCCTGGTATCGTTGGAACAGTACTGCGTATCACCACTAAGAATCACCTAGAAACCCCCCATCACCACACCAATACACACACACACACAGTGAAAATAAAATGTTTACAGTTTTGTTTGGACAGGAAAGTAAACAATTCTCTGATTTATACATTTATGTACTGCTGTAGTCCTGAGGTTTCAAAGTTACATGCTAAAAAAAAACAAAAAACAAAACAAAACAAAACAAAACAAAAAAACAATCCCTGTCTTATTAGTTCATTTCATCAATAATGATACATTTCATTGATCTGATTATATCAAGATCAAACAGCAGGTCTATCAAACATTTCAATTTTATATATAGTGGTGTTAAAGCCACAGTTCTGAAAGGCTTAAAGAGATATTACTTTTCAAAGATGATGTTTACATATCTATTCTCATCTTTAGCCCAAATTTTAGCATAATATATTTAGATCACACTAGACGACTTGAGCATGCTAGCAACAATTATCAATTTAAACTATGCAAATATTTCAAGCATCAGATCCATTCAATTGTAAGTGTGTGGTTATCACTGACTTCACTATGTAGCATTTATCATTACAGTCACGATTTTCAGTCTGGACTTGAAGGCTCATTAAGTCTTACTCAGTTTCCTATTTTATAAATGTCTGTTTTTCTAAGTTAAACTTTTATGAACATGCTTTTGGAAATGGAAGTAATATGTAGTGGAAAAGGGTGTTTGATTTTTTTTTTCCTGCCTTTTCCTTATGAAGTGGTCCAAAGCATTTGAAGTGCTGTAATTTTCACACTTTGCTTTGATGTGATTACGTATCACTGTTGTTTATTTTGCTTGTGTTTTTGCGTAATTGTTTTTTTTTTTTTGTAATGGAAATTTTGTGTTGTATATTTGAATGCTGGACATGACTGTATGTGTACCTGTTTAACACTTATTAAACAGATTAATCACTTTACACTAGTCCTTGCTTTACATTTTACTCAGTTAATACTTATTATTAAATCGTATATTATTTACAACTGTGGCAAATTATTTTTATAAATGTTTGATTAATAATTTCTGAAACACTTTTGACATAAATTGGTGAAGAACTGGACAGAAAGAAAAGTATTAATTCTCTTGATGCATTTTCTTCTGACCATTTTCTAAGCTTGATAATAAAAAATAAGATATTTATACTATATGTTATTTTGAGATGGAAAAAGGTTGCAAACAGTTTTTATGTTACAAACTTTTGTTGTGAGATTTGTAATTGTAAAGTTTGTTGTAAAGTTTGTAGCTTCATTTGAACTCAGTTAAAATTAGAGTATCCAGAGTATTGAGTATCTGATAATATTTGATACTGTCATACGCCAAGATCGGAATATAATTACAATTCTGATTATTTTATTAATGTTAACCTACATAACACATTTGTTTCTAGGATGACTGACAAAGAAAATAAGATTTTTTATATGTATTTTGTTTTTAGGTGAATTTGTTGTATAAAAATGTGGTGGGAATATTTATGCCATGAAAATGACATAAAACATTTTCTTTAAAGTCAAAAAATGTTGTGTGTATTTATGGAACTCAAGTTTTTATTTATTATATATATATTTTATGATAATTATATATATAAAAGGGACAAAAAGCTACTAACATAGGGCCCATTGTGTGCATTTTGCAACATTCAGAAAAAATTGAGTATGTGCAGACCTATTTACCAGCATTTAGTGGAGTGTTTTTAAAAATAAACTGTAGCAAGTTTGCAGCTGAGGGTGAAATAAAATGAAATAAAATGAAATCAGCCAGGATTTACTTCATAGCAGACTCGACATCCTGTAGTTGACTGGCTTTTCTTTTGGATTCTAATGTGTTAACATCATCATCCACTAGAGCGCACTCAGGTATAATGCAAAGCAAAGGTGGAAGTCTCAGCCTGATTTAGGGCTGTCAAATACATTTAAAAATTGCATTTGAATGTCAAGTGCTTAAACGTTTAATAAGGATTAATAATTGTCATGTTACCGAGAAACTGGACTCATCAGAGGTGCAAACGTTTCACGTTAATGAGTCGACTCTTTGTGATGACTCCTTTAGGTAAAGGTTGAGCACCAACTCACATTTTCTTTCTTTCTTTCTTTAATGCTTCTCATTCATTCATTTTCAATAGTCACTTAGTGCGTTCATGGAAACCTCTTTTCAACATCTGAGCTGCTCGTCTACATGAATGGTAAGGTGTGTGCTTGATTCTCAGCTGTGTGTGTGAGACAAGAGTTTAAATGGAAATAAATCTTCTTAATGAAGCACAGTCAAAGTAGGGCCCAATAGCATTAATACAGGGATGCTTCTGGCTTTTGTCAATACAGATTTGTAGTGACTTATTGTAGTGCCTTAGAGTAAGGCTCTGAGCAGATAGAAAGCGCCGACTCTTATTGGTGAGCTGGGCCAAATGATCTGATTCAGTGCGAACAGTAGAAATTGCCATCACTACTGCTGACCCCTATGAACAGGTTACTGTTCCTCTGTCAAGGAACAAGGGTCCGTTTGGCCAAAATGTTAAAAGTAAAACATGGGATTTTAAGCATAAATTTGAATGTGTATTTTCACCTTTGAATGTGTAAATATTATGAATTAAGCTCACTTTGAGAAAACTGTCGGGATGATTTTATTTTTTAATTAATTTTATAAATAATTTTATTTCAGAGGGACGTAGGACAAACTTTAGAAGCTCACGAAGAACTTTTGTCCAAAATGTCCTATTTCTTGGATTTCTCTGTGAGCTTAGTGTACACTGCATTTTTCTACATTTCTGTCTCTCTTTATATATGTAAATGTGGATATACTTATTAGATAAGTGTTATGATGATAAACAGCGTCAAGAACACGTACTACTCAGGATCTCTCTTAAAGAAGGGCGTCCGTTACTAAACTACAGTCGTCACTTACTTTGTTGCCTTTAAGACTAGAGTTGAGTGTAAACAGTGCCACCATGTCAGTTAAGGTAGATTTTGTCATGCAGTGTCCATCGTCAGGGTGGGTATGTTGGAAGAGCTGTAGTTTCAAATATACCTGGTGAAACCTGTTTTCCTCTCCATTACGTATGGCCCTTCTACCAGCTCGATCTGGCTCATCTGTCGTCATTCCTCAGTGTCCCATTTCATCAAGGACTCACAAAACTACACCAAGGGCAGAGATGCTAGCTGTAATCCTCATCCTAGGGGGATTAATTCCCCCAATCCATGGTGATGGTAAGACAAGACAAGCTGCTCTTATTCACTGAAAGCTGTAGAGGAGAGATATATTCTGTGGATGTAGTATAATATAACATAACATTATGGTTTCAAAGATATAGATAATACCATTGAACAAAAATGTGTTTTGCTAATTCGATTAATCTGTATGGTGCAGATTTTCCACTCAGCATGTTATCGGCTCATGACAAAGTAATCACGGGCCGATTCTTCGATTCCCTGCTTCTTAGTTTGCCTCCCTGTACTTACGCTGGCAAGAGTGTGGACCTAGAGTACCTGAATTGTGACACCAATAAAAGCTGTATGTATTATTTATTGTCAATAAATTATTTATTGATTCTCATCAGTTAAATTTTTACAACAGCAGCTCTGACAGTAGTCCCAGCTGCAATGCAAATCACAGGTTTATATTACCGCTCTTGTTCTAATATGTTATTGTTTCTCTAGTAACTACAGCCACTGGGACTTGTATGGTATAATCTAAGGCTAATAATAAACTGCTATTTGACAAAGAAGCCTATCATTGTTAATCCGTTTTCTGTAAGCAGACGTTTACTTAACATTTATGAAAGGAGTCTTCAGTGTCTCCAGTGTCTGCATTTATTGATTTAATTGCAACTGGGACGCAAGTGTATTGTGGACATTTTGACAGCTGGTATCTGATTACAAACTAAATTCTTTAGTCTTTTTATTATGTCACGTAGCTCTCCAAAAACTTGTCAAAAGCTTGTGGGGAAAATTAACACTTAGCTAGCAAAGTTTTTGACATCTTTAGGCAAAATGGCTGTTTGGTAAACTGGTTCCTTACACATGATCTTTACAGGAAGTCAAGGCAATATAATTAAATGTAAATAAAATGCTTCTATGTCGTTTTGGTGAAATATATTTATAGTTAATTAAAGTTGAGATATAAGAAATACAATAAACCGGTGTGAGTGAGTGTTTTGTACAAAAAGAAGAAAAAACCACCAAACGGTCTAAAGTAGGTGTCCAGGTTTTCCCAGACAACCACACATTAAAAATAAATTGAACAATAATGTTTCCATACCATTACTGCCAGTTAAATAATAATAATAATAATAATAATAATAATAATAATAATAATAAACTTTATTTTATAAAGCACATTTAAAAGCAGCTTCTCAAAGCGCTGAACACAATATAAACAATACAATAAAAACAATACAAAACCATCAAGCAAATGCAAGTTTAAAAAAAATATGTCTTAAGTTTAACTTTAAAAATATCGTAATTCTGAACTTCCCTAAGTTTAAGAGGCAGAGAATTCCAAAGGACAGGAGCATAGAAAGAGAAAGCCCTATCACCCATAGATCATAGACGTGTTTGAGGAACAACCAGCAAGTTTGACTGAGAGGAGCGCAATCTACGATTAGGAGTGTACGAATGTAACAATTCTGTTAACAACAACAAGGTAATGTGGTGCCAGGTCATGCAATGCTTTAAAAGTAAGCATCATAATTTTAAAATCAACTCTAAACCTGACCGGTAGCCAATGCAAGGCTTCTAACACTGGAGTAATATGACTGCCTTAGGATTTCTTTATTTCAAGGTGTTAAAGTAGGGACCCATATGGTATACAAATGTTATTAAGTATAAAGGAAACATATGGCATACAGTCTTGCCTGTATATCGTCACAATCCTAAAGTTTAGTTTAATACTAACACTACTTACTAACAACAATTAGTTCCTAATTAAGATTTAATCTTGTTGTAATTGTGAGTTTTATTGGAGAACTTTGGTCTTAACAGACATCCTGTCCGACATTTTCACGGTTCCAAACTGTAACAGCAGCGGCGACCTGAATGGATCAACCGCATTTAGCAGAAACATCGGATACAAGCTGACGAACCTCACCAATGGCACACAGTACAAGTGAGTGTGAAATCTGTGTGCAAACCTTCAATATTAACTGACGAACCTCACATAAAAAGCGTGTTTAATTTTCCTTTATGTGTATATTTAGGATTAACTATAAGATTGGAAACATCAGAAGCATCCCTTTGATGGCAACTACAAGAACAGGTAACACTGCAAGTGGTCAACTGTGAAGTGAGTTGAAACATGACATAAAAAGACTCGCAGCTGATATTCGTACATGTCTTTTTGCAGCAGATGACTACACAGAAATCAAACTTGGCTTCCAAGGACGCAGTGCAGCAATGGTGGTGATCACAGCCATTCTGTCCGTGGCTATGTTTATCCTGCTAATCAGTATCATCATCAGTATGTTGGTGTCCCCTAATGAAGAGTAAAGCATCACTTCACATTCAAAAATAAAGTCTATTACATTATACATTTCACAAATATACACTGCCATATGGGGTGTTCAAAAACCTTTGAATTGCAGTGAATAGGATCATTTTGTAACATTTCTTCCTTATGAAATAATAAAATCAAGAATTAAGCTAGCTATCGAGCTAAGAATTTTGTAGATTAAATATTTTCATAAAGCCTATGCATTTCACAGTCATTTTGCTGTAGAAGGATGATTTGTGTCTTTATTTTTTCAAATAAGTAATTTCACAAGATCTTTAGTTGTAACAGGTTTATCATCGTTTTTAATCACAACATGACAAAAGCACTGACAGTCGTTTCCTTGATCATTTCAGATGAAGATTAAAGAGTCATTACACACCAAAAGAACATTCATGACAACATTAACCATCTGATTGACGTAAGTCTAAATTCAATAAATAATAACTGAAATATGCTAAAATATTCAGGTGTGTGTGTATCTTATTAGATACTGGGCCTGCTATTGAAAATCCAGCCGGTGGTCTCCTCCAGCCGCAGCTCATTCATTCATCCATATTCAGTAACCGCTCTATCCTGGTCAGGATAACGGTGGATCTGGATCACCGGGCGTGATGGGACCCATGTCCATCACAGGACAACATAGTGTTTGTTACCAGTGTTTTTATTTATGGTCCTACTAAAAACTCGAGTAGACGGGTAAAATTAGTACGTTCAAAAAATCTAGATACTGCTGTCAGTTGTTAAATATTCAAACACGTCCGAGTTATGATGCATAGAATAAAGTTGAGCATGACTTCAAATGATCTATGGGAGATGGTTTGCACAAGAACCTAAAAAGTTAGTATAGTGATAGTGTGACTGTCTGAAGGACAATGACATTAAAGCCATATTTTTGCACAGATTTTAACTTTTAAAGGCTATGGTCTTAAACTTTTGATCAGCTGATGACCAGCCTGTTTGAATTTAAATGCAGTTTTAAATAAATTGCCTACTCTCTATTTTTTTGTCTCTTGCTCTTGTTTCTTCTTTTGGCATTTTGAAGAATTACTTACAACCTGGTTACAATCCATATATATATATATATATGGGAATGTATATATGTGTATAATGTATATCTGAGTTTTAGATTTTTATACTGCTTCTTTCTTTTCTTTTTAAATGTACTTCTGCTTTGTTGTTTTTAGGTTGTGTTGCTGCCCTTGTTTATTGTTGTTTATTGGTGAAGCTCAAGACAGATTTCCACTTTGTGAACAATGAAAGTCAAGTAAAAGTTCTCCTCATCCTAGCAGAAGCCTATTAGCAACATGTCGTTTCTCATTAAATGGCGGTAATTGCAGACACCTGGTGTGAACAGACTGAACATGTTTGCGTTCATATACGACAGACGATGTTTCTTACCTTCGGCGAAGTCAACGCAGTCAAGAAAAAAAAAGAAAGATGTTTCTCAAGCTACGAGCTTGCGAGAAATTTCTAGACCTCCATTTGACGACTGGGCTTCATGACTGGGACATGAATGAGGAGATTAACCTGACCACGACGACAGACCAGTTCACTCAGGGTATAAAATACGCGAGATTTAATATCAAAGTAAAAAACATTAGTTAGTTTTTAACTCATGAACATTTTCCACAGATGAACTGAGGAATGAGCAGTATTTGGCGCAGTGGCATTACGCCAGAATCTCAAGAAGAACTTTACCTGAAGAGCTGCATCAGCTAAACCCTGCTAACTGTGAAGGTGTGGTAAATTAGCATAATACTCCCGATTAGCAGCACTGTTCAGGCTATATGATGATCCTGCTGAAGCAAAGTCGTGCAAGCAATTGCTGGTTTCTTTTACTGGTGAATGGTATTTTGCTATGTTTGCGGTATAGGTTGGGGGTGTGCTGTTTTAGGAAAATAATCACAACACAAACAAGAGTTACTGTTATCACTTAAATTACTGCAGTTATAATCAGGGTTTCCTCATAGCCTTTCCTTTTGTTTTTGTTTGGTTGGTTGTTTGGTTGGTTGGTTGTTTTTTTGTACCTGATCTGTAATCTGTACCTGAAAATGGGGAGAAAGTGAAAAATCACAACATGCCTGTTTTTTTTTTCTTCTCCCCCATGGCAGAAGACTTACTGTTACAAAGCCCTGACACTGGAGACTCCTTCCATAAATGTTACATAAACATCTCCTCATATAGAAAATGTCAACCAAGTATTGAGGAGCACTTAAGCAGTCATCACAGCTTTGTGTTTTTAGTCTGGTATAAATATGAGGTGATGAATAGAAACAAATTGACTGGTTCAGATTTAATTTAATGGCACCAATAATTCTTGTTCTGTATATACTGATGTGTACAAGGACATGAACAATCAGATTAGTCTGTAGTCAGTCCACATGGACAGCAATATAAAGATGAAATGACTCCATAATACTGTTGTGCCCTGTAGACACACCCACTGTTGTCTGTTGAAACCCTCTTATGTTTCGCCTTTACTCCTTTATCTTCCAGAATCTGTAATACAGCCAAATTTGTGGTTGATGGTGAACCCCTGTCTCGCCTGCCCCATCAAATACCCTGTTAGAGACAAAAAGCCATCTCTTCCAAAAATAACAATAGACAGATCTGCATCAGGTCCTGCCCTGGCTGTGCCTGGACAAAACCCGCACCTGTTGTCGCTGTCTGATGAAACCTGTCTGGATGAATCACTGCATGATGCGTCTCTCTCGAGTGAATATCAGGTGAGACCTTAAAACATCAAAGTGTGTACTTGGCAGGTTTCTCGCTTGCGTAGAGATGCAGACCATTTCCTTAGACCTGTGGTTCTCAAACTTTTTTTGCAGCCAGGAATCTCTTTGACTTAAATTAATTTGTAATACATTACAATAACATAAAATAGAATAATTAATTGTACAATAATATTGACTATTTATGGCAGACATGGAGCATTTTATTCCTGAAATTTCCACCAAGAGAACACATTAGGTCCATGCTGACATGTCAACTTGTTTACTGAGTTATTCAGGTTTGGATTAAACTGATTCAATTTAAGTGACCAATCAAAGGTTAATAACAATAGGAACTTAATAGATAAATAAATAAATTGAATAATAGTGTTATGACTTCTATGACTGTACCAAATGACCACAAAATGACCTGGAACACTTGCCTAGTAAACTGGATAATCACATTGTACACGTTGCCACAAGAATTGACGCAGGAACTGTAAAGAGGGGTTCACCGTGAAATATGTTCGTCGTGAGGAGACAGTAAGTTCGAGTGTCTACTACACGCATCCTCAGAGGACGTGGCAATCTGCCATAAGGTGAAGGCTACCCGGAGGGGTCGAGCCCCCAAGGAGCCATCGTCACACAGGCTGGGCCTAGCTCAGAGCAGGAGGCTGCAGAGAGTCCTGCAGGACAGCCGCAACCTGAAGAGCGGTGCCTGGCCTCGGCCGCCTGTCAATTACTGCATCCTCATAGCCATGGCACTGAGCAGCAGTCGCTCCGGGAGTCTGAACGTCCAGCAGATCTACAACTTTACCAGGTGAACAAAGGCATATTGAGTGTCCTGAGAAACGCAGTTTTAGCAAAAGGGTGATCTTTGTTTTCATTTATTTTTCTTTCCTTCCTTATTTGACACCTTCGTATAGCTGAGCCATGTAATGTTTAGAAGCTAGTAAGCAATCTTTTGACCTCACAAAGCAATTTGACATTTTTTGATCAAATCCAACACTATTGCTCTTCAGTAGAGTTCTGATTAATTTGACAAAAGTTTGGGCTGGTGGTCTAAATAATGTAGTTCTTAGCTATCCCATTTCTCTATTAATTTTTTAAATAAAACTATTATCAGTCTGATCTGATGCTAAAAAACTGACAAATCAACTGCATTGTATCCTTGTATACAGTTGCACTTTACAGAACACATTTTTGAACTTTATTTATGGCAATGTTCAACCCTGAATCTTTTGGGCCTCCTGTTAATCATCTGTCCAGGGAGCACTTCCCTTTCTTCCTAACGGCTCCTGAAGGCTGGAAAAACACAATCCGCCATAACCTGTGTTTCAGCAACAGCTTCAGAAAGACGCCGCAGCAGGTGACCGGTGACGGAAAGAGGAAGTCCTGCCTGTGGCACCTGACGTTGGATGGTCGGAGAAGACTGAGGAACGAAATCCACACGCTCACGGCAGACTCCTTCAGAATGCTGAAGAGGAGCATGAACTACCCAGGTCTGATACTCGTGCTGGCATTCAGGTGGCGTGTGCTTTGAATGTCATCTTTATTCTGGGTGACACTTTTTTGTTTTTCCTCCTCCTTTACAGACATGATTCAAGCGCTGTTTGAGTTGTAATCTGGCTCAGGAGCCTGAAGGATTAAAAAGAAGTCTGAATTTGGCCACATTTGATTGTGATCATTGTACGCACTACACAACTTTCCTTTGTTTGTTTAATTTTTCTGACTTGCTGTAGCATTAATGCTTTATATACTTTTTTTTTTTTTTTTTTTTGGGGGGGGAGAATAAATATACTATTATCTGCATTAATTAGTGTGAATGATATTTTTTATTACTCACCTGCTGCTTGCAGTGTCAGAAGAATTAATGATGGAGATTTAAATTTTATGGCAAAGAGTGTTGAAGTTTAATTATGTAGGATCCTTGCACACTCTAAGAATTAACTATTGTACCCACAGAGAAAATTGCGTAATGGATGCTTCAATTAAATGAATAATAAAAAAAAATGTGTAATTGTCAATATGGTTGCAGTTTTCTGTGAGGAAGATATTATAGAACGTTTGTTTAAGGAGTCTTCAGTGGTAGTGCTTTGTAAAAGTCAGAGGTAAAGCTGTGACTGTACATTTTCAGCCATGGGAAAAAGAGATGTGCGGTTAAAGTGGGATGGGGTGTTGAGGGAGTGGCTGTTTATAGAGCGAGAACAGGAACTAGCTTGTTTTGCAGACATTCCAACATTATATGTAACTCTAAACAGATAAAGTATGGACATTACTTTCTTTTAATTAAAAAAAATCAGTGTTGGCATTTTGCTGGAAAATAAACAACACTGGCATGATAACAGTAGTTCTGCTGTGCGTCTGCTTTCTGGATATTATATATAACTGTAAATAAATAAATTCAAAAAGATTATTACACAGAGGAGGGTAAACACATTGTTTGTTAGTGACACAGTCATCTCACAATAATAATAATAATAATAATAATAATAATAATAATAATAATAAAAACTCACTTTCAAATTCCACAGTAGGTTTAGTGTAAAATTCAGTTTTATACTGGTGCACTTTAGTGAGAATCCAGCAGGTGGCAGTATCGATCTGTTATTGAGTTTGCGCATTCATCCGGGCCACAAGAGGGCGCTAATGTTACTGTTATACACCTTCCTTCAATAAATACTTTCCACAGACGCTAACGATGGTGTTTGCTAACACGAGAAACAATTGAGGTTTTAAAATGGGGGCGTTTTATTGTGCCATATGCAGACAGACGGATTTCTCAGGAAAAGGTCACATCTACGGGAAAGGCCACCAGAGCAAACTAAAAGTAGTTCTGGTTAAATTCCTGGATAAGGTAAGCTAGGTTAGCAAAGAATATGTTGAAGCTAATGCGCTAGTTATTCGGCTAACGGTTGTGTTCCAAATAGCACGGTGTTGTACAGATAAGTGCACTAGATAGGGAGTGGGAAAAAATATTTATCGTAAATGTATATGTAGGATGTAGCGCACTTGTGTAGGGAGTAATGAGTCATTTGGGACTGCTCTATTGAACGTTACTGACAGACGTGAATAATACACAAATTTCGTAATGTTTAAAAATATTTTTGAATCAAATTAAGTAGTCTAATCTATTTTAAAATTCCTAGTAAATTCGTAAAAATGTTTAGACAGGATGTTTGATTTTAAATTGGAAAAAAAAATCCCCAAAGCATTTTTATTATATATCCACTTTATTAGGAACACCTGTGTGTTCATGCATTTATCTAATCAGCTAATCATGTGGTAGCAGCACAATGTATAAAATCATGAAGATACAGATCAAGACTTTCAGTTAATGTTCATTTCATACATTAAAATGGAAAAAAAAAAAGTGATTTCTGTGACTTTAACCATGGCATGGTTGTTGGTACTAGAGGAGCTGGTACTTCATCAGAAATCTGATCTTCTGGGATTTTCACACACAACAGTCTGTAGAGTTTACACAGATACGAAAAACAAACAAAAAAACATCCTGTGCGTGGAGGATCTGCAGGCTGAAGCACCGTGTTGGTGAGAGAGCAGAGGAGAATGGGACTCCTGGGTTGAGCCGACAGGAAGTCTATGGTCATTCAAATAATCACTCTGCAAATGTGGTGAGCAGAAAAGCAGCTCAGCATGCACAACACATCAAACCTTCTGTGCCCATGAACGCCTCAGATTCCTGTTCTTGGCTGACAGGAGTGGACGCTGATGTTGGTCTTCTGTTGTTGTAGCTCTGTTCTGTTATTCCACCTCAGCCTATGTTTTGTGCATGCTGAGATGCTTTTCTGCTCACCACGGTTGTAAAGAGTGATTGAGTTACTATATGCTTCCTGGCAGCTCGAATCAATCTTGCCATTTTCCTCTAACCTCTCTCATCAACTTGGCTTTTCTACAAGCAAAACTGTCGCTCGCTTAATGTTTTTTGTTTTTCACACTATTCTGTGTAAACTCGAGAGACCAACAACCATGCCACAGACGCTCTTGACCTGTATCTGTATGATTTTGTGCATTGAGCTGCACATTCATGCAGTTATCCGCAGGTGTTCCTAATAAAGTGGACAGTATATATTTTCCCCCCGAGTGCTCTCATATGGTGTAATATCTAGGGTTTTTTTTTTTTTTTTTTTTTGATGCGCAAAGTCCATTTTTATTCATTTATGAAAAGATTCTGATTTAGTATCAAGGTCAATTCTTGCCTGAGTTGCTGGATTGGTAGAGGTGGCCAATGTCACAAAATGATGTCTCAATTATCGAAGAATATTGAAGATTTCCACGAGACACTATATGTATCACAATATATAAGTTTAATAAGAAAATTGAGGCAAAACAGTGAGGTTGCATTTAAAAAAAAAAAAAAAAAAGTTTCATGATACGTTTACGATATTTTTATACCAAATCTGCTTCAAATCTGTTTGTAAATTATTAAAATAATAACAATGTCATAATATCTCGCTAAAACATAATTTATCATGATGATATATTGTGATATTGACTGATTTGAAATAGACTGATATCTGAATGAATCAGATTCGATGTTTTCTAATCAGCTCCACCGATGCATTTTACACAACGAAGATGAAGAGTCCCGTAACCTGACATAATGAGTTTCTGCTGCGCAAATATCACTGTCTGATCTGCACTGACCAAATATAGAGATGCTCTGATCAGATGATGTGTCAAAATCTGATCTGTTCTGTTTCCAGCTGAAACAGCCCTTTACTGATTTTAGTATTTTCAAAGAAAAACTGAAAATGTTCCATTTCATCTGTTTCACCCTCACTGGACTCAGGTGAAAGAAGCACGGAGAACCCTCAAATGTCCACAGGTGGAGAAATTCGACGCCTCACAGCATGAAGCTAAGTTTTGGTGTTACTGCTGCGAAGTGGAGGTGCAGAAACACGTGACCGACGGCAGAGTCGCTGTGCTTTACGGAGGACTGTTGGAGCACATGAGCACGTAAGACTTCACACACTCCGAATAGCCTGATGGATGACTACAGTAAGTTCACTCTGTGTGCGTGTGTGTGTGTGGATGTGTGTTTACTGCTCTTCTGTTCCAGTCAAGAGCATCGCAAAAACACGAACACCTTCTGGTGGAAGAACAAAGCAGACCATAAACACAAAGAGAAGTTTATCATCACTGAGCAGGAGACTGACCGGTAGGACAGATAAACACTTACCCTGTCATATCATTGTTTTGTTACTAACTGTTTAAGATGTTTTTTTTTTTCCCTCAGATTCAAGGAAGAAGTTGCCAAAGCTCTCGAACAATATGAAGAGAAAGAGGACACGCTTATTAAACAAGTATATTTTCCATGCAACGCTTCTCATCGCATGTTGTCTTTTACTGTTGCAGATACGATTTCTAATTTTGATGTTTCTTTTGTTACGTCTAGCAAGCTGCTTTAATCCGGTCGCAGGAGCAACACAGGCTGGAGGCTCTTCAGGCTCTAATAGAGGTTTGTGTTCCAGGAATGAAGCAACAGTATCCATATCTCAGTGGAAGAGCTGGCAGTGTGTCATACATATATGAAAGATTTTCATGAAACATGCTAGTAGATATCGTCAGCGCAGCTATTTAGTTCAGTTTATAGCACTTTCAGATATACTAGACAATGCAACAGAGCAGCTTTACAGAAATCCAGTTTTATTTTGGGAAATAGACCCAACAAAGTTCACCAGAGAGTATCGTTGGGTGAGATGTGTCATGGAGGAAAGACCTCGAGTGGAATCATCCTCTTCTGGGTGTTTTCTAGGCTTTTGTAAAAATGTGTTATCATGTATGATGAGTGTGGGTTGTTACTGTTGACATTTCCTGAATCAAACCCAGCCTGATCCAGAACTGCAGCAGTCTGCTGAACAGGAGCAGCAGAACATCCAGCAGACGACCTGGTAAGACATCCAGACCTGCGTTCTTACAGTGGTGAAAAAAATCTAACCTGGCTGTCTTACTAGATTTATACCAAATGCAGTCCATCAGCCAAGACATCTGGTGTCTGATGTTTCTGCACTGGAGCTAGAGTAGCTGTAACTGACAATCCCTACTCTGTATGGAAAACATTCCTCATTCTGCAGTCGATCAGTGTGACACTAGCCCATCATGACCTTGTGTGTAGGAAAGTTAGCACTCTCCTCCAAGTATATTGAGTCTCCCAGTTGTACAGACCAAGCTGCAGAATGTAAGATGTATGTACACTCTATGTCCAAACGCACGTGGACACCAGACCATCACAGCCACATGTGGGCATTCTTTAAATTGTTGCCACAATTGTAACCCTGTTCCAGCATAACAATGCCCCTATGCACAAGGCGAGCTCCATGAGGACATGGTTTGCCAAGTTTGAAATCAAAGACATGCACAGAGCCCTGACCTCAACCCCCCTGAACGCAGACTATGTGCCAGGCTTCCTCACCTGTCTGACCTCACTAATGCTCTTGTGGCTGAATGAACACAGATTTCCAGAGCCACGCTCCAAAATGTGGCAGAAAGCCTTCCCAGAGGAGTGGAGGTTATTAATACAACAAAGGGGGAATAAATGTGGAATGAGTGTCAAAAAAGCACGTATGGGTGTGATGATCAGGTGTCCACAAACTTTTGGCCTGCTCTGTGTCAGGCCTCATCGCTGATTATTTTCCCATAACTGCACCTCCAAGTGTTTCATTCCTTAAGAACAAAACCTCGCTGTGTAGCTGAACACTATAACATTATGGGACGGCCATCTTGGTTCGATGTTTTTCTCATTTCAATTTATTATTATTATTATTATTATTAATATTACTGTTATTCCACACAAGCAGCTGGGGTGTATGAATTCACAACAGACACAGTTTACTGTTTACACAGTGACATATTACAAGTCTTGTTAAGCCACACCCAAAAAAAAGTTTGAAGCTGTTTGAAACCTGGATGAGAGGCAGATGATACAGCATGATTCCACTTGTAAAAATATTTTACAAAAATTAATTTATAAAAAAAGATTAACAGTGTCATTTGAAGCAAATATTTGAAGACTAGAATTTCTGGACAAATATTCAGGTCTTCCTTGTTAGCGATATTAGCCTGCTAGTTCCAGTGCAGAACTGAAGACACAAACTTAGGACACTAACCATGTCATGGCTGTTTTGAGGAATATGGGAATTGTGTAGATTTTTTTCTGGCAAAGTATTCCTTGTAGTTTTAGTATTGTAATCAAATATGCCATACATCATAATATAAAAATTGTTATCTCTAAGAATTTTGTTAATAGAATAACAGTTCAGTTGCACTGGATTTGACTCTTGTATCTCAATAGCTTGGGTTCAGAGCAGATGGGAAGTTTTCACAGTGTACTGAATGAGCAGGCAGGCCCAAGCCATAATGATCCCTTCATGCAGAGTCAGTGGGACGATTCAGGACAGGGCCTCACTTTCATTGGCTATCAGGTAACTTCTGAAAAATCCATCATGTCATTGGCTTTTGATTCCTCATCACAATTTTCTGAGAAACTTTCTAACCCTTGATGTTTCCTTTTTAAGGACTGCTCTGCCAGTGGAAACGTTCACACGGGTGAGTTAAAATCAAAAATTGTGTTGGTGGAGACTGTTGAATGATTGTGTAGAAATTGTATGAATGTTGTTTCACAGGGGCGGTGCCTCCATGGCTGCTGGAGGATCATGAGGACGAGAGTGCGGGTAACTCGCAGGACATCGGGCCGTCTCTTCAGGATTTTCTTAAACACAGTAAGCGGTTCTTTTTCAGTTGGAGTGATTGGGCTAGAAATGTGTTTAAAGGGATAATCTAACCCAAAATGGGTACATGGCCATTGAACAATGAAGCTCCTGTTGGCCTTTTCTGTTGTGCCACTTTTAACCTCTACTCTCAATCTCTGTTACAGAAGAGCAGCAGAAGCTCAAGAAGCTCCCAGCCAACCGTGTGGGCGCCAACTTTGACCACAGCTCACACACCGACGCTGACTGGCTTCCGTCTTTCGGCCGAGTGTGGAACAGCGGCAGACGCTGGCAGTCCAGGTGAGATCCAAGACTAGACACTGTGCAGGTCAGAGTATGATAGAGATGATAGTTAAATCCCAAATGGTGTTGCTTTTTCAGGCATCAGTTCAGGCAGGAGGAGGCTAAAAGTGTGCAGAAGAGAGGGAGGGAGTGTGGAGGAAAGGCAGCCAAGAAGCAGAAACCTCTCACTAATGGAGACATCTGATCACCAAATATACATAGGAACAGGTGGTTTTTACATCCATTGCGAGTATGCAGGATTTCAGACTGTTAATAAGGAATGTTTATTGTGTATGTTTGGGTTTTTTTTTCACAGCAAACATGTAGAAACATTCCTGATTTATGTAACACATTAATGCAGTTTGTAACTGCACTGCCTTTCTCACATTGAGAAGCACAGATCTAAATTACGGTGTGGTATGATTGTAGTTGTACCATAACGCTGTTGAATTCTCGAATATGATATTAATGTACTCGTTCTGATACGTTATCGTAAATAAAGATTAATGCCGTGTTATTTAACAAAGAAAAACGTATAATCGTTGATGTAGTGATGTCGGCTTTAAGGAGACATTTATTAAACATTTATGGAAGGAGTCTCCAGTGTCAGCACGTTGTAACAATCAGAATTAAAAATTGCTCATTCAAGTTTTCACCACAGCAAAGTCTTCAGGATGGAGGAGGGCTTTACGTTTTCCGCTTTCTCCGTAACATGACGAGGAGAAGAAAGAAAAAAAAAGGAACGATTATTTATAGCTGCTATTACATAAGTGATAGTGGATGTTCTGCAACATTAAATGTATAAAAATTATGAAATTCTTTAACCAATAAAAATTCAAATTATTTGCAAATTGTCACTGATTATTTTCCTATAACAGCACATACGGCTGTTTTCTTTCTTATGTATGTTAAATGCTGATTTTTTTAAAAAATTTTTTTTATAAATTTGTTTCCCAAACCTGCGGTACCATGCCAAAAGCAGTGACTGGGATGAAAAATCAAATTCACCATTTGTGTTTCCAGTTTATTGAATAAATCTGCAGCATATTGAATTGGTTCTGATCTTGTCCTTTTGGTAATAAACCCAGAAACACTCACGGCCTTCTTTGGCAGTGGGTGAAGAAAAAAAAAAAAAAAAAAACGGAGACAGTGTGCAATAATTCTTTCCATTTTGAACAGTTCAGTCTTATTTATGCAATAGAATCTATTAGAGCTATTCATATCTTTTTCCACAGAAGGTTAAAAGATCATTAATAGTGCTCAATAATAATAAAATATAATACCTCATGAACATTAGCCAAAATAAAAAGTACAGATTACATTAATATTTAAGGATACCTTGTAGTCATTTATTATTTTTTTTTCCTTTTTTGGATTTTTTTTAGTAGGTTCTGTTAAAATAATACACAACTCATATATAATGTAGAAAGCAGAAAGAAAAAAAAAGGAATTGGGTCTCTGTAAGAGATGCAGTGTTGGTCATAATTGTACAATTTTACACTTATAGACCTTCAGGGGTCTTTTTTTTTTTTAATAACAAGTCCTTGCATTAACTTTCATAATCATTTTTATCTTCATATAACTTCATTCCCATGTCCCGGATAAAAGGAAAATTCATGCTATAACCATCCAGTAAGACTTCCAATCGAGTTTGGCTTGTACAACAGAAGAATATAGTGCCTCGTGGTGATAAAGTTCTGCTTTCTCTTGGTCACTTCTGACTGGACCACAGAGATCTTCAGTAGCGTCATTCAACAGAATGTGGTAGAGGAAAAAGCTTAAAGTTGTGAGACAGAGGCTTCAGGTTGGTGATGAGGACACAGGAAAGCAGCAACGTCCCGTCTTTTCAGATTTTCAGGCAACTCGCTTTCCCCCTACACACAGTAACAGCAGTAAAGAGCGATGCCTCTCCCAGCTTTCCTCTTCGCATCGGAGTTAGAGTAAAAGGATTCAGCATTCTACCCTTAAAACCAGAGAAGCTCATAGTTTAGCTATTTCAGAAAGAAACCTGAACAATAGGCTTTATGAAAATCAACATCCTGATGATGACCCTGATTGTGTTTTTTGAAGCTTCAGTACGAGCTGCTTTGCTCAGAATCAGTAACATTTTCTTCCTGTAGTTTAGTGGTCAGATGTGTAGTTTAAGGCCACATGAGGCCCTCATGCAGATGTGCGCGGCAGTAATAACATTCATATCCATACAGAATAGGAATGATCCATCCATCTGGCTTTGTGTAGCATTAGTCCTTATGAAGGACATTTCATAAGTCGAATGCAGTCGAGGTCGAAGGCCTATAGAACTACATCTGGCATCATTTTATTGGTTATGATATCAAACTCAATTTCTTCCAGTCAGAGCCGAACATTTTTTTTTTTTTTTTAAACTGTCAATTTCACATATAAGTTGATTCCACGTGAAAACTAGAAGAGATGAAGTCCAGGAATTAATTAGTTTATCCTTGGTGCCATGCTGCCATCGTTCTCTTTTCCTTTTAACTTGCGAGTTTTGTAGAGAGCTGCTTCAATCCAAATCTTCCTAACTCCAAATAAATAGCTGAAGCAACCAGGGATGATGGAATGTCTTCATAAATTTCCCCCGTTCTTTCCTCAGAAAGTCAGCCAGAGAACTTGGGGTTTTTCCTGTACTGCGTGTGTGAGGTTTGGTTTGGGGTCTCGGTCTTCGTTACTGCAGCTAAGATGCGCAAGAGTTGAGCAGGGAGCAGCAGGACCACAGCAACCTTCCTGTATCTCTTCTACTTCTAGCAGGAAACCACAGCTCCAGGAACACTAGCTTTTATCTGTGAAGAAGGAAAAAAAAATGCAAGGCAGACACTCATTATTGATTGATATTTTAAGGTGTGTGTGTGTGTGTGTGTGTGTGTAGTGAACGAGTTAAAGAACGAAGCAGTACCTTTGTTTTCTTCTGATTCAGTAGCTGCTTGCTCTGAGTGCCTTTGGCATAGTTGGTTATATTTTGATTCTACATCCTTAAAAAAAAAAAAAAGACAGCAGGGTGAGCAAACTTCAGTATGAATTTTAGAAACATGAAATAATTTTTATTTTCAGTCAAGTATAGTCAGAAAAAAAAATCAATCGTGATTAATCAGCCCAGAGAGGTTTGGTATCCTTTGCACTAGAGCTACTTCACTAATGTATCCAACAAGTAATGAAAATCTCTCACTGAAAATCTTTTACATAAATAGATGACTCATTTATTTGTACCTCACATTGTCTAGCTTCATAATCTTGTGCTTAAATAATTTTTTTGGGTAAAATAGCAGGGTTAAGTTTTTACTGCACTTTTCTGGCCACCAGCTTCAGGATCTTCCATGCGCCAGTTCAGTGGGATGAATTTTTTTTAATGTTATGATGCAAAGAGCTTTTCAGAAGAAGATATAGCAACTTTCTGTGACAGTTACGGTGGTCCACAAGTGCAAAATACACAAACAAATCAACAATGTAACAGCAAATTAGAAATCACAACAGAAAAACTTTAACTAAAAATGGTCCTTATTGAACGCTGCATGCTCGTTGCTTATTGGCTGAATCATCAGTGTCAGACTGAGAGTCCAGAACAGAGCTGGAGGATGTTTACAGTAAGAGGAAATATGAGCCTAAATAAATCTATCAATGCTTTCATTCAAGATTATATTTATCTAAGGCATTCATATGCTATTTTAAAGAGAGATGGATTTCCATTAGTCGTCAGCTCTACTGCAGAACCAAAGAGATGTGTTCAACAGCAAACATGAGGTGGCTGATGGACTATAATTGAGGGTTATAATGTAGATTCAATCCTTACACCAAACTATTCCTTTTAAATGAAATGCTCATTTAAAGCCTTTTTTATTTATATTGATATTTTTTTCATCCAAGGCACAGTAAGATCTAATGCAAATGTGAGTGAGAAGTATAGTGTACATTACTGCCCATCATACACACATTCATGTTCATGGTTATCATGGAATACAAGCAGATTGAGGTATTTATCTCGAGCAATTTCCATCCAGGTTTGTTGAATCCAGCACTCTAGTGAACAGTAAACACAGGTGTGCATCAGGTTAGGGTTACCTTCAGCTGCTGCAGGTTGGCCTGAAGCAGGCGCAAGTGTGTCATGACCTGTCTGCTGAAGTTGGGTCCTCTGCTCTGAGAGGAAGCGGAGGATAAGAGCTTCTTCAGGTCGATGTCCGAGTCTCCTGCGGCTGCAGGCTCGGTGCTGCAGGCCTGCCCATCGTCATCGGTGCTGCTCTCACCTGAACCACCGTAACCCTCCAGCACCATGTAACTGCCTACTGCCAGAGGGGAAAAACAGACAGCATGTTATGAAACAACCAACAAAATACTAAAACGCTACACTAGGTTTGAACTTGCACAATAAACAAACCAAGAACTTAAGTAAGAATATAAGCCCCACTATGTGATCTCCTCACCAAAGTCCTCTGAGGCTTCAAAGAAGCCTGTGTCTCCTGAGGGCAGCTCGTGACGATTCTCAATCCTGGTGTGTGTGGTCTCTGTCCTCTCAGCGCCATTCTCCACTGAGCCACCAGGGGCGGTGTTTTCCTCTGAGCCCTGCAGAGACCCCGCCGTCAGCTCACACAACCGAGCCTCCCCCCTCTCTCTGTCCCTATCCACATCCTCCTGACCATCCATGTGATTGATCAGGAGCTGCCTCAGAGCAGCCACTGACGGAGACACAGACAGAGAGACAATAAAAGGTCATTAGTGGAGTCAGTACAGTAACAAATCATCATTTTGTGACCCATAACATTACTAAGGACCCATTCTGAATTTGCCAGGCAACAAAGAATACCCAATAGGGACTTGTGGGTGGAGCTAGAAGTAGTGACCACACTCAATTGGATAAATGCAATGCACAATGAATAGTACAACTAAAGTACTGGACAGGGTGAGGAAGAATTTATATGTGTTCAGATATATTTATGCGCATCAACGCAGTACTATAAACCAGGCTTTAATCTATTCCTCTTCATTTTTGCATTTTACAATGTGAATGACTGCTGAGTCAACAGTTTGAGAAACAAACTAAACAGAGCCATGTCGGAGCTGTTGAGAATAAACACTCACAGGTTCGAAGCGCCTCGTCTGCCATCAGTGGAGGCAGGTCAAAGGTATCCAAGTCCTTCTCCTCTACAGCGATGGCGTGCCTCGAGCGCTGCTTCAAGAACGGAAGTCTGTCTGCAAGCTCGGGGTCTAGGAAGCTCTCCACATCCTCCTCTTCATCCTGAACCTGAGGTGAGTGCTCACCCTCTCCTTCTGTCTCTCCCTCATCCTCTGACTTGGTGTCAAACGGGTTGCTTCCTGCTGTAGGAATCTGCATGATCTCTGAGCAGGAAGTAGCATCTTTTTCTAAAGGGGGAAAAAAATAACCTTACAGAACAGCTACTTCACCCAAAGATAGCTAGGGGTCAGTTAGCTTTATGAAAATGAATATGAATCCACTCTAACATACATAAAAAAAAACAGTGCACCTAAGTAGGCAGATCTAGCTAGTTACACAGAACATTAAAAAGACCATTTCTTAAAAGGTTTCTGAAAGCTGACTGGCCTCATTTTTGCGGCTATGCTATTTACAAATCTCACCAGGTTACTGACAAATACTGAGGCACAAATGTTTTATATTGACACTAATTTTACGTAGATATGGCAAAGAAACCTAGGACTAGTTTGCAGAAGTAGGCTTTGAATACTACTCAAATTATCTTGAAATTTGAGCGGGTCGTGCTAAATGGTCCAGATTGGTCCAAAACGCCAAAGAATCACATGAAAATAAAGAATTTTGTCTCAAGGACTAACGGTTCTCAAGATATCTGCCAAAATGCAAAATGCTGCACTATAACACCACCATCAGGCTGATCTCTCTTCCACGTAGAAGAAGTGAGTACTACCTACTGACCAAGTTTCACACTTGTACTACCAATATTTTGGTCTGCATGACTAGATTTAGAAAAGAAGAGGAGTGTTCAAAACACTTTGTGCTTGGCCCCTTAAATATAAAAAAAATTGTTAGAGCACTCATTTGCATACTGCAAGCTGTACTATAATAACAATTAAATGGTATATTGTTCAGCCCTACTCAAGATTCATCAAATCACAACTGAGAACGGGGTAACGACCGGTCCCTGCCATTTCTTAATGACAGACCCATGAATCAAATACCTGGAGACTGGATGCTCCCAGTAGAGATGCGATCCGGATCTTTGTTCATTTTCGGCATTCCAGAGTTCATGTCATCGTCAGCTTCCCGTTCCCCACTGCAGAGGAGTCAGACAAGGAATTAGCAAGCTGATTTAAAGTCTATGATTTATGATGCGTAACCGAAATAAAGAAGGCTGCAGCAAATGCAACCCATTATCATAACTGCGTTGCGTGTTTTCCACATAAACAGAAAGGTTACAGTAACAACTCACTCGTTCTGAGGCAGGCTCTTCATACAATCTGCTCTTTGCCCGATGAGATCGTGCCACCTGGACAACAGATAGAGTAATAAAGAACAACAATAAGTTAAAGCGCTATACGAGTTTTAGAATGTAAGATCAGGTTTAGTCCATTTATTTTATCTTGCTACATAAAACTCATTATGGCGTTGTGTGTAAAACTTTGACACACTGATGATCCTGAATCTCGTGGATAGAAAAGTGTGCAAAAGATATGAAATGATTTGAGAATGAAGCATCTTAGGTTGAGACTAGGATTTGCAAGGAATGCTGTAGGAAAACCAATTCCATAATGGTTCCAGCTCCTAAACTGGTGTAATCACTGGATGGTTCTTGTTGCAGGTTTAGGGAACCTGCAAACCTCACTCAATGAACAGTGGTACATTTCTGGTGGAGGGCTGAACATGTATCATTCGGGTTTTGAATTTTATTTCCAGTTCCTAACTACCCGCTTATTGCAGGTCATCTCAGAAGGACTGTACTTACGTTTTCTGCTCAGACACAGTCTGTGCCATCAGCTCGTAAATCTGAGCGCCATAATCGGACATGGACACCACAAAGAACGACTTGTTGTCTGTGAACAGCACAATAAACACTGAGTTAGTACCGACTCTGTAAGCTTCAGCGTTCCTAAAGAAATCCATCAGTGAAATTATGATCAAGAACAATCCATCATTAATTTTGGATTGTTCATTCATTCATTCATTCATTTCTACTTCCTGGCCTGACGCACCTGTTGCTACAGAACGCACCAGCACAGTGCTGAGCTTGATGATTGGACTGAAGATATGTTTGGTCTCGGCCGTGCCTGCCAGATTCTTACTGTGGCACTTCAGGATCAGCTTCTCATCCTGCCTCTGCAGGAGCACCAAGATGTCCTCTAGCAGGAGTGTGTAGAGCTCTGAACGACACAACACACACAAGTTAGGACAAAGCAGATCATGGGTTTGGAATGTTAACATACATTATTTTTAGATAAACTTTTGTCTCCATCTAACCAGCCCCACCTTAAGTTCTGGATCAAAAAAATGTAAACATAAAACTGCATAAATTAGCCACATCCACTGCATGGTACTACTGCAAATCTGACAGTATCCAACGTATCTTTGAAATGATATGATTACTACGTTTCTATAAACACTTTGAGATTTTTCAAATAGCACCTTCAATGTTTTCTCTTACCAATAGTCTTGTCTTTATTCACTTTCCAAGACAATGGTCCCTCGTGCACCATTTTCCGTTTGGTCAAGTTGAGGTTCTACAGAGGAAAAAAAAAAAAAAAGTTACTTTTCTAATAAAATCTCAGATGAGACAGTATTAAATACCTTACAGTGACAATGTAAAAGTGAGGACAGCATGTAAAGTAGTGAAGCGTGTGTTCTTACCTTAAACTCAGCAATCATGGGGTACTCGCTCTGCTTCAGTGACGAGAGATCCAGTCTTCTTTGGTAGTCCTCTAACCTCTAAAATACGAAGAACAACAAAATAGTCAAGTAGTAGGTCGGCTTTTTATATATAAAGTGTGAATCTTTGCTGTGGGCTTCTCACCTGCTTGTTTTCAGCCTCTTTTACTTCCTGGTTGACGTGGTTGAGGATCTGGCGGCAGCATTCGCAGGCTCGTTTCACTTTGCTTTTCTCCTCAGTGTCGTCTGAAAGGAAGCAGACACAAATATTATTTGGTACGTGTGGCATGGGGGTAAAGGTCATGGATAATGGAAAAAAGAAAAGGCTTGGCTACCGGTGTATTTTGCAATGTTTTCGAGCAGAAGTGGGTATTTGGTGAGTCTCTGCATCTCCACAGGAATGATGTCCTTCAGCTGGAGCCTTCGACACTGACGATTACTCTCCGCCTCCTGCGAGACACACACACACACAGACGCACACAAATATATCAATTTTAAACTGTAAGATCTAAACTCAGTGATGGATGAATATAGAGCTCTTTAAAAACAGAACTGGATTTCTTTGACATCTCTTCTTTAAGCAAACAACATGGGAATTACCCAAAATCTAAGAACATATGCAAATTAGAAATGCTAGTATATTCTCCCGACAGCCCAGCTGCACCCTTTTTGCCTATTACCATGGTTACGCCATGCTACCCAAGGTGAGCTTCACTGTTAAGGCATAGACATGAATCAGTCTCAGACTGATTCTGAGTCTGAAGAGCTGTGTCCTTTTACCAGCTCAACCTTTAATAGTTTGCATAGGTTCAAAGCTGTTGCACCTTGACTGTTGAACTCACAAACCAAATTAGTTGCATACAAAGGTGCAGAGAGAATTTGTTTCAAATGGGAAAAAAAATCTTGATCCATATACCAAACTACATATAATTGGAATAAGCTTTCCATGAAGAAATAATTAAAATTATGTTTTTGAGTTCAGGGTTACTTATTAAGTGCTAACTAAGGAGAACACACAAAAAACATTGTGAGCTCGATCACAATGGCATTATGGTTGAATTCTACAGAATTTCTTCAACATTCAGTTCAAGGCCCTGAGTCTGTGTCTGACCTGCACAAAGGCAGCAAATCGCTGATCCTTCTTCTGCCTGCTCTTTATAAGCTCCAGAGCGAAGGGCTGGTTACTGCAGAAGGTTCCCACTGCCCGCTTGATCTTCTCCTCTTCTGTTCCACTGAACTGCAAGTAGGAAACACAACCGAGTTCAGCTACATCTACATTTTAAGTAAACTTTGTTGGTTTACGTAGAACAGCAATGTGCATGTTTCTCACCCAGGACAGCAAATCGTCTCCAATGAGGTCTACGACTGCCGTCTCGTTCTTCTTCCGAATGGCTGTCATTTGCTCTGTTATAGACACTGAAAAAGAGGACAGAAAAAAAAATGACCAAACATGATGTCATCATTATAACTAGCAATGTTAGCATAAGGTTCAGCTCTGATTTCTTACCGTGTAGCTGGACGATCTCCTCCAGGTTGGTGAAGATGTTTTTGATGTCTGCAGGGGGCAGAATGGCCTCTCGGGTCATCCGCTGGTAGAACACGTTATCCAGCACCTTCAGCATGCGCAGGTGAGCGCGCTCCGTGTAGAACAACTCTGCGCAGCCAGGCAAGAGTGACAAAGTCAGAGAGAGGAAACGTGTACAAGAGGATGCAGCCTGTGAGTGACTGTGATGGCTATGGAAAATAAATAATGTATTCAAGCTGAAATCCAGGGTCTCATGTGATTCCTCACCATTGATCACTTCCTGTCTCTTGATCTCATGCGGTGGCAGCAGTGCGAGGACGTCTGTGCTCACCAGCGTCTGCCAGTGAGGAGGGTCCTGCTCCGGCTCCACCTCAAACGCCTGATCATCCTCACTCTGCACCTCTCCTGAGCTCAACGGCTCCATCCTGCAACGCAACACACCCAACAATATAATATTTTGCTAACTGCTTATACTATTACCAGTGATGATCATAATAAGCAGCCAATGATGCCCACCTTCTGAGTGGCCGCGGCGTCCCTCCATCAGGATTCCTGCGTACATACAGACATGCAGAATGAGATCACCACAATGACATTCAAATCCTCCCCTTGTACATCCTCTTCAGCTCGCTCAACATGTCCTACTGTTCCAGTCAGTGTTTAAGAACAAAGTCCTCATTTAGACACTCTGCTGTGTGGAGACTGAGCGAACAGAAATAGCTGTGAAGATGTCCATCATTTCAGAGGAAGGATTCTCTAACTGCTCGGACTGACACGACTGTCTGCAGTCTGCAGAACTGCATGTTGATGGGACTGTAGAATGGTACTGTATATGTTCCAGCACTAAATAAATAACAATAGTAATCTATTACAACCATTAATGGTGCTAACCACAAGTTAATAAATCTACCTTGCAAATACTGAAAGTAAGCGTGATTGAGCAACATTTATGAATGGAGGGCGGAGTCTTGGAGAAAGAGTGGTTAATTTCATGAATGAGACTACACCTCTGTGTGACTGTACTCTCTTTATATATACCGTGTGTGTTGCAGTAAGGTGCTACATGAGCAGAGAGAGCCAGGGATGCTGAGCAACAGTGTCCTGCTATGTGTGGATTTTGAAATATTTCTATTCAACCTTTCATTTAAGATGGTTGCCATGTTGAAAACCAAAAATAAACAGAAAGTCTCCCAAATCATCATTCTCCTCACGCAGAAAGTAGAAACTTCATTTTGTCCTTCACTTTTGTCCTGTTCTACGTACTTTACTGAATGTCTAATGGATGCGGATTGGACAGCCCACCTGTCCGTTTCAGGCTCCTCCTCTTGGAGATGGTCCAGCGGATAGGTGAAGTCAAAGTGCGTGCCTGAGGAAGAGGAGTCCTGTCCTTCACCCTGAGGACCGACCTCTCCAAGTCTGGGTAATGCTGACAAGGGAGCAGCGCCTGATGAAGTGTGTGGAAAAAAACACAACATGAGAGATAAGGCTGAAGGAATAACCGAAGGTTGGAATGTAAGAAAGAAAAACCGTGAGAGCGATTAAACATCTCACCTGGCTCTAAATCTCTGGCTGTGCTGTCAGAGCTCTGTGCTGGGGAAGGGCTGAAAGGAGGGGAGTTGATGGAGCCCGTGCTGCCGTCTGGCCCTTCACTGGACTGACTGCTCCGTGTTCGGGCTGCTGAAGGCGTTTCAGCCTGATCGGTCGTCCCTAGAGCGGTCTGCGACAGCTGCTTTTGTGTCCGCTGCTTATTCTGCTCTAGAGCCTTGGTAACTGTGCATACAGAGACAGAGAAAGAGACAGAAAGTATGATGTTAACTTCTCAAGTGCTACTTCAACCAGTCAATCAGTCGTTTACCGTACATACTCTTTCTGTAATTTGAAAATCGGAGTTTTGGCTTGGCTTACTTGAGGAGACGTCGGTTCGGCTGGGCCTCTTGTTATGGCTGCGCATTATCTGGAAGCGTGACTTTTTCAGCTTTTCCTCCACGCCTCCATCCTTCTCTGGTTTTATAGTCTTCTGCTCAAGGCAAAAAGAGTAAATAAGGGGGGAAAAAAAGCTGTTTATGGCAAAAGTGTGTGTGCGGGAGGAAGAACAAATGTTTAGGGGGTCTTACCTTGATCTTAGGGAGAAGGTTTATTAGCTTGGGTTTGGGCTCAAACCCCCGAGACTCCTTCACCTTCACCCCAAGGTGCTTCATATAGGCCTGGATGACAAACTGCATGGCGGTACTGAAATAACCAAAACTTGTTAATGATAAGTGTATCATTCGAGCTGTGGGAGATTTTATAAAAAAAAATCTATAATGTGTGCATGTTAAATGTCATTTTCCTACATCATTACATTTGTGTCCAGCAGGGGTAGCTAATGTTGAATGTTAAAACTAAAAGGGATGGCAATGGTTGCCGGAGAAGTCTCACACACACACACACACACACACACACACACACACACACACACACACACACACACACACACAAAAAAAAGCTGCTTTCATGTAGTCATGTGGGGCAAAGGAGGCTGTGCTGATTACGCAACACCCGGCCACACACTGGGTAACAGCACAAATATTCGCCACAACCTTCTGCTGTGAGCAACATGAGCCTCCTCTCTTCTCTACCATCTGCCTGCTTACACACACATACACACACACACACCTCCAGCATGCTCACCATATGGGCGAGACAGATCGTACTACACACAACGCAGTACACTAATCCGTGCACTGTTTAAAATTCTCCATAATCAACATGCACTTTGTTAACTATTACACTAAAAAACGATACAACATTATGCAGTTTGAGTGTTGAGCGTGTAGTTTTGTAGAACATGGGTTCAAGTGAAAAGCAGCAAGAAATTTCCCCTTACCACTTCTCCTCCTCTGTGGCTGATGGCGTCAACCTGCGACAAAGCGCAAAAAACACACAAACATGCCAAGTTTTACTTCTTGATTTAGAACTAAAATAAGGATGGTCTCAGCATAGCATATATCAGAGGGTTTCTGGAACGTCTGCTGGTTGCTGGACCCCTACATCGCTCTGCATATCTTTATTTTTATCCACGATGCAGTCTGTAACTATAGCATTCATGCTTCCTTTATTTCTCTAAAGGGTCACTGCATTTTGACTGATTCAAGCACTGGAGCTGGCGAGTATGACTCTACTCACATTTTGCTAAATACGAATCCTGGTGTTTTGTAACAGACAGTAAACATGCTTCATGTCAGTGCAAACGACTTCTAGGAAAGCGGTTTTAGCCGTGCACTCAAAATAACAATGTAAACGAAGTTCTGGAGGAGTTGCTGTCGGACTGCTTTCCAAGCCAAGAGCGAGGCGTAGAGTCTCATCCAAGCCCTCGTCGTCTTACTTGGCGCAAAAACAAACTGCAGTAGGAAGCTTCTGTATTCTGATGTTATCAGGGCCCTGAAAGGACAAATGTCAAAAGACTAGCATACTGTCTTAATCCACGCTTTAAGCTTTCCTGTTTGACACGTTTTGCTCCCTGCGCACTCGGCACGCAAGAGCATCGTGACCTCAGATAGGCCCCGAGGCGGTACGTGTGCCGAAAGAGTGTGTGCATTTATCATTAACGGTAATAAAAAAAAAAAAAGAAAATAACAAAAACAAAAGAATTGAGACTAGTGAAGAGAGATACTGCTGGAAGGTTTATCTCTGAATGCACCATCTGCAGTTATATTAGTGAGCGTGCCATGATTTACGGCACTGAAAACACAAAATAAATCTTCTTCTCCAAAAGAAAACCCTGGGAAAACACTTCACATGGGGAATTTTTTTTTAAAAAACATTTTCTAATATATGTTGTTCTGGAAACTATGTTTCTCATTTCCATGTATTTCAATCAAAAGCCCTCACGAAAGTGAAAAAGGAGAAAAGGAGAAAAGCTGCATTTAAAGATTTCAGTCCAAATGTATCATAGGAGCCTCGAAGACATTTTGAGCAGGTATCTGATTACAAAGTGAAGTGAGCAGGTTTCACTACGGCGCACAGCTATCCAACAACTTCAAGCGTGAGATTGGCTGTGTGAGGAGATCAGCGAGGTTTAAGACATCTTTATGCAGACCTGCTGTTGCTAAACTGGCTCTTTACACAACACGATCTTTTCCGGAAGCCTAGACAAGATTAAAAAGTAAATAAAAACATGTCCATGCTATATTGTGATGAAATATATTTATGGTTTCATCATAATGTATCATGTTCTTGGTGAACATTGATTTTGAACATTGACTCAGAATTGATTTTTTTTTTTGTTGGCTGCTGGACACAATTCAACCACACCGACATCTAATGGGGTTTCACAGACTGCCACATATATATATATATATATATATATATGACTAAAACTGCTTCTGAGAGCCATCAGAGATTAACTTTGGAAAGCCTTGTGCATTCACAGCCTTTCAGAATAGTAGGAAGATTATAGTGCCATTTCCACCTCACTATGGCAAATGCGCTGAGACAAACGCATGTGAGGAACTGAGGGTGTCGAGACACAGGCAGCGCTTACAAGTCACTACCGGCCGATCTCTGTGGAGATGGAGTGCCTTCTCTAAAGTTTGGATTTGCTCTTCAGTACAAAGTCTGCTGAAGCAAAATGGTTAAATGTTATGCTAGTTTTATGCTGGACTAGGTTAGCTAAATAACATTAGTGCAAACAGGCCTATGTTTGCTTTAGCCTCTAAAAGGGGCTTTTAAATCAAATAACTAAAAAATAAAGATGCCACTTGTCACTTACAAGACTTCATTGATCTTGGAGATGATATGCTCTGAGCATGAGCGCTCCCTCTCCAGGGCCACACGGTCTCGCACGCGCTCAGTGTCGAGTCGGCTAAGCTCAGCTTCAGCCAGGGTCAGGCCCATACTGCGCTTCTGTCTGAAGAAGGAAAAACACAAACACACGTGAACACGTTCCTGAACATGCTGATACATTCTTCAGCACTTTTCCTGTATCTGTGTCCCGGTCGTGTGTTCTCTACCCATGAAAATAGGAGGAGTTTCTCTGGACCGGATTAGTGATAACAGGCTTTGAATAGCAACATTTTACTCAAAAAAAATAAATAAATAAATGAAATAAAATAAAATAAAAAAATTAAGATGTGCATTGCATGAGTATTTAGCACAGGCTACATCGAGATCGTTTTAATGTCAGCACCTGCAACCAAACAGTCAAGTGTGCCAATACTAATGCAATACAAGAGAAAAATACAGATACGTTTCAGAAAGAGTTCAAACTTTATGAAATGATGTTAAAGATCAGCAAAACGCTGCACATTTTCTGAGGCTGAACCGAGGAAGACGTAGCAAAGTGCAACAAAATGCAAAATCAGGTGACATTTACTGAGCCAAGCTGCAATGTCAAGTGGGAAAATGGTGTGTGTGTGTGTGTGTGTGTGTGGGGCTGTTACCTGAAGTCTTCCAGGTGTTTCTGGATGTCAGGTAGGAGTGTGTCCTGTAGCTGCTGCACATGCTGTCTTTGAACATCTTCTGGAATTAAGTCAGGCTTCCATCGATCTACACACACACACACACACACACACACACACACACACACACACACACACCCCTCTGTGATATTTTATAATACAGAAGAATTTCTCTACACTGAGAATTCAAATTCACAGAATACAAATTAAATATAAGCCTAAACGTATTCCACCACAAAATAATTAGTTTTACGTTCATAAACTCATCACCAACATCTAATATGTAAGAAGTAGTAAAACACTTGGGGGTGTAGTGGTGGCATGATACAGTGGAATTACTGTTATCACTGTTGTCGTGAGGCGTTATTCCTCTTACACCACAGCGATCTGCCAACAGTTACAATTTTGATTTAGTGAAGATCAACAGTTATCATGAAAGCTGTGATTTGTCGTACAGCTGGAACTACTGTCATAGCTGCTATTCTAGTGAAGTAATCTACAAACACCTTCTGACCAATCAGAATTGAGAATTCCGAGCAAGCCCTGTGATATAATGAAAAATGACTCACTGCTGTTCAACCAC
This sequence comes from Pangasius macronema, assembly GCA_037577455.1. Taxonomy (NCBI): domain Eukaryota; kingdom Metazoa; phylum Chordata; class Actinopteri; order Siluriformes; family Pangasiidae; genus Pangasius; species Pangasius macronema. Next base: position 13,459,800 of record CM074971.1, on the reverse strand, counting down.
AGTGCCAGAGTGTGCAAGCTGATTGATGTAATTTAATCTAATCTAAACAATAACAGTAACGGATCGTAGAGACGCGAGGCAAGAATAACAGCGTGTGCTTACCCATGTCAGCCGAGATCGAGTCTGGCACCACTACTTTCAGTTGCTGGGGTAAAAATGAAAAGATAACATGAACCATGATGTGTACTTACACCTCTATTTGTGTGTTAAAGTGTATAGGTGTGTGCGCTAAAGTGAATGATTGTGTGTGAGCAATTGTGTGTTTGTAAGGTCTCACCGCTGTCCGGTCCATGAACGTGGAGTGGAGCTCGCCGAATATCCGCCGTGTCTCTTTGGGGTTGCTCTGCTTGTAGAGCTCAGCGTAGAGGTAGCACAGCTAGAGCAGGGAAAAAAAACGACTGGCGCGTAAGAGAGTTTCATTTACAAACACCTTTCCACACACTTTAAAATCCAAGCATAACCTAAAAGTTCTGCTGATCATAAACCTACACGTTCTTCTGTTCCAAGCTCTTTTTAAAAACGTCCCCGACGTGTGTCCAGTTTGATGCTGATCACACCCTTTGCGCTCACACTCACAGATTTTTCAAAAATGTTGTCGGTCGTTAAAACAGTTTGGAACGTCCGACTTAAGGAAGGCATGAAGAGAATGTTGAGGTTTTTGGTTCATACCAGAGGTGCGGGGTCGAACTGAGAGACCACGTGATGCAGGAAGGCTGCGAGGTGAGCGGGCCGAGACTTCAGCAGCTCTATGGTCTGAAAACAGCTACACTGGCCGTTCATCTGAAACAGATAAAAAAAAAAATTTAAAAAAAAACAATAAATGACTGAATGATGTTGCTGTTGTCTACTAAATAAATGGAAATCCACTTTGAGTTACTTCATCATAACGTCTACCTGAGAAAACAGAAGGAAACAGAGACAACTGCGAGTTCTCACCTGCTCCTGTTCGGTGTCAAAGTCATCGTCCTCAGCTCCGATGATGGGAGGCGGCAGACGGGACGACGGGCTTCCCACGCTGCTCTGATAGTTCGCGTCCTGTCGATGTGATAAGCCACTCGTTAGCGAGGTTAGGAGACTCTTAGAAAAACGAGGACTTGAGGAGATATTAAGTGCGAGCTCACCAGGTCGACCACATCCTCGCCATCGGGAGACGGGCACGAGTTGAGGCTGATGCGCGGCGTTGACTTTGGGCTGTGGCACGGTGTGTCTCTTTGGTACGGGCTTTCTGGGATAATACTGGGTGTGGCCTGTGGGTGTGTGATTGCAGGCGACATGGCAATATTAAAGATTAAACATGCGCAAACTTGTATCCTAAACTTGAAGTCATGTACAGATCTGTTCATACTGACAAGAGCATCACATTATGAAAGTGTATGCACTTCTATTGACCTTTGTGTCACTGGACTGACACAGCCATGTCATAAAAATGTCAAATGATGTCATGAGAGTTTATTTGCTCTGGTGTCTCATGTCCATTACGTAATACATTGTCACAAACTAAACTTCTTTTTTTTTTTTTTATTTAGGAATGTTACATCCTTTTTTTTTTTTTAAATGTGAAAAATGTCTGTTTATACACTTATCAAAAGGTGTCATCCTGTTAATCCTGACAAAAGGCATGCCAGATTTACTCTATTAAATTCCATATTATTATTATTATCATCTGAGTCCATCATCTAATATAATCACCACACTTTTCACAGCCTGCGCACATCCTCAGTTCACATCAACAGAAAATAAATGAGTGTGTTGTGTTAGCAGTGTGATGTGGCGCTAACCGGTGTCGAGTTGCTGTTCATGGGTGACTCCAAGTCATACTGCCAGGATAGAGAGGCGTCCACGTCTCCTAACCCTCCTCCTTCCTCTGGATCTCCTTCTCCCGGTCTTGGAGATAGCAGGCCATCCTTCACACACACACACACATGTTGTATTATATTAAAAACGGCACGTCCAAGGAGTAAGGTGATGGAGGAAGGTGCAAACTAAAACACGACGGAGGCGTACCTGTCCAGCCGTGGTGGCTTTACTGAGTTGGCCCTGAAGTAGAAGAATGTGCTTCTGGGCTTCCTGGATGTCCTTCAGTAGTCTCGCTGTAGGGTTTCTGCTGTATTCCTCTTTCATAGCCTAGAGTTCACATACAGAGGAACAGACGCTGTAAAGAGCTTCATCGGGCTGTGTCGATGCATCCGCGAGTGTGTGAGTGCCTTTATCCGTTCCCACAGAAGAGGATGTGAAAATGTGCAAGAATCACACCATGTGCATGTATTATGTTCCTTAAAGTGACACACTCTCAAGCGATCCTGAAAATGTGTCAGACATCAAGAATAGCTCCGCTTTCTTCTGCGTTACACTAGAGCTTTCCTGTCGTTATGAAACACGTCTCGTCGTCTTTCTTAATCTCTACACAATCACAATTTCATGATAAAACCAAACATTTCATGTTATAGCACAGCGCATTAACTTGTTTCGCAGACATTAATTAAACTGGATAAAAGGTGCGATGTACCAATAATAAAACATCTGGATGTCCTGTTACCAGAAAACTGAGCTTAGCGCCGGGATGCATCACACCACCCTGTCGCAGATTATTTACCTATAACAGCACACAACCCAATATTTTACTACTAATATTAACATGTGCCTTATGGAATGATCTATGATATTTACGCATGTTCACAACGGCCTTTGAAGGCAAACAGGACACGTCTTGACAAGTCTGGGGCGACACTGACCTGCAGGTCTTGCTGCTCCTTCATCAGCATCTTCTGCAGGATGTCGACTTTCTGATTAAACACTGCACCACTGTCCTCCTGCGATGCCACACACAGGAACACAAACCAAACTGGCTTTAGGGACAGTGTACAGCAGCTTCACACGTGTACAGCATGACCACAGGGGGGCAGGAGACATGAGAGGCATCACACTTACTTACTTGAAACGGCACACAATAAGTGAAGTAAAGTGACTTTGTGGCCAGGTGTGGTGACCCATACTCGGAATTTGTGCTCTGCATTTAACCCATCAAAGTGCACACACACACCCGTGAACACACACCCGGAGCAGTGGGCAGCCATTTTAGCTGCGGCTCCCGGGGAGCAGTTGGGGGNTCGAACCCACCACCTTCAGGTTCACCTTCGGGTTACAAGTCCGACTCTCAGACCATTAGGCCACGACTGCCCCCAATTTAAAAGAAATTAGTATGAGAAAAGAGTGGTGAATCTGGGAAAGAGGAAATGAGAGCTGGAGACAGAAAAAGGTACTTGTGTGAGGAAATGAGGTCATAATTTGACAGTATGGAGAACAGAGAGAGAATCTCTCTCTCTTTCACACACACACACACACACTCTCAGTAGTGCCGCTCCATGACTTTAAAGTCATTTTAAAAAGGTTAGCAGAAGTTTATACTATACTGTTCAAGCACAATGGTAATAATCGCACGTAATATCAGTACAGCATCCTGAATTTAACTGAGTTAAGTGAATCTCGAGCTCTGGAGCAGGCCTCCTGGGATCATTTGGTGGAACAGTCTTTCATTATCGATTGTATTTTATTTCATTAACATCAGCTTCATCATGAATGCTGTCATTCAGAATTGAAGAAATGACTATGATATTTTCACTACTGAGAAAAATTATGAGAGAGCGTGATTAAGAAACAAAGAGCAAGATAAGAGAGGAGCAACAGTGTGTGTGTGAGAGAGAGAGAGATAGATAGATAGAGAGAGAGAGAGAGAGAGAGAGAGAGAGAGAGAGAGAGAGAGAGAGAGTGTGTGTGTGTGAGTTCTTACCCATGCCGACAGTGGGGAGGTGATGCGGTCGGAGGGAGAGGTGGAGGAAGAGGACGAGCGCTCGGCTATAGTGGGGCCCGGGGAGTGAGGGGAGCTGAGCGAGGTAAGAGGGTCTCCCTCTCCCTCTGCTAAGGGGATCTGCGGCAGACCCGGGGGTCTCCCCAACACCGTCAGAGCCACGTATGAACCCGCTGTGAACACACACACACACACACACACACACAGAGAGAGAGAGAGAGAGAGAGAGAGAGAAGGGAAAAAAAACATACATATAATGAATACAGCTTCATGTTTTCGGGGACATGTTGTTCTTAGGTAATGCATAAATGATATACTTACATTTTATTAACTTCACAACCTCTACATGATTGGAATGTGTAACTAACGTCCCGTTGACCTGCAGAAAAATCATGAATCATTTTACTAATACTGCGGCGCTGATCCTGATCATCACAGGTCAGTCAGCATACATCATGTTTGTGTATTACTATAATACGCCAGCAGGAGGTGTAATGAGCTGAGTCTGTGCGCCGGGATGTACACG
>CM074971.1:13343177-13453490 GCA_037577455.1 Pangasius macronema | reverse complement strand
CACACACACACACACACACACACACACACACACAGAGAGAGAGAGAGAGAGAGAGAGAGAGAGAGAGAGAGAGAGAAGGGAAAAAAAACATACATATAATGAATACAGCCTCATATTTTCGGGGACATGTTGTTCTTAGGTAATGCATAAATTACATACTTACATTTTATTAACTTCACAACCTCTACATGATTGGAATGTGTTACTAACGTCCCGTTGACCTGCACAAAAATCATGAGCCATTTTACTAATACTGCGGCGCTGATCCTGATCATCACAGGTCAGTCAGCGTACATCATGTTTGTGTATTACTATAATACGCCAGCAGGAGGTGTAATGAGCTGAGTCTGTGCGCCGGGATGTACACGTTTAATGGGAAAATAACCTGATGGGTTTCTACAGCTTGAGGAACGTCTTAAATCTGTCTGCAGATGAATAACGATGAACAAGTTTTCTCTCTGAATAAACTCAAGTCACTAATTTAATAAAACGTTATATACAGAAACGGCTTACCTTAATAATTCTATCACCCGTCTGAACACCAGCTCGCATAGCAGCTCCATCTAACAACACGAGAGAGAGGAGAGGGAGAGAGAGAAATACAGAGAGAGAGAGAGAGAGAGAGAGAGAGAGAGAGAGGAGGTACCAGCAGATAAGAGACAGAGAGATGTGAGACAAACAGAGAAGAAAGAGACACAGAGGTGAGACAGACAAAGAAGAGACAGCACAGGAGAGACAGAGAGAGAGGAGACAGATGGAGTAGAGACAGGCAGATGAGATACATAAAAATGTAGAGAAGGGATAGACAGAGAGAGAGAGAGACAGAGATAGAGCAGAGATGAACAGAAAAAGGAGTCAGTCAGATTGAGTGGAGACAGAAAGAAAGATGATGGACAGTGGAGAAAGAGAAAAGCCGTACTGTGAGATTCAGTGAAGGGAATATGAGCTGATAATGCAAACGGTGAAAGGAAAGATTGTTTGCTGTTGATTAAAGCTGATCTAATTAAAACTCTCTTGTTTCCAAACTGGCTGAATTATTGATAAATCCTCATGATGTCGATATTAAGCTAATTAACTCTGATGATTACTTTAGACATTGTCATGCAGCCCTTACTGAAGAACTGACTAAACAGAGGAATGAATGTGCTGCTGGTTCTCCTCAGTGCTTACTGAAACACTGGAGCTCACCTTCTTTAACCAGCTGGACAAATACTGGGTTATCTCCGCTCACTGTCAACCCGAAGCCATTCTCATCTTTCTGGATGATCACACACCTCTGAACAAGACCTGAGAGAGAGAGAGAGAGAGAGAGAGAGAGAGAGAGAGAGAGAGACAGACAGAGGCAGACAAAAAAATATCAAAAAGTATCCCTTATGAATGGCCACAGATGAGTGTAATGTCATGAGCTTGTAACAATAACAGATCATAGCTTGATGAGCTTGTAGCCAAACAGACACAGTCTCGATGAACACACACACACGCCCACACGCCCACACACACACACACACACACACCTATATGCCTGTGAAGTGGGCGTGGACTAATGCTCCCAAAAGCAAACTACTTTTACTGAATCACACTGTACCACTTGTTGGTGTTGAATTGCTTCAAATACATAATACATCAACATCCACTCTGCACCATCTATGAAGCGCGCTCTCTCACTCTCTCTCACACACACACACACACACAATAATCATTGTACATTTTCATTGTACATCTGCAGTGTGTGTTCAAGACTGCGTTCACTTCTTCATAAAGCATTCATGCGCAGTGGCCGAATGCAATATCTTTTCTTCCCCCATTGGGAGCACACACCCTTTCCAATGTAGAACCCAACAGATTGAGCATTTGTGTGTGTGTGTGTGTGTGCGCTCCCAGACACTTCACTTGACCTAAATCACACTTCCATCTTACGCTGAGTGCACAGAATAAAGCTAGGTCAGTGCTTACACTTAGAGACATCCGCCCAGAGACATCAGTCCAACCAACACCCAAACTGGACAGTTCACTCGAACTTCTGAACAAAATGGTGCTCTAAACCCAATGGACAAGAGATCTGAAAATCCCTTTATATGAGCTAATGTCTAACTACATTAGTAATGTCTAATTACATAATCAATTTAAAAATGAAAGTTGTGCGAATGTTTACGTGGGCCAAACAGAACTAAAAATTCCCACCACATTTCAAGTGTCGGTAACGCTGATTTTCTTCGTACTTACATGTGTTTAAAAACGCCAATCAGCCATGAATTACCAAGTGCACACGGCTATTCCTTCTTCTACGGGGCGACATTAATTTTGTTAAACTGGCAAAACATTGTCAGGTCTTTTTTCCCCAATCGTCAACCATCCAGTTTCTTGCTCACTTTCAGCCTCAGATTCCTGTTATTAGCTGATGTGGTCTTCTGCTGTTGTAGCTCATCTGCCTTGATGCTCTGCATATTGTGTGCTTGGAGATTCTTTTCTGCTCACCGCAGTTGTAATGAGTGGTTATTTGTGTTACTGTAGCCTTCCTGTCATCAATAAGGATGTGTTTCAGCCCTAAGAACTCCTGCTCACTGGGTGTTTTTTGGTTTTTCGCACCATTCTCTGTAAACATGAGAGACATCCCAGAAAATCTCCAGTTTCTCAAATTCTCATTTGGCCCATTTGGCACCAACAACCATGCCACGGTTACACTCACAGAGATCAAATTTTTAGCAGGTTTATATAAATCGAGCAAGTCATCCAAAGTCAGGCAAGGATGCCAATATTTTAATCTCATTCTAAGTTTCAGTCTAGGATGTATACGTTATATAGGATGTTTTTTTTTAAACAAATGAGGCGCTACTGTGCTTGTCGTACAAAGCCGTTAGGTTATACCCTATGTAGGGAACACACAAAGGGAACAGGAAATCACTTGAAATCAGCACGGCTTGCAATATCACGATTTCTGTCTTGTATGTTCAGAATGCAGCACAATGACTTTCCACCAGTGCATCCCGACATACAGGACTGTGGTGTATAATAATGCTAAACCCCCGTGTTATCTTCTCCCGTATCCAACACCAAGAACAGCCAGGCGGGTTAGTAAGTATCCGAGGTGCCACTTCACTCATGCACAAAAGACCACAAACCATCAGAGTCAAATGTGTTTCACCACTTAGTGCAAAAGCTATTGTTTTCAAATATACCGGTCAGCATAACTACGGTGTTGAAGAATGAAAGTCAGTTTCGTTAGCATGACACAAAGACTTGCATTATGCTAACCAGCCCCACTAGCTTTCATCTGTTGTTAGCATTTTAGGGTAAAATATACAGGAGCTGAACTTAGCTCAGACATCTGTTACATATGAATCCCAGATCCAGGACTAATCCCAGGTCCAAGTGGACCAGCTCCAAACCCAGAGTACGGAGAAAGAGGAAAATGCGCAAGAGTGTGAATGAGTGAGTGAGTGAGTGAGTGAGTGAGTGAGTGAGTAAGAGAGGGTTAGAGATCTAGAACAGAGGAACACCATGGCAAAAACACACAAACACACACACACACACACACCCACGGCAGCGGCCTTCTGTGAACTCTTACCACACGACTCGGGCCTTCGCTCAACACTCTGCACGGGCAGCTCTGACAGCAGGGATACATGCGGGACACACACACACATACACACACACACACACACACACGTACACACAAACAAAATCAAATATGGAGAAAATAAGGATGATGGCGATGTATGCAAATTAAACTGAGGAGAAAAAAAAAAGACAACAACATGGCACATTTTTAGGAAGTAGAGAAGCAGAGAAGCAGCAGGAAGCAGTTTTGGTTAACGTGATGTGACGTTCGACATATACTTAAGAACATGAATGAACAAAAGATAAATGAATGAACAGAGTGTGTATAATATTTCATACACATTATGCAGAACAGGACAATTCTAATTTTCACATCATCAAATAAATAAATAAATTCAGATTTTTTATAGCAAGAAAATTTCCGAAAAAAATCGTCCGACCCCCCCCAACTACACACACACACACACACACACACACACACACACCCAGGAAATGCTCTCTCATTCACAGCTGTACAGCGATGACACACTCACACTCGTGTGATTCAGCCACTCTGTCTGCACACTAGACGCCGGGATTATTACATAGTGATAAATCCTACGTGATGCACAGAGAGGATTTTGTGTAATCCGATATCCAGCTTCCTAAATATTGCACCATCATATCGCTCATATCAGTGTGTGATGGTTCCTGGCAAACCGCATATCTATGACTCATTGTTCTTCTTCTTCTTTTTTTTAAAGCTAATCGAGATTAAACTGGAATCCATACCGAATAATACAGTTGTGTAACATGAGAGAACTCTACTGGCTGAAAAGGACCATCACTATCGGTGTGGCTCTAATTCTGAGTCAAATCATGACTAACTCTTTCCCCTTTGACTGATGTGGACAAGAACAGACTCTTACCTGTGGGGTCAAAGTCATGTGTAGGAGGCACTGACACCTTCTCACTCTTGGGCTTCTTGTCTGGGGGGTGGTCCTTGTTGAGAATACTTCCTGGTCTGCACACACAAAAACATATAACACACACACACACACACACACACACACATTATTAGCTCAGTTACAATAGTTCAGATAAAATTTCTACAGTAAAAGAGAAGCAATTGCATAATTAGTAGTTTTAATCCAGAGGTGCATAAGTACTGGTTCTTGTAATTTAGTGTCCAAAAGAACCTGTTCTGATCCGGATTAATATCCAGGTCGATACTGGACACAAACTTTTGACCTCATCCTGAATCATCAAAACAACAACTGAGATGCTGTCCCATGTGTATAGGGATACGGCCATGCTGCTTTTGGTCACTGAAAATATAATTTTTGAAAGCAACCTCCAAGGTGGGAAAAGATTTTTGAAACTCAGGTTTCACCATTTTCATGTGGATGAGTTTTTGGGGAAACAAAGGAAAAGAAAAAAAAAAGCTGAGGACACAGTGCCACCCTGAACATGCCTGATGTGTTCGTTTGCCCCATGTTATGAATGACCTGAAACCCAGCAGAGATGTTTCCAAAACGCTGTTCATGTTTTTTTTTAAAAAACTGAGGTAAAAACTGCATTTTCAAAAACTATCCATACAACTGTGGACGAATTTGAATTTTCAAAGTCGATTTTGTGGCTTAATGTGGCGCAGATCTACTTTTTTAAAAAACCCAGATCTTTTCAAATCAACCCCATGTAGTCCTAGTACATATACATATCTGATATGTGGCCGTGTGACGTGAACGAGAACGATCACATGATCACCCCCCCCAATCCAGGAATGACTACTGTATATTCAGTGGAAGGCTGGAAAAACTGGTGAATTACGCAATAACTTGGGAATGCAGTCAAGCAATACCTGAAGGAATCCACTGAAACAGAGTACTGCAGCAACACTCAAGAAGTCAATGTGTGTATGTGGGGCATTTTGGGGGACAGGTGCATTCACATTAGACAGATACAGCTCACTACTGGATCCACGTCTGGGCAAAAAAAAAAGCCCAAATTGTGCAATGAAGCTTGTAATGTGAGCGTAGCCTGAGGGAATATCGTTTGGAAGAACGGTGTTTATGTCTTCAGGACAGTTCCAGAGAAGTGTAGAATCCCTGCCAAGCTGTGCTGGCGGCTCGCGGTTTCCAAACACTTCATTAACACGCTTTCCTTAAGTATGTCATCAATCTGTTGTATTGTATGTTTATATTATAAATAAATGTTACTACCAGCACATTAACGTAAACACTGAATGCCCCCTGCAGTGCGGCTGCACGTCGGGTTGTGATCCCGAGGACACGGCGGCGGCGAGCGAGGCTTTGTTGTGCGGTGTTCCTGCGTCTGCGATATCTCCAACATCAGTGCTGTGTCTACGTGCTTACAACCCTACAACCCTGTGATTCAGCCTGTTCTTATCATCATCTCATCGACATGACCGGCACTAGCCGTTCCACACGTGTGCTACTCTTCTCCTTATATAGCAGCTTGACGTAAATTCGGCAGGTGGAAGGAAGCTGCTCTGAACTCACCTGGTTGGTTTTTTGGGAAACCTGCAAGACAGAGAAGAAGAGATGTTTTAGTACAGAAACCTCACGCCCAACACAGAACAACATGTTTCATCACTGTTACTAAAAGAAATGAAAGGGGGAAAAAAAGAGCATGTGAGGTGGAAAACAAGACAGCATGACACGAGAAGCAGAAAACAAATGAATACAAAATTTAATACAAATCTAAAAAAAAAAAAAATTTATAATTTATATGACAAGTGCTGCCAATCTTGCTGCAGAATTTCAGAAATCGATCACACATTCTGCTTGTCCACACAAAATGGCTTCAGCTCCACCTTCTGTAGCTTGGGCATGGTGTCACGTTGTTGCCATGACTACGGGGTGAGGCTCTCAAGTTCTTTTCATATACGGCAATAAAATATGACGTGAAACGTGAAGTGAGTTTGTTGTGTACTTTTGAGGGGAGAAAAAAAATTACAACCAAGAGTCGGCATTAGTGAGTGCGTGCGTGTGTGCGTGTGTGTGTGTGTGTGTGTGTGTGTGTGTGTGTGTGTGTGTGTGTTTTCTAGTCTCTCCGTTGTTGTGCGTTTTGCTAGCAGTGTTTACGTAATCTTTTGGATATATAAAAAAAAAAAAAAAAAAAAAAAAAATCAATGGAAACACAATGATTAATACATTCCTTGGCAGAAATTTGCATAAAATCAAAACAACACCTGGAAAGCACATCTGTATTGTGTAACAGTGCAGTTCATCCAGTAGACCTGTGCGATTTAACACAGATTTAGATTCGAATCATTAATCAGTAAACACTCTGGATGAAAAAATGAAACCATATAGCACACAGCATTACACAAACTGACTTACTACAAACTCACTGCAGCAGACGAGAGAGAGAGAAAGAGAGAGAGAGAGAGAGAGAGAAACTTATCAAGCGTCCCACGTACAAGTTCTCATCATTGCTATAATACGATATGAAACAATACACACAGGCAGGTATTAAAAAATCAATCAACACCTTCTGAGCAATCAGGATGGAGAATTCAACAGGGCTGTCGAATAATTACAGATATATATATGATGTATGATATATTATATATAATATGATAAAATATCTCAAAATCTGAAGAATTTGTACTGCACAAGTCGGCGTGACTCAACGCTTTTATAGCCAAGACACTAAGTGGAGCTCAATTATATTGCCTCTTTAGCTGATATGATATCACCAATGCTAATACAGCAATTAGCAACAATATATCAGGCAGACGAAGTGGTCAGTTATCTAATCATAAGAGTGCAGGAATGCTGCGTGTCTGTGTGTGTGTGTGTGTGTGTGTGTGTGTGTGTGCGCGCGCGCGCATGTGTACGACTCGAGGAGCCTCTCTAACAGAAATAGCTCGGACGTCTTGTCCTCTCTCGCTCTTCGTCTCTCTCCCTCACTCTCCGCTCCTTCCATGGGTGGTTTTTGTTTTTGTTGCTGTTCCTTCCCCTCTGCGACGTGGGGAACAATGGTTCTCGCGTCAGTGCCGGCCCACTCCACAGCGGGCCCGCGGGTCCGATTCCCGGAAACAGAGAGCGCTTCTGGCAGCGACGCCAGCTTCCTGAATGTGTGTGAATGAGGAGGGGTGTGTGTGTGTGTGTGTGTGTGTGTGTGCTGGACGAGCTGCAGTGAAGGGTGAAGACAGGGGGCAGGATTTGGCCAAAATAAAACTCGGGCCTTTTTCTCTTTAGTGAATCCCTCACTGAGGGGTTTTTCCCTCACGTTCAGATTTCACAGAACACAAATCCTGACAAATAAGTGTTCATCAGTAAAACATTACCCTAAGTGTAAACCTTAAAATACCCTGAAAAAGTTCCAGTGTTTAGTTTTGGTGCATTGTAAACTCGGTGAAGGAGGAGGAAAAAAGAAAAAAAGAAGAAGAAAAAAAAAGACAGGAGGGAAGTGGCTAAGCATAGATCCACTCCAGCGCTTTTGTATTTAACAGACGAGGGGAAAACTGGGTAATCACCCTGAGGGCTCTATGGAAACAGGAAGAGCTTAATATTGCAATGTGGAGAGGATTATAGCGCAAAGGAGCCTGCAAGAGGAGAGGAGAATCGCACTCTGTGGAAATAAGGTGACTTAAATACACAGTCACTCAGACAGGCTGCTGCAAATATGAGCAAACGCTTGTTAATAAATAATTCAATCCCTTACAACAGTATCATAGTTTTTTTTACGTAACAGAAAAGCGTCCGGAGATCACAAGCTCGAACCAGTGCCACAGCCGTCTGAGGCCAGGAGTCAAGAGAGAAAAAAAAATGGATGTGTTCTTTGGGGGGGAGGGCCGGCATACTCCCTCTCGCCTGTCAGTCACAGCAACTGTAGCCAATCGTGGCTATCTGTGAGCTCATGTATGCGGAAGAGGGCAGACAGCACTGCTGTGTTACGTTGCTCTGTGACCCATTCTCACCGTTACTATGCCTCCACCAAACAAACCTGTACATGGTGTATACTAGAAATATCTTATAAAATGTACACAATATGATATATTCTCGCCATATCAGCCAACACTAGCTATCTCGTGGCTCCGCCCCTTCGGCTAATCTGAATAATAATTTGGTTAATCCAAAGCCATGAATTAAATCACGCTTTGTTTTGGATGAGGTTTAGAAGTTAAAAATCTATTTCCTCTTTTTCTATTTTATTAAGCAAATCAGACTAATAAACTGATTTTGAAGACTTTAAAAACATCTAACATACAAAAACTGATCCTTTAATCAACCGATGACGACAGAACTGATCGCTGAGGTTCTGGATGTAAAAGCGACATTCACAAAGAATTATTAATGATAATTTGTAAACTTGTTACTCATCACAAGCTGTGAGATTGTTAAAGGAAGGATTTTGAAATGCTGGTGTGGTCTTTCATCGCCAAGCTCTGAACCGATTTCCTATCAGCCGACCAGCAGAAATGAATACCCCTTGAGCTGCCATACACACACGCGCACACTTTGCAGTCTTGGTGTGTAAATCACGGGCGGTGGATTACAAACTCAGCACTTGGCTTTTGGTGTTATTTGGAATGATTTGTGATCCTTTGCCTTTCTAATCTCTTAAGCTTGTTAGCATTACGCTGGACTGCAAATGACCGACGTGCTAGAGCGGAGCAACTCAAGCACTAACACTGATTATAATATTCAAAACGCACAGGCTGGGCCAGCCATGTCTATGTAAAAACGCCATTCCTGACGTCAGTACTGAAGGACTCGTCGATGATTGGGCAAATAAAACGCGATTTGCAGGGTAAAGCTGCCATTTACGATTCAATTAAAAGCAAATTACTGACAACTGGCATTTTATTTGAATAATTGCTTGACAAATGAAAATCGCTCACCGCGATAACTGTGATGGTTTGTTAACGCTTGCATGGTCATGTTCAAATGACTGCTTTTAAGGTTTATATAAATGAAAAGCACTCATCTGCGGAATGTGAGATGAGTCGGGACGATCAGTGCACTGAATAAAGCTTTTATTTGGTAAGGCGGCTCATTTGCATCTTGCAGTCTTATTCAATATCAATACAATAACGACCAACCTGTTACTAAATGGCCATAAAATCCCAGCACTGTGGAAGAAGAAGCTGAATGAACAACCAAGCACACCATCTCTCTCTCTCTCGCGCTCTCTCTCTCGCTTCAGGATAAGCTTTCATCTCCAGGCCCTGAAGGGAGGAGAGCCATGGCTCCTTCTGCCCCAATAAACCCGGCGAGGCAGAATGAGAGCTAGAGGACGTACATTTCTTCACGCTACGCTGTCTGCTCACGTTTTATTATTATAGCGAGCGGGGGAGGGGGTGACGATCAAAAATGGCTCCCACTTTTGAGTCGGATTATGGGAAGATTCCCGACAGGGAATACCAAAGTAATTAAAAATCAACAATATTAGCAGATGTCCTGTTGCCTGTAGCCAAAGGTATGATGCATTATGTTATTGTCCTACAGTATCTAAACAACAACGTATAGCATTTTTAATAAAACATATTTATATTCCATCGACTATATATTATTATGTTTTAGCAGAACAAATAAGGCCTGTTGCAGGAACGGTGTAAGCTCTATAACCCTAAAGCACAGAACGGTACTGATTCACTTTCACCGCAACAGCTTGATCTTACATTTCAGCATTAGTCAGAAAGAGAGAGAGAGACAAAGAGAGAGACGGAAAATGAACATCCGTTACAGCTGCCGTGGTTAATCCGCCCAGGAGATGCAACACCGTGCAATCTTTCCACCTCTCCATGAGAATCTTGCATGCTGTGGGAAATTTTACCTTGTGCGTGTGGAGAAGTGTGCAAATGGCTAGAAAATCTCTGTCACACACACACACGCACACACGCGCGCGCGCACACACACATTTAGTTGTTACAAAGGCCTGAATGCATGACCATGAACCCAGACGACACCACCTCGCCTTTTCCACATCCTCTGTGAGCCCAAAAAAAAAAAAAAATCTGCAAGAGGAAACGACATGGCAACTTTCTTACAAAAAGTAAAGTGAGTGAAGCTGAAACTTATGTTCAAGTTTGTCAAAGAAGGATTTCAAAGAATTTAAGAAAGACGCAGCCAAGGTAACTTTGTTAAAGGCTGAATGTTTGAATTTATTGCAATATACAATATTTCTGTGTCACTTTCCCTGACCATCAAAGGTCTTCAAAAGATTTAGAAGAAAGCAAGCCCAAGTCTGCAGTCATAACAAATGGCTGAAATGGTTGAACACACACACATACACACACACACACACACACACACACACACACACACACACACACTCTACTTAACGATATTAAACCACTGTATATCTTTAATATATCCAACTTTTCCTTTCACATTTTCGCTCGTCTAATTCCAACATAGGCTTGAATTAATCCTCAAATGGCTGAATCTCAAATGCTGAGCACTAGGTGTAGGGCACTTGTTGAGTGTATAAATGTATATCCTAGGTAGAGAGGATGAGTAGTCGATAAGAAGTGTAACTGTTGGCAGGGAATAAAAATCAACCAACCATCCAGCCAATCAGATTATTTATTTGGGATCAGTTCTGTCTCAGTTCACTTTGGTGCTTGGACCCCTAAATGTAATAACTTTGATTATGTGAGTTGTGACATCCATTACTGTAACAAAATAATACAAAATAATGGACCCCTTGGCTATCCTTCACAGACCCCTGGGTGTCCCCAGACCCCACTTTGAGAACCACGGTCCTAAACGAACACAAACATGAACAGGAAGTGGACTGTTTTCAACTAGACGGCATCTATATGAGAGTTGATCCAAAAAAGCAGCAGAATGTCACGTGAGTGGAGTGGGAGGGTTTTATTTTCATGTGGTGCAGACTCAAGCATGCTCGAGCATGAACCGTCCAGGGACAAACAATGTTTGTTAGCAGTCCTTAATAACCGCATGGTCAAGGTCGTCGTGGTTTAAATTAGGCAACTAGTATATAGGTAGAAAGATCTAAACAAAAAAAGAGTTGTGCAGGCACGTGGTTTTTACTTTCATGTGGAGCATCAAGGGCACTCTCTAAAGATCATGTACAGGGTTGCCAGGTTTCAACAACATTCGCCCATCCCAACTACAACTCAAAAACCTCACAAAAAAGACTTGAAACTTTCACAGAAAGTTCGCCAACTGGACAGTTGTGCAGTCATAAGCCATTCCACAGTGGTGTGCGTGCATTTCTCCATATAGCCCATGTAGAGCAACAGATTTTGGCTGGGGTCTCCAAAAATATTATCTCGTTCATCGTTTTTCACCATTCTTATCTTTTTACTATTTAACAAACCCAAAAAATAAAGCAGATCTGATAAAATATTATCAGGCTGCTACTGCTGTCTACTATAAACAATAGTTCTCTGAATTGGGAAAGAACGTTGTTGTTTGGAAACAACTTGCTCAGTCGTTAGACAGAAGATAGAAAGCTTGCCAGAACGTTCCACAGGTTGTCTGGCTCTGGAGTTGAATAAAGTTATGTTCTGCTAATTGCTAATTGTTGTTATAATTTGTCCATCGATGTGTGTTGTTACAAATGGTGCATCCCTGTTCTATTAGCATGGATGTGATGAACTTAATTACCACAACATACTTGAGTGTGTGTGTGTGTGTGTGTGTGTGTGTGTGTGTTCATGTACATTGACCTTTTGTCAACAAACTACTGGTGTCACTGTTACTCGTTTTTGGCAGCTGAACAAATAAATCAATAGTTTTGCTCCAATTCTACCACGGTGATAATCATTCGACCACAAAGAAAGTTTACTAAACAGCAAAGGACCAAAGGTCAAATGAGTATCAAATGATGAAGATCGAATCAGAACTCTAATCAAGCACTAAAAAGTAGATAAACTTGATCTGAAAGACACAAAAAAACACAATATCTAAGTAGCAACATATAGAACTTCCAAATGCGTCCAGAATCAGACATCTGTAAAAAAATATTCACTCTACAACATCCTCATGTATTTAATCTCAAAACACTACTAATATATTAAATATGCACTGATCGGCAAGGTTCTTCCAACTGGTAAATCCAATGAAAAATACTCAGAAGTAGTAAAATATCTAGCATGTTGATATATATCATAAAAACATAAGAAAATGGATTTTTTAAATCGATATTTTCAAATATTACCTGATTAATACGTTTATAGACCATGTTTTTTTATTGAATCCCTTCTCATTAAGAGTAATAAGGCCTGATAAAGCCTCGGGCCGCGGTGGCTATAGGAAGCAGCTGGTGCGATGTGGAGGACGTTGACAGCATCTGAGGATCTGAGCGCCGCACTTTGGCAAACGCTGTCAACAGTGCCTGCAGCAGAGAGCACTTAAAGTCAGCTAATTACAGATTTATGGTAAACACAGCAAGGACATAATCCTCACTGCTAAGGGCCGCAGCCGGAGATGAAAACATCAGATGGCTGTGGTCTGGAGGAGTGAAAATGAACATGACATGTTTTTCGGGCGGCAGCTTGTTTCCGAAACCTGAGCAGCGTGCACTTGAGGAAAAGGAACGACACGCTAGAAACAATAGTCTAAATTATAGCACAATGTTTGTGCCCACTGTTTCACTGGAAGTACATTTTACACCAGAGGTCGTACATGGACAAAAACGGCACAATGCGCCAATAATCGGTTTGACTATATATTGTAATATTCTCCATTTTACCACATCACAGATGCCTTAAAATCATCTGCGCTGATAAGCTGTAAACAGTCGTTCCCTCACCAGCCTCCCTTTTTTTTCTCAATCTTGAAGCTAAACAAAAAATACAGCTTGTCATGTTACTATGAAGTCCTCTTCCCAGAAGACTTTCCTGGGGCGGAAAACTGTTACGAAGTCCTGACACTGCGGACTCCATCCCTAAATGCTAAATAAACGTACATGCTATTCTTCGCAGATTAATATAAACCTGTGATTTGCCTTGCATCCGGAACCACAGGTCAGAGGTGCCGTTTTAGAAAACAGTGCTGCGGTGATGTATTCTGCAGGAACTGTATGTTCCTGTAAGCTTTTCTAGACAAATCAGGAAAAAAGTCTCAAGAAAGCCCCAGAAAAACAATGATATCTCAGGGAGTGACCAGAGCCCAGCACTATTTTAAGCAGTTTGATTACAAAAAGGGGGGAAAAAAATAAAGGCGCAACAACAAAGCTCTCATGTCTCGGATGCCGAAAATACCAGACCAATTCCTGAGGGATGTTCAGAGCGCAGGCTTTTTCACAGCCAGGCTTCAGAAGCCTGAGGAGATAAATCTATCTGAGCATGCATACCGATCCAAGAGGAGAAATAAGGCATTAATATGACCTGGAAGATGCAAGTTAACTGACTAATAGGCTGATAAAAGTGATCAGATAATATTCTGGGTCATATAAACTACCTCACTGGGGTTTTCTGATTAAACTGATTCTAGTTAACCCCTACGCTCGCGAGTTATTATTCAATAACTAACACATAATTAGTAGGAAAGACAATTTTAAGAGTGAGGAATGCGAGTCTTGGACTTTTAAGGGGTTAAATAAATGATTAACTAATAAAGCGCTTTATTTATGGTTAGTAGAGTAAGTGGCAACATTAAATTTTCATGTCATGACAGCTGCCGAGCTTTTTATTGCGACTCCTAATATCACACTACCTTATATATATATAGGATGTAGGACTTTTAGAAAAGTCCTAAGAATATTATTAAATTAAATAAATAAGTAGTAGTGTGATGGTTGACACATTTTTCCTGAAAATTTTCATACGCCATATAAACTAGCGATACTGATTTTTCTGCCTGTGTGAATCATGGTCTGCATGATCAGCTAGAACAGGTAGATGTGCAATGCGTTTAAGTGCGCCCTTTGTGAAGGAGGAAATCAAAAGTGGAGGAGGACACAAAGTCAGGATTAGATGGTGGTGCAGAGTCAGGAGCGCAGGCAAGGGCAGGGTTGGAATCAAAGAAAGGAGCAGAGTCGGAGGGAGAGTCAAAATCAAAGTCGGAAGCGGGGTCAGAAACCGTCAGAAGTGAAGTGGGGAGTAGAAGGAGAAGAAAAGTCAGAAGCAGAGTCGAAAGCAGAGCAGAGTCAGAAGCGGAGTCGGAAGCAAAAGGAGAAGTAGAGTCAGGAGCAGAGTCAGAAACAGAGTCAGAAGCAAAGTCAATCAGAATCGTCGTCAAGAGCAGAATCAGCGTCAAGAGCAGAATCAGCGTCAAGAGCAGAATCAGCGTCAAGAGCAGAATCAGCGTCAAGAGCAGAGTTGGAAGCAGAGTCAGAANAAGCAGAGTCAAGAGCAGAGTCAGAAACTAAGTCTGGTCAGAGTCAGAAGTGGAGTCAAGAACAGACGCAGAAACACAGTCAGGTCAGAGTCAGTAGTAGTGTGGGGAGTGAAATAATGAATAAAATAGTGAACTCTGATTAAGGACGTTTTTCCCCTACTTTTATTCAATCTTATTAAAAATATTTTTAAAGAAAAATCCATGAAGTCAACAAAATAACTTCCGGAGTTGCTTCCAAAGTTAAATCTGTCTCATTTACCTCAATGCCGTTTAACTGACACTTACATGGACACTGTTATAATTTGAATACCCCTCTGCACTGGCATGCTGATACCTTTGAGAGACAGGAAACTAGAAACTGGCCACGGAAACTGAAGACGACCTTAGATCTCTCAGTACACGTCTCGGCTATCAGACAGTTTCTGAGCGAGCCGCAGGTTCCTCTCCTGCCTGTCTGCTCGAGTTTATCAATCCCATTAGCGACCACATCGCCCTCCCTCTCCGCTGGAGGTCGGGTTGTGCACTTTGTTCGGGGAACAAAAACAAAAGCCTGGGCTCAGCAGTTGCTTTTGTTGCCCATTACTCAGAGAGCGCAGTGTGGTTTCAATGGTCCCGTGCAGCTGAAGCTTATTCAGGTGTGGGAACCGACTGCTCATGCTTTTAGCGCCAGGGTTTGTGGTAAAACTATAAAACAAACAGGGGGTAGAACCATGTGGGAAAATCCACAGTATGAGAACTGAAGTGTAGAAAATCACAGCATCAGCATACAAATTTACATTTTGAAGGGCAGCCTTTTTTTGTAACTAGGCTGGGCAGCCCTGTTTTTACACATCATATTTCAACGATCATGCCACACCCGGACATTTTCAGTTTATTCTTGATACGAGGGGGGGGCGGCTATCCGCACCCTTCCACATACATTAGCTCATGGACACCTGTGATTGGCTAGTGTCGCTGTGATTGACAGGGGAGACAGAGTATGCCACCCAGACTCCTGGGCACAGATGTATGTGCCTTCATTGGGATTCGGGACAAATGATTTTGTGTTGCACCACTCGGGAGCCCTAGCAAAGTAATGCTAACCCAGGGAAGGCAGATTTTGTGCTCCAGCTATCAGTTTTTTTTATTTCTAGTTGCCTATAGGTCAAGTAGGCTCAATAACCAAAAACATAAGAAAAAGCTATAAGTGCAATGCGAGGACAGAACACATCCAGCAATTTGCTAGCTTTATTTTTCAAAGGTAACAACTTCGATGTGCTATATGATATACTTTTTTTTTTTTTTTTTTCCCTGCCCCAGGCCTATTCACTGTGCTCGCAAAGGCAGCATGCTCGAGGTTATTCACATAATTACAGCACTAATTATAGGGCATTACAGTGTACAGCTATGCACCGGATGATCACAGTCAACCACAGCGGAATAAGTATGCACATTTTTTGCATGTTAATATGCCTAAAAATAGAAGATGCAGAACAGACTGTGACTACGATATATAAGCATCTGGGCAATCATTATGAACCAGGTAAGAAATGTGGATATTTACAATTGTGTGCTAGTTTGCAATATGTTAATTTCATGGGAGTATCTGGTGCATCAAAATAAGCAAGAGCTACGCATAAATTACCTACTTACAGAAAATTTTAATTTAATACGATGGGAGCAGCCCATGCTTGAGAGTAGCCCAGGCATTACAGAGGTATCTAGCAAATAAACTGACACTGCTTCCTACCTGGGAAACCTCCTGAATAAGATAGAACTGACTATCCACACATCTCAAAATCATCTCACTGACAAAGATCAAGCATCCAGCAATGTGATTGGTCACCCAGTAACTGCAGTATTTGGCACAGAGTGATGCTTATATCTATAAGGACACTAGATACTGGCACTGGGCCATGACTAAGCACCGGTTTTTAATGATCTAACACAGCAGGATGTTGTGCGGAAGGTGGAGCTGGGTGGGGCTGACTGCAAGCGTCTTATCGTCCTCGCCGGGGCAGATGCAGCCAGCTGTACCCAGCGGCGATAGCCATCAGGGGTGCGCCTCTTGTTGAGACTCGCTCCACTGGCCTGGACAGAGATGGAAACCGAGGGAAAGCAAAACTCAGAGGGAGAGAAAGAGAAGGGAAGGAAACAGCAAAGGAGAAAATGAGGCATGTGGGATGCCGGAACTAAGTGGTTCGGGTCCAGGTGCACTTCCTCCAGCGACACACATGTACAAAACTACTCAGCTGCATAAACTGACCTAATAAGTCACTTAAACTGATTATACACCCTCTACGACTTGAGCTTGCTATTTACGGGGTTTTTTTTTCTGAATAGAATTCTCTTCATAGTTAGCTTACCGAGAAGTCATTTAGATTGTTATGATAAACAAAATCCCAAATGCTTTACGAGATGTCTGAAGTATTTAAAGCCTCTAAAAGCTACCTGACTGCCATGCCCTCCCCTTCCCCCACTTTTGGTCACCTGCCAATTCCCACCCACCAGCCAGCTCTCCTCTATCATATCTATCAAACAGTGATAATACGTGTTCCCTCTAAGATATGTCAAGCCAGCCAACCGCATCTTTTTCAAACTGCTGCAAGTGCTATTTGTCCTCTTCCACATACATAACTTCACAGACGCCCACAATTGGATAGTGTCCATGTGATTGACAAAGACAGCCAATGACCATGGATGGCTGTGGCATTGTCAGTATTCTAACTTGCAATCTCTCGACGATAGGACGAATGTTTTTGTTGCACTGCTCCGAATCCAGAAAACCTTTTAACATTTAGCAAAAATAATTTCCACAAATAACAAATTCAATACAGAATGCACAAGTGTTTGTGGCAAGAAATGCCTGTACAATAGACAAAAGTTTCCCCTTAAAAACTAAACTAAATAGAACCATGTGCTAACTAGTTATGCATTTAAATTATTCAAGTGTAATCTATCATAATAAAATATTAAATGTAGGAGACTTTGTGTTGCTAAAAAACAAAGATTTTTAGATCAAATTTCAATAACAGCAGTGCCAAGACACACCAGATTTACCACACCACCTGAGACTGGACAAGTCTGATCAAGCATCCTATTTCTAGGCTAATTAAAACGTCGATTTGGCCAGAATCTACTCACTTTGGCAGAATATAATTCAACATCATGACTTCATCCAAGTGCTATGTGTATTATCTGATCTATCTGATTCCAGCAACTCACCCCCCCAATCAGTGCCATTTATAGGAAATACAATTACAAGTTTCTGGGTACGCTCGTGCATAAATGAAATCCACCTGAACTGTGGTGCATATTCAACATCTCTGGAGACACGAGTCTAGACACCATAAACCTTTAACACGCATGGCATGTATTGTTGATGCCAAAATATGCACAGGGTGACTTGTACACTGGGTATCCTGCTATATACTAAATACAAGCCAGCAAACAAGTTGGACAGGATGAAGAAAATATCTAGGAAGGGGGGAAAAATTTGGCTCCTCCCACTTTTACCCATGCTGTTGTTAACCAACAAGATCCACTATGATTCCATTAAAGTTCCACATGTAAATCATTATCATTACTACTGCAGCTGAGCAGAAACAGAAAATCTGCTGAGTAAAGTGTCCTTCCAGAACAAAAGTTGCAGTTTCTCAATAAGTAATTATGTAAGCGTTTCTTACTCGCGCTTACGTTTTCTGGTTTGGGGATTTGATAAACTGGGAAAATAGACAGGGGTGGACAAATCCTAAATTTATTAGCTAGACTACAAACAAGTGAAAATTCCAACGTGCTTGCCCAGGAAAGCCAGGCTTAAAAGCAACAGCTAAATTAATTAAAAACAAAGATTACATTGTCAAAGCCTTTATCCTATTCTTCTTTGGCTAACTTTTCGGCTATAAGCTATGGTGTTCTCTTGCTAGGCTTGTGCGACCCTGATTTTTCTCCACTCCCGATCTTCCATTTCAAAAAATCCCTATAAATGTGTCAAAATCTCCATACTTTTTTCCCCTCTTTCTACCAAAAATCGAAAGAGCCGTTTTAGACCATTTTCTGAGAAATTCCTAATAAATCTAAATATAGTTCAGAAATGTTAAATATATACTTCTCTAATGTTAGCTTAGTCTAATATACATAAATGGATTTTATTTCACACTA
Source organism: Pangasius macronema (assembly GCA_037577455.1). Lineage (NCBI taxonomy): Eukaryota > Metazoa > Chordata > Actinopteri > Siluriformes > Pangasiidae > Pangasius > Pangasius macronema. Next base: position 13,434,525 of record CM074971.1, on the reverse strand, counting down.
ATGAACTCAGATAGAACGCGAAAATGACCCTGCAAGTCAAAAGGGAAGGGGGTTGGGCTTCCAGGAGGTGTCGGTTCATACGGGAGAGATAAAAAAAACAACCGCACAAATCATTCCAGATTAATATGTCCATTGACTCATCTCCCATTTTACTGTGGAAAAAAAGACTGCTATTTTTAAAGTGATAACTCCTACAAGCATATTCCAATGCTAAATTGGAATATAAAAAAAATAAATGAGACAACTATGAACTATCAACAGCTATGTGTTGGCTGATATAACATTAAAATACAATAAAAAGTGGTTTGTATCCATGGTATCCTGATTAATTCAGTGATCCCCAATCAAACAGATCTCATCTTACTATCAGTGGACATGCAGTCGAAGGATTTCCGATCTTAACCAATCAGATTCACCCACAGATTTCCACTGAAAAATTGTAGGAGCTCAGAATGGCATAGCTAACTGCTTTGCCAACACATTACCCAACACTTCCCAATAAACCAGAGGTTTTCAGATCAAGTATTCATGCTGCATGAATTTAGTCATTAAATCAGTTAAATGTGTGTGTGCTATACTCTGACCATGTCTTCTTTCCATGTTTAGAACACTTTTTTTTTTCTAAAGGCCATCTGGTTGATGCAAAAGGCAGCGAGCTGAAACCAATTTTCCTGAGTACATTTTCCACGTTCGCCATATTCCCACAAATTTATAGATGTTAGCAGGCTGGAGACTGTGAGTCACTGCAGCCTTGTACAAATATAGTTTCTGTTAAATACAATGGAAGACAAGGAAGATCCTCACCTCTCATTTCCACTAAGCAGCTTGGACAACTTAATTCTTTAACTAAAATTTGTGTATTCGTTAACCAAAATTGTGTATAACCAAAAGTGTAGCTCTCATTTCTCTGATTACATGCTCACACTGTGTAATGTGACAAAAGCCAAACTTCATTTTCCAGTAAGCAAATTTGATATATATATTCTATGACAAAGTGATAGGCATCTTGATATACAGGTTTGCTAACAAACTGCCAACAATACAGTAGTGTTGCATAAAAAAAAATATAAACACTCAGATTTACCTCTGTCGGATACTGGAGACTCTTTTCATGAATGTTAAACATCTCCTTCCTGAAAATTTCAATGAATATATGTTTTTCTTTGGGTTAGATCATATGAAGCGTCCAACAAGAACAAGTGCATTAATATAAACCTGAAATTGGTCTTGCACCCAGAACTACTACTAGAGAATCTGTTATAGAAAATTAAACCATCATCATCTGACTAGCCAAGATCGAGAATTCAACAGCGCTGTGGTATGAAAAACTAATAAAGGAGTAGAGATTGGTGTTTCCAGCCAAATGCTTTGCAAAATTTAAGCAAATTTTCAGGCTGAGGAAAATACAAAAGTAAAGCAAAAAGGTGTCCCCATGCAAATAATCCCACTGTAGGGATACTGTAAAACAAACAGTTCTGTCCTTACTTGTGTGAACAAGTCAAACTCGAAGCCAATGTTTGGGAGTATGGCATACTTTCTCTCCCCTGCCAATCACAGCAGCATGGGCCAATTGTAGGCATCTGTGAGCTCATCTATGCAGAAGAGGGCAGATAGCACTTTGCTTTATTCAGCTACACACATCCGAACAAGCATGACTCACACCTTACAAGACACAGGTTATGCGAATGGGTGCGGTCTGTTCCAAAATGACTCCACCCACTTCCACAAGGCACAAGAGTCACTGAATGGTTTGATGAGGATGAAAATCATGTAAAATGTATGCTATATATGCAGTTGAACAATTACAGAAGATTTTAGGAAGCATCTCCACCACTGCCACTGTTAAAACACCAACTTGTGGAAGAGTGGTGTTCATCTCTCCAGTACAATTCCATAGACTTGTCGAATCCGCCAAGCTGTTCTGGCGACCTGTGTTGTTTTTTCCTTTAATTTGTCACCTTTGTGTGCTGATCCAGAAACAGCACGGCCAGTTCAACACCTAAACACAATGACAACCACGAAAAACACAAATCTGACCTGAGGTCAGCACTTTATCTGCTCCGCAGCTCACTCATCAGCTCCTTCCGCTAGCCCAGGCATGACGCAGTCAGAGCAGGAAGCCATGCCAAGCTAAGGTTTGCTGCCAAGACAAGGATGGGAATACTTCTGCAGATTTACTGGCAGTTTCCATAGTGACGCAGCTGGAAGAGTCAGTGGGCTGAGCTCCAAATCCAAATCCAAAAAGCCAATTCGCTCCCTCCAAAAGCCATTTCCTCCTTCGTCTTAAAGAGGACTGTCACACTGTCCTGTTCAGCCACTTGCTGTTGGAAGTGTAAGCAGCGGAGCACAGCTGTATGTCTAATAGGCAGGATATTAACCCTGGGTTACAGTGTGGGGTTACTTATTAAGCGGATGTTAACACTCAGACAGACATTAAAGCTGATGCAGTGTCTAAAACTCTGATGTAGTGTCTAAAACTCTGTGGATGACTAAACCTTTTGAACTGTGAGTTTTGTAAGTTCTGCATGAATAACTACTGATGTGCAATAAAAATGTCTGGACTTTCGGTCTGTAATTGAGAACAGTTGAACTTATTCTACTCTCAGTTTTAATGCTACTAGCTACGAAGGTTTGATTCTCAGGTAAAGGAAGCTATATGCTACCAAAACGAGCACGTCACTTGTGTTTCCAAATGTGGAAAATGGAAGTGATTTTGTATCTGAACAGAACAGATACATCAGTGGCTAAGATAATGCTGCTAATTCTGTGGCACGACAGAACAGCGTTTTTTTGGATGGAGGATGCTATGTCTAAAGCAGCATCTAGGAGGTTTTTCCACCATGTTCAACTCTAACCTCAGTATCACCCGAAATCAAAGCTGGATTGGCCGCTGGCTGCAGGAATGCACACCTCTAAACTAGCTGAGAAGGATAAGAAGGCGATGTGCAACCCGTAGCACTGAATCCATGACATCAGAGACATAGCTGCTGTGCAGATTTAATCCCCAGTGCACCACCGAGTTAATTAAGCAACATGCATCTGCTTCTTAATGCCAGGCAAACCAGAATGAATTAATTAACAACACTGCTAATTTTTAATTTAAAAAAATAGCATTAGAATCAGAATGAGAATTTGCTACAACATGGTAACTACATATGAACACACTATTCATTAAAATAGCAAAAAACTCATAACTAATGATCAAATTATTTTCATAAGCTTCATACTGGTAGCTGTAGCTTCTGTGGAAGAGCATGGAACTTGTACGAGGTCACAGTTACCTCCATGCAACAAAGCGATTTCGTCTTTAATGTCGAGGATTCTCCATCACTAAGAATCAGTAAAAGGCTATCGTTAAACTCTTTGCAGTTCTCTACATTTAGCCAGCTAAATTTTAGCTCACTGAGATAATGAGATGCTTGTTTAGATTTGGTTGTGGTATGGCACTATTGGATGCTGTGCAAGTCTGCTAAGTACTTCAACACCCCGTCACCCTGACTTCCTGTTTCAGAAGGAAATGCATCAACATACGGAATCAAATCACATTTCATTGGAACTTTAGAACCACAACACGTACACAATTAACCTACTAGCTCAAAATCCGCCGTTTCTCTCGAATCTTCGAAGATAATCACACTAAAAGCTTTTATATTTCAGAACATAAACACATACAGTCTATCCCTCAAATAATAACCGACTGACCTCGCCTTAATTACTGTTGCCTGCAACAACTTCCTGTTTAGCTCTGACTTCGCGACAGAACCCTTTTGCTCTCTGGCGCATCTCGGCTTTGTCTCAACAGAACTTCTCCATCCTCCACACCCAAACCTAAAAACATTTTATCACGCTTTTCCATTCAGGTTTTTTTTAAGTCACATTTCCAAACAGATGGATAGAAAACCCTATTCTGTGACCAACGCTACTGATATTACTGCATCTATTAGCAAGTATCGCAGGTTTCGCAGGTATTTATGAGCTCATTTCTTCCGTCGCCCTGTTCAGTGAGGTGTGGTCCACTACCAGGACAGGCTTCTGTCTGCCTGACATGTCGAGGCATGTCCAAAAGCACAACACACTCCAGTTTTATTAAGCAGTCCGAGTTTTCACAAAGAGCAAAACCATTTTGTTGAGACTGCGCTGGTTCAGATTTGGTATTACGCTCAGTCCCGGGTGGACAGCTGAGAGAAGTTAGCTGTGAATCAACCTGCCTTCCACAGCCATTCGGGATTCCATTCTGACAGTTGCCAAATCTGACAAAAGCGACTTACTATTATATTTAGCACATTTACAGTCATTGAGCACAAATAAGATGATGTCAGTGCTTCAGATAATCTCAATATTGTGGTGTTAGCCTAATCTTCTCAAGGTTCTTTGTCACATACATTATATACATGTGAAATGTTTTTCCTTAGTGCCTCGTCCCACAGTGCAACTGTGATACATAATAAAACAGAATACAATAAAAGAGGATATAATAAAAGCCAAATATAGTAAAAAGAATATAATGAATAAAATAGAAAAACAAAATAGAATTGACTATGTTTTGTCTAATAGAGATGTTTTATGTAAAAATATGTTTTAAAAAAAGGGGTTAGCAGCTTGAAAAGAGGAATCATGGCAGCTTTTTGAGGATGTAGTGCAACCAACTGTGTATGTGTGTGTGTGGCATACTTATGTTTCATTTCTCTCCCTCTTTTTACATACACACACACACACACACACAAACACACAAACACGCACACACACCCCTCCTCAATGTCAGCCATTGAAACAGAAAGTAAACGCTGACTAAGGTGGCCATCAGCCGACCACTGTCAATGACAATTTGGCTGGATTTTACAAAATCAGTTTAGTATGAGTGGGGATCAATATAGTTCGCAAAATTATTTACAAATACAAATTGTAAAAGTTGGGATTGCGTAGGTGTTCACCCACATTGGTGTGAAACCCCTAAATTGGTTCTTTTGGAAAGAGACATGGTTACAGCTCCAAATTCCTAGCTTGCTAATGAAGAATTCCATCAACAGCACGTTTGGTCAGCAGTTGACTTTAATGCTGTAAATTGGCTCTCCAGTGGAATAATAGAGCTTAGCCCTCTTTCCATTTGTTTAATTCAATTACAGTCCAAAATAGTCCAGACTATTTTAATGGAGAACATGGATTCTAAATTTCCTTTATCAGGCCAGTCCTGGTCTATGTGATGTATTTTTGACTTGACAGTCTAGTACACATGATTAAAATGAAAATGAAATTGTGTATCTGTATAAAGAAGGTGTGGTGAATATGAAATTAAATGATGGACTACTCTGACTATTTGAATGTGATTTCTGTGGTTTATTCTCATCAGAATTCATATTTATGACGATGAGTCTCCTTTAGTGAAGTTGTAAACTTTTCAGCAGCCAAACCAAACTAACCAGATTTACAAAATTCAACAAATTTACAAAACCTTTTTGGTAACTCACACGCACATGTTGATGAACAGCTTTACCAAGCATATACAATGCAAAGGTACATTACCAAGCACAGCACAGCAAAAAGCTCACAGTGAGCTGAAAACAACAAAATGAGTGCAATATAATGCAGTCCAATTATAATCCAATAATGCAGCTCAGCCTCTGCATTGTGTCAGCTACCACAGGCGCACATTAACTTCGCGTTATTTCTTTCATCCTTATAAAACTACTAGTCTTATTGTCTTAATTTATGAATTTGCTTTGGACTGCTTTCTTTCAAGTCATTAATATCAAACGACCAAATTTCATCAAATTTTTCTCAAATCTGTAAAAAAAAAGCAACACAAACATCTTAATTTTAAACACAACATCATAATTATTATTATTTTATTTCCACTAACTCATTGCTAGTTATACAATTTGAAGCTAATCAATCAGGTTAACATCAGTGAGTCTCTTTAAACGTAAATTATTTTATTGAACTAACTGAATTTTCAGGAATACCACATTTCTTGCGTAAATGCTGTTGCAAACAATTTACAACAATGCATCCAGTTTAATAAATCAAGCCAATTTAAATGATAAATGAAGACAATTATCTGTTAAATGGTTGCAATACTGTTTTGTTAATCATTTACTGCTACTTTTAAAAATATTTGTCAGTAGTAGTCATGATTTCATGTTTAACAGTGTCTTTGGCAGGGTGTAACCAACTATTAACCTTAAACCCATTTTGTGCTTTGGAATTGGGCTGGGTTCATCATGCAGACTTGGCAACCCTGGTTCGTTGTCCTAGAGTGCATTTTTAAAAAAAAAACATGATGCGGGATCACGTCGGACCTGCCAGGCAAGCTTATTTCAGGCTCAAATGTCACAATAACAAGAGCCTGTTATTACGGTGGGAGGCTTCATCGCCATCTCTCCCCTACAGCTCTGAGTCATGGAAAGACAATCTAGTGTTACGTGTGTAACATAATGACTGTACTCAGAAATGACAAATCTCTTCAGTTAACCTCTGGAGAATCTCAGATACATTTAATCATATTCTAGGTCACTAATAACGATAGTGTGCGCAAGCTATACAATATTGCTTTGCGTTGCATAGTTCTTAATTCATTACTAATGTCAGAGCCATAATGCAAATCAGGAGCATGAAAATGTCCTTCCCCTTCCCACCATGCTTTGCTGGTGGCCTGCCGCTCTGATGGGATGGGCTGTTGGCTTGGCCTGGCTGACAGACATTGTTTATCAGTGATGTCACCACTTCCCATGAGGGGGGGGGGCTTTAAACAGATCAGTGAAACACTGAGATGCAGAAAAACTCTGTGGGGCGTCCCAGTGCTGTCTGGGTTCGCAGATCCCTCTCTTAAGGCTAGAAAAGCTGGGCTCTACCTAGAAATATTTTTACAGTAAAAATATCCGAGATTTACATGCATCTTCTTATTAACCAAATTGATTTATTTATATAAAGCATTCACCATACTCCATAAGTCCCTGATTCTTCCCTGATTATGTTACACATTTTTATAAATCAATATTTACGTATTGGCACATTGCAAGCAGCCAACATTATGATTTCCGACAATGTTTTTCACATTTGTACAAAAAAAAAAAAAAAAGTGAAAAGCAACAATGTTAATCTGATCTTGCCGAGCTTCTCCAGCAAAACTCACAACCCTAAATGGTTAAATGATGCTTACTGCTGCATGAAAGTAGTCACTTAAATAAGAGGACGATGGAGAAAAGTGCATTTTAATCTATAATTATGAAACCAAATGCTGCTTTTACATTTTACAATGCCATGCTCGGTTGATCAGTGTAGCTTTTCAAACAAGCTGGAAGGGAGAAGTAGCAGTGCAGTACACATAAACCACAATCTTACCATATTTTTCCATTTTCTGTGAGGACCATGCTCCTAGAAGTATGCACAAAATACACCAACACACCACACAACGTTCATGACTCATGACTTGTGTAAAAACAAAAGCACTGTGGAAGATCCACTGTCATTCCTGCACGCTTTTTCTAGCACTGGCGCTGTCGAGGAGTTGTTCGCGTTGCCAGGGAGACACTGCTGTCGATCGCACGTTTAGTTATAATTACAGCTAAGGACATATTTCTTGATTCTACCACTGGCAAATACTTATTCAAAGATAGTTTTTTTTGTAATGGAAAGTTTTAATATTTGAAAATGCAATTTAATACATGTTAGAGACAGTCAAAATCAAGACAAATAGCAGCAGCCCCACAATCTCAGTATTACACAACAGAATTGTAAATATCATAATTTCCCAAGCTGTCAGGATTTAGTCTCCATATGAGTTGCAAAAAAATCCCTCTTCCAGATCTAAGCGGCTTGGCAGGCAGATTGGATTCGCTCCACCATCCTCTGCTCTATCAAACAGTAGTCTGTTAAAAGTCTGTTGATGAGTGAACATGTGCTGGAAGAACGAGAGATAAATAAGAGCCATTTGGTTCGTGTTTGGCTGACATGAGCGGCCTGCTCGCTGGAGATTACTCCACAGCACTAGTTTTTACAGGCCTGAGAGCTCTTTGGGACGCTTAAAAATCCAATCAGCAACAGAAGAGCTCCAGAAAGAAAAACACATAAATCAAATCCACTACTCACTACTATCACATCCATGGTTTAAAAAAAAAGCAAAAAGAAATGTGTAGGCTCAGTGGGCTTTTAGAAAGTCACTGCACCTACATCTTTTTCTGCTTTAAAGAAGAAAAAAAGATTCTTCACAGGACATCAACATTCCTCTGAGCACCAAATTATACAAAGTGCTTTGCCACCGATGGTTTAACGGAAGAACCCGAACCATTAAATTATCAAATGGACCAAATTAGCAGCAATAGTTTCACTACATAGGTACTGTGAGAAAACTCCGGCACAGGGGTGTTCGCAAATAAATAGTGCAGATATATAGTGCAAACAGCAGCAACAAGGGCAAACAACAGCATTTACTCAGCGATGCGGGCAGACTGGAAGGTCACGACATGTCCACATTTAGAAGAAAAGAAACAAAAGAGGAGGCTAAAAAAAAAGAGTGCATAGTTAAAAAAAAGTTTGACATGTCAAAAAATGCTAATAAATATGTGGAACAACTACAGCTGTATAAACTTAACAGTACTTTTGTTAAATACTATGCTTTTCTTTAAAGAAATGTATGGTGAAAAATCAAAAGCACAATTTCCACTTTGATCAGACAAGATTGTTTAATTCTACACTGGAGCTACGAGGATAATGGAGCTCACAGGTAATGGAGGAAAACACTATCTATCCTCTTCTGCATACATGAGCTGACAGATGCCCATGATTGGCTAGTGACTCTTTAATTGACAAGAGAGAGACAACCGGCCAATTTTTCTCCTTTGTTCCTCCCATGGATTATGGATTATAACTCGTGATCTCTCAATGATGGGGTGAATGCTTTTCTGTTACACTTTTGACATCACCACTCCTAGGCTTTTAAGGTGTGCATATACCAAAAAGCTGGAAGTTGTGAATGAAAAAAAAAACAGTTCATTTAAAAATTAGATTATATGACAATTTTGGCATTTTATAGACATTTTACAGATTAGTTTCCCAACTAATTAGCTAATTAACAGCTCAATCCCGAGTCGAAATGACTGTGTTAGAGCAGGGAGAACATGAAAAATGTGTAGGACAGGGTTTTCCAGGCAACTAATATTAAACAAAAATTACCCAAGATCTAAGATTTCCACTAGCAAAGTTGGTATCCTCCTTGTAGAGAACCACTGATTGGTTTCACTTTCATTTTTATTTGTTTACTAACAGTAGCATTTTCTGATCACTCTCTCTTACATTTCTCACCTCTGATCAATGTAAAATCAGCCATCTAGTTGATCCAAAAGACTCCGTATTCACCATATTTGCACCTTGAAGCTTGTAACCAAAAAAGTCCACACAAAGAGAGAAGGTGCCAAAGACTAGTGTGTGGTATGGTGACACAGGGAATCCCGAATACGATGGTACAGGCAAACATATCAGTCATGCTGTATATTTGCTTTTGCAGTACTGATACAAGCAAGTGAGTGATCATGGCTAGTCTTCAGAGATTTTCCTAAGAGGGAAACATGGTAATAGAAAGAGCTCTCGCTGTCAGGCAAGCTGTCACAGAGGATCACATCACAAGCTGAATCTCAGGCACTCTGAGTCTGTGAAGAACGAGGTGCTTTCAGCAGCATGAACTGATGCACTCCACTTATTTATTTACGGCTGGCTGAGAGACACACTGCTGTACGTGGTGTTAAGACCTTCGGCACTGCATCCATCTAAAACATGCATGGGACCTTCATGGCATGAAGGGAACAGAATTATACCAGTGGTCATCATCATCATAACCGCTGTACATCAAATATTAGCAGAGACAATACAGAAGTCGTTACCTTGGTCTGTCTCTGTCTACACACATGCATTTAACTTCCACAAGCATGAACGTGTGCACAAACTCACAGAGATCAAACACACCTGCACGTGTTTATGACACGACTCTTATCTATATGCAGATTATGCAAGTTTACAAATAGATAAGATGACAACGCTGTCTGGTTTACGCAGCATGCTTTTGTGTGTGAGGACGAGTAAGTCTTAATCGCTGGAAGAAAAGCCCTGACTCATCCATGTCCGGAGGTTAGGGAGATAAAACACCGACCACCTGAGTGTGCAGAATCCAGTGGCATATCTATAAGCACTCTCCGAAATGTGATTTAATTATTACATCATGCAGTGCTGCATCTATCATGACTAGGACTGTGTGAGGAGATGAATATAAAAGGTAACCTTCACCACCCTAAATAGCAAAGCAGTAAAATTTGTCATAGTTTTACTGCATGTTTACACCGTTTAAGCATTAGGTAAACACTTTCGTCCACCGATGTGAGCAGTGGAGCACAGCATGTTCTTTGAGTTCTGTGGTGATAAACTCATGGGTACAAGAACACTTCATACCAAACCTGAAGGCACAGTAATCTCCCGCTGCTGTTTCTCTGTAACCTATAATGTACTCCTCATTACCAGGGCAAAAGAGATGTAATAGAGGCTCATCAAGTCGCAGACACACAATGCGGTCGACCGTAGACACTATGTGACACCTGTTCTTCTCCTTCATCTCAACAGGTGACTCACTGGAGTGCAATGCGGCTCTGCGGAGGAAACCGCTCAGCTGTTTCACACCCGCTCCTTTGACCTGAAGCTACACTGTAATAATGATATATTAAATCAGGGATGCGCCGCTCTCATTTTAAAAACTGCAACAGACGGTTTAAAGGCGGTGCTGAGTGGACGCCCAGTTTTATTATTTTCTCTCAGGTGTTTAGTGGTATTATGGACACCTATATTACAATATATATATATAAAAAAACATTTTGCTTTGTCGTGTGTCATTTCCTGGTAAACAGTGAGATGAAGCACTCTGTGTAATAAAATCATATGATCTTGTGTCCTATTCTCAAACATAAACTCTGCTGGATTTCTAATGCCCAATATGATCCATATCAGTCTCAAACAAGTCTCCATGTTTAGCCACTTTTAGCTAGATAGAATTAATGGTATTTGCGTTTCATGGAAATAAGTCAAGCATGAATTCCTATTCAAAAGGAAATATGTCAACATATGAAAGCAAATCATAACCCTCAAGACCTTACAAGGTCCCATAAAGACAGAAAATAATGATTCTACTAAGCAACTTGGCATAAAAGGGGAATATTTTCCATTTTTTTTAGAAAATACATAAAGATCAAAATAGAAAATTCAACCTAATAGTAATCCAGCGTCCCAGGCTAATATCCCAGGGCAGATCAGTATCAGATTGGTGCATCACAACACTACACCAGTCCTTAACCTTACACACACCTTTAAAGCTCACCGCCCTTAGGTTAAATCAACCAATCATACTGTTTTTTAACAAAAAAAAACATGCACAAAAAAAACAGTAACAACAGAAATACTAACTAGCACTGGCTAGTTTAATGTAATATTTAGTACAGTAACATGTTGTTCTTATCACTAATTTCTAACACTATGTTCACAAGTGAGAAGTTCTGCTGTTTGTGAGTGTGTAGCAACCACAACTGTGGGCGTGCACCGTAGTGTTTTTTTTAATCCCAACAAGAAATGGCAGTATAGCTATAGCTATACAAAGCTTCTAAAGCTAACAAGTTAAACCAAATGAAATATTTGGTATGATTTACATGTTATGTACAAGACTTCATACAAGCTTCAATAGCATACTAGCAAAGCAAGCTAACTGCACTAGCTACATACACTCTCCAGAGGCACCAACGATATCTGCTGCTTTCATCCGAGCTTTACTTTTCCGCATAACTTCTCTATAGACACTTATTGAGAGATCGTATATGATTTGATATGATGAAACCATGATTATATGTTTTAAATTAAGTTTAAGAATTTATTGCAGGTTAAGGGGAACCGAAAAAAACGTCGGACCATACGCACCAAAGGACTTAGTCAATCGTTTGGATTTTCCTGTCATACTTAAATCATATAAGATTGAGGATATCTTTATTCAAATGTCACTTGCTGCTATCGCTGAAATCTTGTTTCCGTGTTGTGTGTATATATTGAAAACAAATGGTCATCTGTTGCTTTGTCACTTGCTAGCATGAACATAGTTTCATAACAAAAGACAAACAAAAAAACCCATATTAAATCCAATCTGACTGTTCAAACATCCAGAAATCTGAATCCATCCCGACTGTGGAAAAAACCTCTTCAAACCATATATGCACATTAGATTCAAGGTGTGAAGTGTGAACAACAAATTCACATTGATCCTAATGCATTCATGATCGTTTTATGTGATCATTGACGCAGAAAGTCGTTCCAATAGTAGACTATAACCTGAGTTTTAAATACTGAACATATATATAAAATAGGTATAAAATAATTAAATAAATAAAAATCCACAAGCACAAGTGATCCTAATGCAATGTGTGTGTGTGTTGTATGTTGATGTACATACCTATAAATAAATAAATAAATAAATGCATTTGGTTACACTGTACACATATGTATAGCTACTGAAAACAAAGTTGCACTGGATTAAATGTGAATGCTTTTCCACCAGGAGTTATACGTCCAGTGTTTGCAATACTGCACACAAAACAATCCGAATTAGTGAGAATATAAACAAACAAATACGTTATATATGTCATTTACCTGTCAGCTATCGTGGACTGTGAGCCGCTCATTGGGCTTCCGTTTCTTGCTTTTTTCCTTCAGCTTTTATCCAACTAGCATTTTACCAAGGTAAAACACTCGTGTGTGGTCCAAAAGATGAACTTTGAAGGTTATTTTATTATCCAAAAAAACAAAAGTCTGTCACGAACGGCGAACGGAAAAAGTATGCTAAGCTAGCCTATGTAAGTTTACATGAGGCGACTTCACCGCGGCTCTGTGGTAGGCTAGTGGAGTGTGTCATTTGCACTTAAATCGCAAAATTATGAGAAATAAGACCCGAAAAACATCCAGAAGTCTTGGAGAAGCTTTAGCTGCACTAAATTGGTAGGAAATAGTACAGAATTATGAATGTTTAGCAAATGGAGCATACTCTTCCCCCCCCTCAAGCGAATGCCTCAGCATTACACGACTCCCTGACTTCGTATCGACTCCAAGCTTTAATGTGGGAAAACTTGAATTTGTTTGTTTTCACGCAGTAAACCGTGTTTTAAAAACTATCCCACTGAACAAAACCGTCTGAAATGTTACTCCGTAGCCCTCAATAGCGTGTTTTTTCCGTAATGTCGCCCTCCAGGCAACGTGAACGTTCACTTCTGTGGGAAAAGAAAACAAAGTATGGGGTAAAGTGGCGTGTCATTAGCATTAACACGGAAAAACTCTCATTTTGGGGGGGAAAACGATATAAAGTTGTTTCCTCGCTCTGTTTCAGGCCTCTGCTTGGTTTAGCTGAACAGCATGGCACTTTTTCTCCTTCAGGAACAATGTTGCCTGGTTCGTATCCCTTGTAGCTGGGTGATAATTTGCGGGTTCAAAACATCCGCCGTGCTGAAGGTTTCATTGTAATTCCGTCTAAAGCGGCTTCACGTTCCGACATTTCCGCTTTAACTCAACTTCTGAATGCTTCTGATGTCAAACAGGGCGACTTGTTGGAGTAATTCAGAAATTCTCCTCCAAAAAATAACTTTGTTGGGGGATGGAAAAAAAAGACACCGTTAAAATTTTACTTTAATACCAAAACATCCTCCACAAAACAATTCCGTGTTTTTCTGCGGTATTCCGAAGCTGTAAACTTGGGTTTAGTCATTTTAGTCCGCTCCTTCCCCTCCTTGTCTCCATGTTTTTCCGAAATTCAGTAGTTTTTTTTTTCCTGTTCCTTTTCCTTCGCCGAAAATGCACTCTTTGTGAATTCTACCGCCTTGAAACGCAGAGAATGAGCTCCCGCATATGACGCCTGGCAAGTCAAATTTATGATTTAAAAAAGTCTAATTAAAACCAGCAAAGAAATCTGTAAAAATCCATATATTCCCAGACTTTCGGCAAAATTAGACCGACGGATTCCTGCGCTCTGGAAACGAACCACTCCCTCGTTTTTTGGGAAGCAGGATCCTTCCGCAGCTGCCCATGTGTCGCTGTTAGTCCCTGCTCATTCAAGCTGCAAGGACTTTACTCTCATTTGCACCAGCTTCCTTTTTCAGCTGTTTAATTTAATTGATTATTTTAGCATTTTTATTTATTCTCCTTGACTTTATTTATTTCCATCCATCCATTCTCTGTACCGTTTATCCAGCATAAGAGCATGAAGCCTATCCCTATCTGTTTGATTGTTTGTTTTTTACATTTTTTTTTACAGCTGCAAAACACCAATATCAATATAAACACACCAACACTAAGGTTCCTCAACCTACCTCAAAGCACTATAAGGGCTATAGATTAGTGTGTGTGTGTGTGTGTGTGTGTGTGTGTGTGTGTGTCAAGACTAACCCTAAGTATTTTGTGTTTGGGAGATGGTGTTCTACACCCTTGATAGGGCCAACTGAAGCACTATTGAGGATTTTAGATTTGATCTTTTTGTTTTTCAGTATAATACTAAGCTTATATACTCTCTAAACTCTCAGAGAACTTTAACAGAGAACTTTTAAAGGTTCCTCCAAAAGGTTATCCGAAGCACTGCTAAGAGGTCTATTTTATTTGATGTATTGTCCAATGTGCAAGCGATAACACTGTTTTTTCTTGTTGTATTTCCAATAAAAACAATGTTATAGGATTCTACACAGGACTTCTAACAGCTCCCCAAGAAGCCCAGCCAAAGAATTTTCCCTAAGAATATATGAGCTATAACACTTTTTATCATTTTTTTTTTCTGAAATACATTATCACTAGACAAAGCTTGCACCTTAGTGCTTTAATTTCGCAGTCCTTTTGATTTAATATCATATTATTTAATTGCATTGTAGTTTTCTGGAAGTTTATTTCGAGGACATTACTGCCACCTGCTGGTTGCCTTGTGTAATGACATATGACAAACAGATTGACATATGACAAACCAATTAAATGATTACCAGCTTGTATAAACGTGTGTGTAGTGTGTATAATGTTTCCATTCGAGATTTTAAGTCAAGTTGGGTCGCAAAAATGTTTGATGGAATCGTCACCTTGTAAATAAAATTACTTTTAGTCTGCTCATGGTTGCTTGATCTTTTTAAATACATGCTTGCTGCTGATATTTAAGTTAAATGTATTCCTCATATATTTTCTTATCATATTTATTAATTATTATACAGGCAGAAAGAGAGAGACCCATGGCGGAAGTGACGCATATGTTTGGCTAACAGCTCATGGCTAAGCTTTTAAGTTTTGTTTTCCAACACTTAATTTTATTTGAAAACATGGTTTATTTCACAATATGTAATACACAAATAGCTTCATAGCTTCACAACAACATTAGGCTAAATCATCATTTGTTGAAAAAATGCATGTGTTCTCTAGAGCTATCAACTTTATGTTCTTATGTTCTTAATTAATATAATTATACATCTAAGTAAGCATTCTGGATGGAGTACTCCAGTCCTGTGAAGCTACAGTGAAAGTTGTTGCACATTCTTATAAACAGCCTTTATTTCATGTCATAAACAAAGTAAAAATGTTTCCTCCACTGTCCACCTGTTTTCGCTCATTATTTCACCCAGTATGTCCATTAGCATTATTAAGCTTCTGCTCTTCCTGCCATCGTCTGTACTTGGCACGGGTCTTCCGACAAGCAAAGCACGCAATGTCCACCATGAAGACGCAGGAGAGGGCGTAGATGGCCACCCCGCCCACCTTCATGACCAGTTTGGGTTTTGGTGATACCAGCTCACAGTAGAGCATGTGCCCACCGACACCGATCCGCACACAGGCGAAGAGTGTGATGAAAAGGAAGTCGACAAGGTCACCGCTCAGGCTGTCGTAGCGGCCCATCTGCTTGAGGAACCAGCGGGCCTGCAGGAGTGGATTGGTGATTTCACTGCCGAAGAGCACCGCACACGCCTCAATGCCTGATTCACCCATTCCCAGAGCGCAGACAATGCCCAGGATGCTTAGGGTGTGATGGGCCAGCATAACAGGACCCTCTGTTCGGAAGTACACACACCAGGCCATGTCAAAGAGGAAGTAGCCCAGACTGAGGAGCAGGGCTAGGATCTGGAGTTCGGTGTTTTCTGAGCCTGGAGATGAGAGGAATGGAAAATACAGCCTGAGAATACATCCTGAAATTTATTTTGATGTTGATCGCTTGAGTGGAGACAGTTTGAAGCTGCTGTGGTAAACATTGTTGGATGTTTGCCATGAAATATTATTCCAATTCCTATTGGTTTCTGAATCCAATGTGAATGGCACAAGCTTTCTACATGCTAGGTCAATGTTTCTCAGCTCCATTCCTGGGAACACAAACACCTCCCAACATGCCTGATTCAGTTTATGGAGAGTTTCATAATCAGCTCATTTCATGAGCTTGGCCAGGTTTTTGGGGAGAAGAAAAAAAATGTTGGAGTTGAGAGTCCATGTGGTAGAAGGGCATACAGTAAACAAAAAAATGTTTCAAAATGATTCAGAGAAATCAACAATTCAGTCCTACAGTTGAAACCTTTTAACTAATTCATTCTTTCATTTAGGTCAGTGTCATAGTAGATTCTGGCCCTATGCTGGATATGGATATGGGGGAACATGAGAAACACCACATGGATAGTAACCCAAGCTCAGGAACCCAGGACCCTGGAGTCGTGAGGTGGTAGTGCTACCCACTGCACCATGATGCTGTCCAGTTGAAACCTTGGTTTATTCTGGGGAACCCTTAAAGATTCCATGTAGAATCTTATGCTAAAGAGTTTCAGAAATGGCTTCAGGTATAACATCTTTAGAAAGCCAGAATTATTAACCAGCCAACTTTCTTTTTCTAAGCACATACTATGTAAATTTGGCAGCAGTGGAAAGATGAGGATCACTGAATTCCATTTAAATTTTTCATCCAATCTTTTAGGATTGATGACTCACCTGCATGCGTGAATGGCCACGGTCCATCAACAAACCCAATGTAAGCAGTTAGCAAAACTATGAGGACCCCGTGGAGCAGGGTGATGAGTCTGCAGTTCCACTCTGCATTTCGCTTTCTGTTCATGTGACACAGCAGAATGTACAGAAAAAGCCATCCAATAAGGCTGCAGCTTGTCTCGACAAGAAATAACGTCATGGCTGAGCTAAAGAGATGAAGAACACAATAAACTTACTTTTATGAGATACCATTAGCTTGTCTGTTTCATGAGCAATTCTATTCTTTTCAATTAGCTTCACATTAGGTTTGAAGATGTCTCTTCAAAGCTCATAATCCACAGGTTTTACCTCAGCCTTCACAAAATCCCACCTTCTGCTGCATCAGACATTTAGGCATTGCCTCTCACCAATCTCCTCCAAACAGAGACGTCCTGTCCTCAATAACCTATACTGGCTCTCTGCTAGAGGCCTGTCTCGTCAGACTAGAGTACTATTATTACATCTTAATATTTTCCATGACAGATCCAAACTACAACCTCATTTCCTCACTTGCTTCTCCATCCCCTCCCCGAGCTCACAAGTATCCTGAGCCTCTTAAGAGATTAGCGTCACAGTACTCGAGAGCCAAATAAGATGGAGCCACTCAACCATCGGCCCAATGGCCTCAGGGGTCAGAGGAGGAAACCAGTGTGATGTCTTATGTCCTTGAATGTATGATCACCCCATGTCACTGAGCAAGAGGAGTAAATGGAGTCTGAAGTGAAGCAAAAGTATAAAGCATTTGTAAGAAGCAAAGATGAAATGGAGATATGTTAGGGTAAAGAACAGAGTTGGTGCTTGTAACTTCATTTTCAACAAATTGTTTAGTATTTCTACACATTTGGTATGAGATCAGATTGAAACATCCTGTCATAAGAGAAGAATTGAACCCAGAGTTGGTTGGTGAAGTTTAAATGAAAATGTGATCTACAATTTTTTGTTTTTAATATGGTACATCATCAATTCTACAAGATATTCCAGAAAAAAATTGTTAGGTTTCCCCCAAAAACTCAAACCCCACACCATAGTTACCCTTGTAGTGTGTGTGTTCCTTAGATGGGGGAAGGTTTCTGAACTGCAGTATCAACTCATGTCCATCTTATCCACAGAAGGGTTATGACCTACAAGGACTGGGTTACTTGGAGATTAATACATAAAAGCTGGTTTTGTTTGTTTTGGTCAAAATTTTACACAAACAAGAAAAGTGTAGCCTACATTTAAAATCTATGTATTAATTAGTGTTTAACCTATTTATTATTGTTATTAATGTAGTGCACTACATAGGGTGTAGCAGACATATTTAATACTCTATACCTATATAGGAGTCACTAGTTGCTCTGTCCACTTGTAGTGAGGATTACTGTTTTTGTTTTATTTGGTTTATTTAGTTTTTTAACAATACATGCAATAGTTAACGACAGGGTCAGGATGTGTTTAAAATTGCACACCACCCTCGCACACACACAAGAGCAACAGCGCCACCTGTTACAGGAGATCCAGAGGTACATATAATTCATTCATTCATTCATTCATTCATTCATTCATTCAATTAATTCATTCACTCACTGACTCCTATATTTGTTTAATTATTTGTTTGTTTGTTTGTTTGCTTGGTTTGTTAATTCATTAATTTATTCCTTAATCATGTTTCTCAGTTTTTGTTTAATTGCAGATGTCAGTAAGATATGTCAAATGTGATCAAAAACAAACAAACAAACAAACAAACAAACAAACAAAAACCTCATGGTATTATTTGTCCTGTTCAACTAAAATGATCAAATTAGAAACTGCAATAAAAGTGCATGTTCGTAAATTAGCTAAATGTTTAATGTAACAATGAATTCATGATTTCAACACATCGCATGTATGATTTTTGTCATTATTGTGCAGTACTGTGAAGTCTCCATACGCTCATTGCGTTGGTTTAAATATATTTTTTTAAAAAATGAAAAAGGTTGAGTAGATTCCTGGATTTTTGTAGAGTCATGGCTTGTATGGGTTGTACAACCTGAAGGGGGCACTCTCTCTCCTCTTATCAGTCTGCCACAGCATGGACTCAGTGTCCTGAGTGAGTGATAAAACTTGCTTAGGAGGTACAATAAGAGTATGATCCCTGCTAAGGATATGATGATGATGATGTGAAATCTTAAAGATGTTTTGTCAATCATACCCTTAATAAAACACAAACATGAAAGAGCCTTAAAAACAGGCAACAAACCCTGCAGATTGTTGTATTTTTTTGTATTTTTTATTGTTGTATTTTTTTTTGTATTGTATTGCCCATTTAGGTTTTTCTGTATCAAAAAAGTTCATGCATAAATAAAGAGAATTGTGATTATGACTGATTCAAAAGTTCTTATAAAAATGATACATTTCAAAATAGTCTAGTAAGCAGACATTTATACAAAGAAATGCTTGTTTTATTTGGATTTTCTTCCACCTTGCCATCTTCTTCCAAGAGGAAACAGTTGATCATTAAACTGCATTTATGACCTGAATCACTCACAAAATACACACATTACACTTCACACTCCACCCATGAAAATGAAGCTTAAATTATGCCTGAGCTGTCTTACAGACCTCATAGGGGCAGACCATATGGGCACTGGGGTCTGTTTGCCATATTTAAGTAAAATATCCTGCCTAAACAGATACAAATAGCAAAAATCCTTTGTTGGTAATATTGATATTATTAATCTGTCTTATATTCCGTACCTTTAGGCATTAAGCAGTTGTGACAGTACTTCCAGCTGCAAGGCAAATCACAGATTTATTTTAATGTGCTCTTTCTGATAAGTTATCATTTCTATATTAACAACGTACACAGGGACATTTACATTATAATCTTGCTCCAGTGCCAGTGCTGGATAGCTGCAAGATTTCCATCAGGACAGAGGTCTAGCGTCTTAAATATGGTCTTAGTCTTGATTGAGCGTTTGTAAGGATAATCTTCAAGTTGTTTTTTTCTTTTCTCATGCACAAAATTTGACAAAAAGTAAATCATTCATTTAGAAAACAGCTTAATCATTGGTGCAATTGTTTTGAAAAACAGTTTGATGGTTTTCAGTCTCCATCTTGTCTTAGTCTCACTTCCATTTGGATTCAATCTTGGACTGGTCTCAACCCACTTGGCCTCAACCCACAAGACTCACATTAAGAATGCCTTACATTAAAAAAATTAAATGAACCATGCTGATTTAGAGTGTAACATATCTTTATTTGGCATTGTTTTTGCAAAAATGAAAATTACAGTGTATAAAAAACACAAGCATCAAATCACGTTCTTAATTTACACACATAAGCAGAACTACAACATTACTACAAAAACAATAAACCGCACAGGTGAACAGGTTTATATACACTTTATATCTAGTTTGTCTTGTCGAGCCACGTGGATGAGACGTGAGATGCTGCTTCACAATATTTCGTAGTCTGTGAGGATGTCTGATTAGTTGAAAGAATTTGGTAAATTTTTACTCTGGTAAAACATTTGCTGGAACTATAACAAGGTTAAGTTATAAAATTCGAGCCAATCTATAATTTTGAGTATTCCAGGAATAACAGGATGTGAGGTCAAAATAAAGCATGTGATCCACCACAAGAACAAATCATCCAACGACGGACGGACAGTGAAATGTCTGGGGTGCTTTTCAATGATTGTGGACGTATAATGTTGATCTTTATAAAAGATCAAAGCACTAACTTTATATTAACATTTGCCATCTGTACTGGTGTCCATAAAAAGGAAAAGAAACTTAAAGACTTCCACATATACAGCAGTTAAATTATTACTTTTGCCAAAAAATTAAATGCACAATTTTCCATTTACCCAATGTCTGAAGTTTGCTTCAGAAATTTTTGTTGTAGTGATTCACGCCTAATATAGCTAACAAATAAGGAAAGCTTATAGCTACCAGATTAACACTTTTTTGTAAGATAAACAGTAACATAAAACAGTAGAATGGAAAAGAATGGAACGGAAAACAGAAAGTCTTGGATTTAAACAAATCCAAATCGCTTCTTATTCAATTTAGCCTTCAGACTTTAGGCCACTATAAGAGGACAAACCCTGGCTTGATGTTAATAACCCTATGCGTCCTCTCTTTAAAATCCCACGACTCATCCACACTGGTTTGAGGAGACAAAACAAACTCGCAAAATCACCCTTCCTTTTGAGCAAACATGAACAAGCACACAAAAACACAAAACAGGCCTAAAAAAAGAAGTCTCAGTGTAACAAACATGAACGTTAATTGAACAGTCAGACGCTGCAGCTGATGAACATGAGGCAGAGAAAAAGAGGGAGCTGTGAATCCCTCAGCAGTCAAAACGCAGCTACAATTTAGTCTGCTGACGATATTTACAAAAGCAGTAGTCTCTTTGATCGACAAAAACAAACCTCCAAAGTGGTGATTGGCTCTAAACTCTAAACTGAATTTATTGGTCAGTTTGATGATCGGCTTCTCTCAATGGCTAAAAGGACTGAACATAATTTGACTGTATGCGAGCAGGTGTTTCGGTTACTATCTGGCCATAAGCTTGAGATGAAAACTATGTGATCCTACTGGAAAGAAAATCATTGAGGAATGTGATTATTTATGTGTGTTGTACTGGCTGTAACTTACTCTATGGTGCTGTTGTGATGTAGTTTACAGAAATACTGTTTGACAAAGCTTATTTTGTTATATGAAAAGCCCACCATTTTCCACTATTATGCTATTTTAGCTGACTGACATATATAATTACCAAATTCTGTAGTTAGGGGAAGAAAATTTGTAAGTGGCTGATTTCAATTTGCTGTATTTCAAGTTTACCTTGCTAAATATTATATACTATATACACTTTTAAAGGTTATAAAGGTCATACATTGAAACAATGTGACATTGGATTCCTCAGGTGGTTGAGAATTACAGAATAAAACAGTGTTTTGGGCCAAAAAAAAGTATAAAAAAACTGGCATCACTGGACAAGCTCACATTAGTTCAATACAGCCAATCAGGAATACCAGAGCTTGTAAATGGACAAAGAATGTCCTCTTTATTTAGGAAAGACAGCCATTCCAGCAGATGTTATTCGTATCCATATAACTCTTGATTGTTGGGTTGGTAAGGGGACAGTGAATGGGCTTCAGCTGGCATCCTCTGTCCTTGGTTTTGGATCATTTGCGCAGGTCAGTGTACTTTACTCCAGGAGGAACACAATGAGAAAGAAAGAAAAGCAAGTGAGATATTAATAGTTACCCTAGAATTGACTCAAGTAAACCTACCATACAAGTAACTTTGTAGATGTACAATTACTGACTGTAGCCCATTTCTTGCTTTGCACCATTTCTCAGCCCACCACAGGATCACCACTAAGTGGATATTATTTGGATGGTGAACCAACTGGCAGACTGAGGTCCAGTTGCAGACACAGAAAAGTATTTCAGCAGACCGAACCGTGTACTTGAAAAATTACTGTAGCTGAACAGATAAATGTATGGGGAAAAAAACTGGCCGTAGTTTAGCAACTCTAGTTTTCTAAACATGAACCAGCTCTGTTTCTGTAGGTTTATCCACATGCATCACATGCATTTATGTAAATTATTTAGCTAAAGGTCACTCATCATACCTACATAAATGAATCTCATCTGTACAGAGTCTGTGGTGCTAGTCAAAAGTGGTAACATGAAGCACCACTATGAAACAAACTCTCTTATTCATAGCCATGAACTGCTCATTAATGGTTAACCTTCATAAACAAGGAATCTTATGTAACTG
The DNA here is from genome assembly GCA_037577455.1 of Pangasius macronema. Classification (NCBI taxonomy): domain Eukaryota; kingdom Metazoa; phylum Chordata; class Actinopteri; order Siluriformes; family Pangasiidae; genus Pangasius; species Pangasius macronema. Next base: position 13,411,738 of record CM074971.1, on the reverse strand, counting down.
GACCTTTAAAAATTTTAGTGGTTGTGTGTGGTGCTGGTACAAGTGTATCAGACACAACAGAATTGCTGAGAATTTGAGAAACAGTCTGCCAAAAAAAAAAAAAAATCCAGCCAGAAGCAGTCCACAAAGAGGAAAACCAGTAAGTGCGGTAATCAAATGCAATCAAATTCGTTCTGACCACAGTTTCTATAGTTACCTGGTCACTTGGTGGTTTGTTGTTGCCATTGACGCCCTTCAGTAGTACCGACTTCTCTGTCTTCTCCGTCTTCTCCGCCTTCATCTCCACCACAATGTTGTCCTTATTGGTCATCTCTTTGGTTCTGTACACATTAACGCTGTACACATTAACATACACTTACAAGCCCTAGAAAAAGGACTGCACCTCAATAAATGCAAAAACATCTACAGGGAAATTCTGAACAGAAATATACAGGCAGAAATGTTGTTAAAGTAAATGCAAGGCTGAGTGCACAGGAACTTACATCTCCTGTTTGCCAGAATGTCCACAGGGCAGCTTGCCCTTCTTGTACAGGAAGTACAGCACACTGCCCAAGATGGCCAAGAGGAGAAGGCTGATGATTATGATCACGATCAGCACGCCGCTGTTATCGACTGGAGGAACAGAGAACAACAGCATGACTGCACACACTGCCAATATTCTACGACCATGTCAACAAGTCACAATAACTCCAGGTCACTGATTTTTTTAGAAATGGAAAAGTATGAACAAAGTATGACTGTATGACTGTGTTATAAAAGTACAATGCAATATCACAATTTTCAACATATCAGATTAAATAAGGTAGGACTGATCCAGAAGCCGTTAAAGGAAACATCTGAAATATCATTTAACTTAATATATTAACTAACCAATGCTTTTGAAATGCTTCATTTTATCTCCAGCTCTCTCAGCGCTGGCACATTAAAATGGTGCCTGACTGGGGTTACTGTCAGGTCTGTGAATTTTATGGGAAATTGGGCAATGTTTGGGCTAGTTTGTGGGAGAAATTAAAAACTGGTCATGAGATGCGAGTTTCTGGGGTACTTTCAAAATTTCACATTGTCACCAAAATGCTTTTACCACACACAAACTGCATACATGTGATGGGTTTAGGAGTATATGTTGATCCTGATGTTGAACGCCAAAATTATGCTTCTGATGCTTCCGTTTTAGTTGGACCAGGACTCAAATGCTTTTGTCTATTGGAAGTACATCAGTCTAGATACTTTACAATATCTCTTATCTACTGCATAAATAAAACCATTTACAACAGGGTTGTTATCCCCAGTAAGTAGTTTAAATCATTAAAATTTAATACATTAATGTTTTCTTTTTTTTAGTTTAGAACTGAATATAAAATAATTACATCTCAATGTTCTGATAAACTACCATAGGTGATATGAAAAGTGAAGAGGACAAGGAAGAGGGTGGGGCAAAAAAAAACAACAACATATAATTGACCAATGAGAAACAGTACATTACTGTTATTATTATTATTATTATTATTATTAGTAGTAGTAGTAGTAGCAGTAGTAGTATTAGTATTACATGGTGTTAATAATATAGCCGTTGTTTCTCAGCACTATGACCATGACACAAATGCTAGAAAGATACGTGTTGGTGTAATTTTAATATATAAAACAGCATAATGATAAAAAGTGTTTAAGCTGGTATAAAATGTCTGTTGTGCCACTCCTTCCTGACCACAAGAAAAGCAAATGGTCCAGAAGAGGAAACGGTTCCTTAAAGTTACCTGCATGGAAATAGCCCTCATTCAGATTCTGCGTTATTTGTGGTTTAGATCTATTTTATTAACAGCCTAAAAGTCAGCACAGAAAATTTTCCTCTTGGCCCGTGATTAGTCTCAGAGTGAGTAAACATATGCAAATTCTGCAAAAAATCATGAATCTGTCCTTCGGAGACACTTCATATTCATTCCTGAAGAAAGACTGCGCTGAATAATTGACTTGCTAATGCAGAACAGCACTAAAAGATGAATGCCTATGCACTCTTGTGAGACTGTTAAAAGCCTTTAGGTTGCCTTTTTAAGGCGCTGGTAGCAAACAATAAATATAAGCCCGCTGTTAGACGACAAACAATTGTCTGTGAATGAAATTTATAAGCTAAATCTTCTCAGTGAAACAGCATGTCTCCACCGCAACCATTTACCACAATAATTAAACGCCTTGCTACCCTGGCGTAGCGCTTCAAAACGTTATTTTGTTCCGCATTCGCTTCGGAAAAAGCTAATTATACACTCATCTGGAGAAAAACACACGACTGTGGAATGTGTTTGCCAACGTCTAACCAACGTCTGCCTTTTTTTTTCCCCCCGTATGATTTTTTTTTTTCTTCACATAGAATTTTAAATACGCCCAGAGGCTGGTGAGGAGAGCCAATCTAACTTTTGCAGTGCTTCCTCTACTATGAAAAAAAAAAAATCCATGTATTATTCATACTCATCAGCTGATCGTTCGGATGGATTTGGGAAGACAGAAATGAAAGTCCAGGCTGAAAAAGCTGTGAGACGTGATTACCTGCAGTGTTCCTTGTTGTCGGGGTTACGATAGGAACTGTGAAGACATGCGAAGAGAATATCGTTAGGAGTCTGTAGAGTAGATAGCAATGATTCAAATAATAGATAGCAATGATTCAAAAGATTGCGGGTGCCATCCCAGCAACAAGAAACAGTACAATCTAGTATCATAATTTCTAATAGTGTAGTCAATGGACCCCTTCCATACGTCCAAAAGTCATCATAGTAGGGAAAACTTATGCATGAAGATGCTGATCCACTACTCTTACTTCATTAGGATCAGATATCATCCTTTTCTAACTTTTTATCATAAAATCACAACGAGAATTTAAAATTTTCACTTTCCAACGTGTCCTCCAGCCTGCAAATAGTAAGAGTCTGGCAAAAAAAAAAAAAGGTAAATAAATATTTGAGATAAAAACCATGCCAACATATGGGTCTGTAAAGACACATTTACACATTAGCACATTTAAGGTTTCGGTAAAATACACATGGATCAACATCGTTTTCATTTTTTGAAAATGGATTGTCATTTTTCTCAATTATGACGACTTCTGTTGTGAACCCTGAAGTGTGAAAAGTGTCCGTTTACAACGTCACCATAAATGTAATGCTCTATTCAGAGGAAGATTCAACTCATACTGCTTGTGATGGTGTAGTTCTTGGTCTCGACACCCATCGTGTTTGTTGCGCTGCACATAGCAACTGTGTCCATGGTCACCTTCAGAGTCAATACGCTTTGAACAACATCCTCTGTCTCTCTCTTCACAACCTCACGTGAATTCTGACAACACACACAAACACACACACCGAAGATCATTAACTAGTATATACATTTTTATAGATGAGTATGTTGAAGAGGTGTGTGTGTGTGTGTGTGTGTGTGTGTGTTTCTCTTACAGGGCTGCCGGTTACATTCCAAGTAATAACAGGTCGGGGAAAACCTTTCGCTTCGCAGGTCAGGTTCAGCCACTTGCCCACTCTCTCCAGCATGACCACCTCCCTCTCCACATCTGTCAACTCAGGAGCACCTGGTGGAAGAGATCGCATCCCAGCGTATAAAAATACACTCATTTATTTTATTTTAATACAATGTACATATCTTTAGCTGTATAAACAATATTAATGGAAACGTACACATTGTTCTATTGTTGGGAATCCTGATGGTGGGTGTGGTGTAAATAAGAGATGGAGGGAATGTGACATGGACAAAGACCATTAGAAATTAGAATGAATCATTTTGACACAAACAAATTAGCTGACTCCTGTCAAATCCAGAAGTATTGGCACCCTTCAAGAGAATCAGCATAAATTATTGTCATAAAATGAACACAAAATGATTCATATTTTCTATTCAAGCAACAGTAAAATCAGTAACAACAGTATCTGTATCATTGTTTAAAAAAAAAGAAAAAAGAAATACACTGCTTAAGTGAACTTAACTGTTTGAAAAAAGTGTTAAAATAAAACTATACAGCATCCTCATAGGTTTAAGCTCAAAGTTTTACTCATTGTAATGTTATTTATTTTATATATTAATTTGTGTGCCATTAATTCTGGAGTTGATAACAGTGTACATGTCTAAACTAAACTACTATTCACTTGTAGTCATGTTAGCATGGTTTGGTAACTAGATCCCTGTGCTGATGTTCTGACAGCTTAGTAGATTGCCATGCACGCTGGAGGTGAGACAGCGAAACGGCTCACGATGACTGCTTACCCTGCACAATTATATGGACTGATCCACTGGTATGCAGGCCTGGTATGCTGGGAACGGTCACCTTGCATTCGTAGTGTCCAGCTGTGTCGAATGTAGCATCCTGCAGCTGTAGCACGTGTCCTTGTCTTATCTCTACACCCTCCTGAGCACACACATGCAACCCACAATCGTCATTCACGTCCACATAAGACCAAAATAGACACCAATTATAGTTTCACTCTTCAAAATCTATTCACATTTTATTCACATTCACGAGGTTTATGTATTTGAAGGCAAAAGAAAAAAAAAAACCATATTCGAATGTATAAGACCCAATATTCTACTTTTTGTTGCATAACAGAAGTCTACTGAAGCACATTTTCTAAATATTTTATAAAAATATCATTGCTTTAGGTAAATAATTGATGATAAATCCGAAATGTTTATGATAAAAACATGATTCTGCCTGCTTATAATTCTCTTTTACTTTTATTTTGACAAGATTTCCACCACTAATCAATTATGCACTGTGAAAATTCAGTGTAGCGCTAATGTTCAGGCTGTATGTGGCAGTATAAAATGACTGGCTAATAAATATTAATGCATTTGAATACTAAAACTTCAAATAATTCCAATTCAAATGCATTTTTAAAATCTGAATTTGACAGTCCTACAACCCAGAAATCAGATATGCTGGTGTATAATTGGTTTTACATATTTAAAAAGGAAAAAAAAAATCTGCTAGTGTGTATTAGTGTATAGTGTAAATCAAAACTATGTAGAAATCTATTTATGGATTTCTCTTTAAAACAAAAGCTATATTGACTTTTTTTTTTTTAAATAAATATTGAAGTAGAGCCATGGTTCAACTACAAATGTTTTTATATATATATATATTATCCATTGTAGCACAGTAATAATAATTCAATTCCATTAACCAAAAAATGACCCCTACAATGCATAAGATAAATGAATACTATAAATTTTGAGGGAGTGATATACAGTCTAACTACCTTGAGCCAAACAGTGGATGTCTCTACAGAGGACAAAGCATTACATGTGGCTGTCAGACTTTCTCCTTTCAGCATGATCTCCGAGTCTTTGGGAACCACCACAGCTGGGTCAAGATCTACATACACACACACACACACACACACACACACACACACACACACACATCCTGTCCTTAGAACACTGTTCAACATGAGTTATTACAGTCTGCCTTTCTGAGTGAATTTAGCATGTGTGTGTTAACACAAAACAGGCCATGTCCTATAGAGCTGCCTCTATTCATGTTCGACAAAAAGTCTAGACAGAAACCTTCCCCGCCGGCCACAATTTGTCCCAAATGTTGATAATAATGTATTATATCTATCATAGAAAAACAAAATACAAGACTGCAAAACAAAACCAGTATACAGTAAACATTTATCCCATGCTGACTGCTATCACCATCAATCTCACTTCTGTAGAACAGGAAGAGGTAGAACGAAAGTAACATGTGCTACAGTGTGAGAGCAGCTCCATTTACTTACAGTTCACAGTAAGCTGCAGGCTCGCACCTACATCAGAGGCTACTGAGTCCAGGTCCAGAGGCTGGCATTGGTACACGCCACTGTCTCTGCGCGTCACATCCTTCAGGACCAGCAGGTTGCCTTCGGCCTCCAGACCCACATCCAGCTCCTATAGAGGGACGAGTGATGACTCACTGCTCTATAATTCTTTATATCTCTCACAAATAAAGATAATTTATCTATTCAACTATTAATTATCATACAACTACTAATTAGNGAAATTTCTCCTCAGAATGTGAGGAGAATTACACTAAATTTAGAAGGGACTAGTTTGGACTTTGTTGGTTTATGTGCATTTCTATTAACCTTTTACTTTTCCCCAAATTTGGTCATTTAGCAATTCCCACCCACCATAAGACATCTACCAACCAGGGAAGGTGAAGTCAAACACATGCTTCATACTTGGCATGTAAAGCCAGCCAACTACATCTTTTTGTCACAGGGCAGTGTATCACTCTTGGACGCAAGCATTGTCTGCCCTCTTCCACATTCATGAGCTTACATAGCCAGAGCTTGTTAGTGTCGCTGTGATTGACAGAGTATGACATCCCTCCCACCCAGAGAGCTCCTGGGTACGAATGGCTGTGGCATTGACGAGATTTGAAGATGAAATACTTTTCTAATGCACCACACGGAAGCAAAATAATTTTTTCTTTTTAAATAATGACTATAATTTGATGGAACAGATGGAAATTAGTGCACTTTGGCTCATTTACAGTTCTAATGATACTGTTTATTAATGGGTATTGACTAAATCACCAACCCCACCTTTAATGTTTCACTGCAGAGGTCTTGTTCAGTCAATCCAATTATAGACAACTAAATACAAATTATTGTGTGGTGTGCTTTCATCATCTATAGTGATGTGACTATGAAACAAGATTATGTCGTTAAAAGTGCAGCATCCAAACGCCAAACACCTACAGACAGGGAGAGTTAGAAACACACCCTCGTCAATTATTTAAAAAATATCACTTTTTAATCTTAATTGATGTGTGAACTTTTCCATCTCAGGCAAACTGTAAACTTCTGGTGACTTAGACTTTTTTCTTGCACAAATTCAAAATTAGGGACCTAAAGTACGCCTTAATGCTTAAACGTTAACCTCAGAAAAACAGCTGACACCATATACATTACTGCTGGAGTCAATGTTAAGCTTGTGTGTGAAGCATGCTGAGTGATCTATATGTCTCTATATTTCTCCCATGCGTCCAGCTTTGTCTCACTGATAACTCACCCTCTCTGCTGAAAGAATGTGGGGGAAAAAAGAATTGAGGAAAAAAATGGGATCATTATTACTTGTTCTCGACTGAAAGTGATGGTCGGTGGGGGATTGCCATCACCCTGGCAACGGATCTCCACCGTGTCCCCCTCTTTGACGAGGCCCTTGGGCAATTCCCTCCACATCTCCATGTTTATCGTTGGGTCTGAGACGCACACACACGCACACAAAATGAGACCATAAATGGAGGCCCATTCAGAAACATGTTACCAAGGCAGTGTGGCTTTGGCACTAATCATTCAATCAAGAGCAACAAAGAGTGAACATTCTGAAGTCACGTCATGGTCGGCGCGACTCATATTTGATAATGGATTACAGTGAAATACCCTCTTAGAATTTAACAGTTCATCACTAGAGAGCTGCAAGTTCACCAAAACCTCGGTAAAAGATCTTTTTGTTTATAATTTTATCTTAATGTATATAATTATTTTATTTTTAAACCACTGTGTCCATTGCACTAAACTATCCTCTATGTAGATCTGTATCAGCTTGCATTAGCTAGCTTGGTTACACAAAAGTTAGCCATAGCTTAGCTACCAACAGTTAATGGCACCTCAAGAAGCACACAAGTAAAAATTAGCTAAAATTAGCTACTGTGTAAATAAAACCAGTAGGAAGTGAGGTAACATTAGGCTAAAATATAGATAATTACATCCAGTTAATTTCTGCATGATTCTCATGTATGTTCAGATACTGGGCATTTCACTGACTCCATACATTTCTGAATTGTGAAACTAATCTACAGGAATTAGTTCTAACACTTAGTGTTACTAGTGATCTCACATCACTAAAAAAATAAGAAATGCTTATTAAGGTTATTAGTGCTGGGACTCAAACGGAATTCCGATAAACCCAATGTAAAAATTTAAACACCGAACAAAGGAACAAGTTAAATCAGAACTAATTCTGTAGTAGTAATCACACACTGCAGCTGTTAAAAAAAAGGAGGTAAGATGGTGCTGAGGCTCACAATGCACTGTGACGTTGACACCTCTGGATTCAGCCGTTCGGATGGCACCGGGAACGTAATAGCTGACCTCGCACGAGAACACAGCGTCTCTGTCTTCCTTTGCAACTTTGTACTGAAGCTCACTCTGCACCGTGTACAGCCCGCTGGGCCCCCTGGTCACCAGGGTAACCACGTTCACCTCTGGGCAGATACACACACACACACACATTCATTTTAATTGACAGATAGAGAGGAAAAAATGAGCTCTCTTTGTAATGACTCATTTGTAATTAGATCTGAAAGGCTTTACATAGTCTTATCATTGTAAACCAATTCATACCAATTTGCCTGATTAGTCCTAGATGGAAGGAGGAACTGATAAATGGTGAAGGGTTATTAAGTCTTGCATTATATAAGGAAGGGAAAAAAACTTGAGCTGTGCTGATAATCAACGATGCGTTACTGTTACCACGCCAAAGTCAATTGTTTTCCATGAACAGCATGTCCCGAAGTGTTTTATTCCTCTTAAACCCAGCAATTTGCTTCAAAGTGCTGACACTGAAGACTCCTTCCATAAATCAATTTGTTTGTAGAGGAATGTCTCGTGAAACGGTTTAGTTGTTAAGATACAATACGAAACACATTATTGTTGTGTATTTTAATCTGTTTATTATCAACCTTAGATTATATGGTGAGTCCTCCATGCAGGTCCCAGTGAAAATCACGTATTAGTATAAGCCCACTAATATAAACCTGAGGGTGGGACTACAGGCCAAGCTGCTATAGAAAATTAATCAACACCTTCTGACCAAACAAAATAGAGAATTCAACAGCGTGAAACAGTATGCAAAGAAAAATATAAAAAAAACTTGAAAAAACACTTATTTACTTACGGCCATTTTTGGGATACAGTTGCTCATGATTGCGGTACCAGGTGATGTTCGGCTTGGGGAAGCCTTCTCGGGTTTCACAAACTGCAATCTAATTGAAATCAGAAACAAATTAAAAATAAATGAACAGAACCAACTGGACCTGCATGAATGGTCTGAGACTGGTACCAACCTTTGATGGTAATGGACTGGTCACTGAAACTCCAGAATAAACTGCTTCTATCATAGGAGGCTCTGGGGGATCTAAATAAACAGGAAGCAAAATGAATACTCCAGAGAGATTTACATTTATCCATCCAAACTGGTGGTGGAAAGGAAGCAGACTTACTGAAAACCTTTAGATGGGTCCTGCCCTCTCCGTTGCCCGCTGCAAGGCCGTTGACCTGGCAGAAAAACTCCCTCTCATCAGAGAGTCTGACATCCACGATGGTCAGGTTCTCACCACTGGTGTCCCCTGCAATGCTGATGCGGTCTGTGTAGGTTGTATTCTCATCCACCTTCTGCATGGTGAGGTCACTGTAGGAGATCCTTACTCTTCTACCTCCAGGACCACGCTGAGATTCAGGGAAATATAGTTTAGAATAGAAGCTACAGTAGTTCTGGTGAGAGACCTACCAATTAGTTGGCAAGCAAGTGGAAATGTTGGTAGGAGTATCAAATAAGTGGATGGTACATACCACAAACCATTGCACCATGACCATGTTGGGATCTTGAGCAAAACTGTAGTGGCAGCGGATGATGGCCGGATCACCTTTATACACTTCAACAATGTCCTCCATATTCAGGGACACTTGGGCGCCAACTGCCAACAAAAATACACTTTCATTCAACAAAGAATGTGGCATATTTACTTTATCCCTTGCAAGTAATGAATAAAGGCATCCAGACTTGTGTTATAATCTCAAATATTTCTTGAACAACCTCAAGCCCCCTTTCACAGACACTCATGTGAATGAATGAATTTCAATGTTTCCCAGTATTAAAAAAAACCCTCAAAATGTGACACAGACAATGACTGAAATACTGGAACTCTTTTGCAACTACATTCCCAGCATTTCTGAACTGAATCACAATGTAATCATGAATGGCCATCTACTGTCTGAGGGTGAAAATTTCCCCCTGTTGAACTGATCCAGGGTTGGCCAGAGCCTGTAACCGGTGACCCACGTTAGAAGACACGCTAACTGTGCAGCAGTAGACTGCTTGAGGGCCCTTGCACGGCATCACAGGGTCGAAGATGTCATCCTAGGAATGTTCCAGCACCATAATCCCACATTAGCGTTGACTAGGAAGCCGAAAGGAGTACCTGTACTAATCAAGCCAAAATTTTCATCTTGAAACTAACCACAAAGCGGCTTTAGAGAAATCTGTAAATTTAGATCTAGCCAGTGGCAACTTCGACTTTCTTTTTGAGGGAATCTGTTGTACTCCTTCTTGAGATCTCTCTTTGGTCTGAGTTTGCCTTTTGGTTAGGTGAATCGGTGACACCAGATAGTGAGATAAATCATTACTCTCCTACAGCTATAACTCAATCAGTGGTAAGCATGACAAAAGGATGTTCAGTTTGAATCCTGAGATGAGCACAGGACAGTCTTAATGATTAAAGATGTAGTTTTAAGTAAAAGCAAAGTGACTTGTGGCCAAGTATGGTGACCAATTTGTGCTCTGCATTTAACCCATTCAAGTGAACACACACACCCGGAGCAGTGGGCAGCCTTTTTTGCTGCGGCGTCCATGGAGCAGCTGGGAGATCGGTGCCTTGCTCAAGGGCCTCACCTCAGTCATGGTATTGAGGGTGGAAAAGAAAGCACTGGTCATTCACTCCCCCCACCTACAATCCCTGCCGGACCTGAGACTCGAACCCATGACCTTCGGGTTACATGTTCAACTTGAAACTTGGCCATAAAGTGTTTTACAGTATCCAAATATTGGATGAATAGTGGAAAATTGAAAACTGAGAAAACCATAATGAAAGCAAACCGAACATGCACAGAATTAATTTAAGATCACTCATGTTCAGTGTACAATTAATTCACAAACTTTGTACAGACAATTATGACCATAAATTAAAGGCTGATTTAAAAAACAAGATTTTAATCACTTCGTTTAGTTTTTGAACTGTTACTAGTACGTTTGACACTATTCCAAGAAAAATAACATGTCTGTGGCAGTGTGGTGTTTTTACAGCCGTTACAGAATAACTGACTCTGATTAGTTACAGTCGTTGGGTTTCTTCTTAGTTCTATTTGGACAGCAACTTCTTTCTTTTATTTTAAAGTTCAGTGTTTAGCTTGGCTCTCACTTCTACATGTCATGACGTACTGAACAAAAATAAAACCACCAGGTTCCCATGTGAAGCTGATTACAGCAGCTATGTGTAAATTAGTGCTAAGCTCATTCGCCACTAAACATTACAATAGTTCAAAGCTGTTCATCTAGAATAGCAATTAATATAGTATGATAGTACAAGGATTTGTATTGACAACCTCACTGAGAATGAACTTTGTATTTCACAGCTATACAGTGGTTCATGTTTAAAAAACTGGAGTCCCTGAACTACAGCCAGATTTTGACCATACACTGATTGGCCCTACTACAGTATTTTTCATGTTCTCAGTTTGATCCACTGAAATACCGTGCTCTGTCCGCAACCGGATCGCGGTCCACTAGCTGACACCTCTAAATATCTGCTGGTTAGCATCTAGGAAAACTGCTGTCAAACTAGTGAATAGCGATCCAAAAGCTGGAACCCAAGACAGCATAACTGGCACTTTTTTACAACCCTCTCAGAATGAGAGGGAGGGCTGTCCTCGTCCTTGTCAATCACAGCTCCATTAGTCAATTGTATTTGGACTTAAGCGGTTGGCACTCTCTAAAACATGCACTCAACTGCACTATGACGTTGCAGCAACAGCAGTTAGAAAAATATGTGGTGGCTCCAGAGGTCTGAGAGAAAGCATATGTTAATTGCTGCCTAGTTTCTCAAGCCAGACATCCAGCTTTCGTCACTAAACGCTACCAAAAAAACAGTAGCTATCACAAGAAGAGTTCATTTGATGGAGATCACAAAAAAACACAAACTCCACTGATTCACCACTGAGGACAGAATCCTGTAACTTTTGGCAGTCCAGCGACTATACCAGACTAGAAATCACACTGCGTCATGGTGTACTGAAAATCTCATTGTATCCAGATGTTCAAAATTTTTGTTTCCCCCATCAGAAACCCGTACAGAAGTTCATATAGAGTAGAGTGAACAGATTACAACCTGAAGTTTGAGACCAGCTAAGGGAAACATACTATGACTACCCATGCTGAATACCCTTCGTGACCAGGTACTGATTGGTCAAAAACAGTTGGCAAAAAAAAAAAACGTCACGAGATGTCACTCTTGCTAGTAAAGATGGTGTCCAAAGTCATCATCACGACAAATGGTTTCAAAACAAGAGGAAAAATGAAATAGACCACATGTGTATATATCGGAGGTCCTGTGGGCTCTGGACAGATACTAGCCCTGATGCTCCAAGATGTGGATTAAAAATGAGGCAATATCTCAGTCCCTTTGACAAAGTCCTGCACAAATTTTAACTGAATGCCTTACTGTAAAAATGCTGTAATGATATTTTCACTGAATTACAGAAGACCATCCTACCCGTTTCTTCTCTAAATTTTGTGAATAGAGAGAAACCCATACTCGTATAAGGTTCTTTATTCAAAGACTAAGATGGAGAACAACCAGTCCATCTGATACAGCACACAAACTTACAGACAGGTCTATTATCTGTTATATCTGGTATGCAGAATGCGTGCTTACTCCTCTGATCTTAACCCATGGCTCTGTGGCTGAGATTTGACTCATTACTCCTAATCCCATTCATGACTAGCCTACAACCAAAACAACTCCTGGCTGAACTGCAGTGACTTTTTGAAAGCCACCCATTTGTGTCTCAGTCATTCTGTTTCTTCAGGCCCCTCTTTCTGTGCTAAAAAAATGCCTCTTTTTTTTGCCCATGCCAAACCCGCCCCCCATCATTCAGTCTAAGAGCTTTGTCTATCCCCCTTTCTCTCACTCTGTCTGTCCTTGTCTCTCTTTCTCTCTCTCTCGCTCAGCATGGAGAGAATAGGCTCACACTGAAAGGCCCTCTTTTTAATTGGAAACATCTGGGAAACGGGCGCGCCACAGTAGTAAGGTGCCGGGGAGACGGGGGTATTATGGGATTTCCACATCCTTGGTGAGTGATGGGAGTGGAGAGAGACTTCAGGCCAGGGTTCAGGGGTGAAGATGCTACACGACAACCTCATCACTCTGCTTCCTCTTTAGTGTGAAGGTCAGTAGTGACCTCCTGCTGAACAGGGGGAGGAAATCCAGCAGTGCTTTTACTGCACAACATAACAAATGGCTTGTCTTCACCACTCATCTTGTGTGTGTGTATCAGTGCTGTCAGAAACTGCACACAAATTTGGATTACTTAATAAATTTCATTAGCCTTTGAATGAGCATTAATGTATTAATATATGTAGTCAGCATATATAGTGAATAGGAACCATCTTGTTTTCAGTTTAATTGAGAAAAGAGAAGAATGTGCAAAATGTTTGCAATCTTATGAGTATTCATTGATCCTGATTGTAAAACAGACCTGTATTCTTAATTATGTCCTGAGTGACATATAGTGAATGGCAACCATCTGGGATTCAGTGTAAATAATATAACAGTGAATGTGGATTTTTTTTTTTTTTTTTTTACATGTTCCAGTTTCATAGTTTTTTGATGTACACTGGCAGGACTGTTTTACATACAGTGCAGCCAAGACTGTTACAGAATTATAACAACTTTATTAATAAAACAGTGAAAAAAAAAAATAGGACAGATATTTCTCTGCAAGAATGATCTTCTCATCTGTGAACATCTTGTTCTGCATTCCATTAAAGAAGTTTTTTTTAACTGTTAAGTGTTCTGTCTTTTCCTCATTCATTTTATGCTGATCATACACTCTCTTCAGAACCTCTGACATCTGTCTGCATATATAACGAACGTCTATTCGATTTGCTCAGGAGATTGAAACAGAAAAAGAATTGAGATGACCAAAAAAAAAAAAGGTAGTTTTGAACCTGGTGCTGAAGTGGCTAATATGCCTGTTTCCATGGAGACAAACACATTATTGTACCTAATAAGAGGAGGGTAGTGCTTAAAAATACATTACTGTTAAGACTTGACTGAATATCAGCATTCAATCATCAAGATTTCAATCATTAAAGTGTGAAGTCTTTTTTGCATCTGAAAGCATAAAATTATTAATATATAATTGCTACATTATCTCACTCCATTGAGACAATATATTTAAAAGAAATAAATATGTTATGAAAGGGGAAATAGAACATCAGAATGAGGGGAAAATGTAGATGTGTAGCTCTGACTGTCTCATAATTGTTGATGCCAGACAGGCTGGTTTGAGTATTTCAGAAGCTGCTGATCTCATGTGGTTTTCATGCACAACAGTCTTTAGACTTTACATGGAATGGTGAGAAAAAAAGCAAAACATCCAGTGAGCAGCAGTTATGCAGGTGGAAATGCCTTGTTGATAAGAGAGGTCAGAGAGAAATGGCCAGGTCCTGTCAGCCAAGAACAAGAGTCTGAACCTAAAGTGGACACAGACTCACTGAAACCTTCAATCTTCAATTGTCCCGTATCAGTGAGCTTGTGCTTACTGTAGCCTCAAAATCCTGTTCTTTGCTGACAGGAGTGGACCCTGATGTTGTCTTCTGCTGTTGTAGCCCATCCACCTCAAAGTTCAGCATGGTGTGCGTTCTGAGATGCTCTTCTGCTCAACACACCTCACTCCTCAACGTTTCTGCCTGCAGATGTTCACTATGTTCAGCATCCTACTTCACTGGGCACCCAGTAAGACTAATTTTGGGATTCAACCACAGGAAAAGAGCAAGTCCAATAAGTACATACTGTAATGCATCACTTATACTTGATTATTAAATTAATTAGTGAAGTAATACATAAATTACAAAATGCACAAAAAATGTATGTGAGGTTCACTATCAACTATTTCATCAACATAACTAATTTGCAGTTATCATCATCTAGTTCAAAATGTTCGAGTGCGCACTTGGTCAAACGTTGTCTCTGCTGCATGTCTCCGATGCAGACTCTCAAATTAGTTGCAAATAAAGTCGAACCACCAAAACACTGGTCCTTTTCATTTTCGGTTTATTAAAACACACCCATAAACCATGAGCCATTGAAGACATTTAAAAACATGTGTCACTGCATCCCTCGAAAAATTTGTTCACACCCTCGCCACACACGTACACCCACAGTCTTATTAAACTCAGTCACAGTCAGACACAGTCACGTCCCACTGGTCCCATTCATCACTCACTTGCCATTGTCATGTCCGTTCCCTGTCTCCGACTCCCTCCCTCTTACAT
This sequence comes from Pangasius macronema, assembly GCA_037577455.1. NCBI lineage: Eukaryota > Metazoa > Chordata > Actinopteri > Siluriformes > Pangasiidae > Pangasius > Pangasius macronema. Next base: position 13,396,369 of record CM074971.1, on the reverse strand, counting down.
CCCACATTGAGTCAACGTCTGGCTCATTCGACTCCAAGACCCTGGCCATATTCATTCTTTCGCAAAAGCTCCACAGCAGAGAAAGTGGGGGCCTCAGGCTGTGTCCATCCAGCCATAACCTCAGATCCACAGCTATTGTGTGGACACCTGGGGAACCCACACACTCTCGCAGTTCTCTCTCTAGAGCTGAGAGCTTTAAGCACCTGAGCCATCTATTTTATATTCAGATCATTTTTCTCAAATATGGTTGCAGCATTCTTTTTAGAAACATTTTGAAAAACCTGAGATGAGAATTCATATTGCATAAGGTTTATACCAGAATTTAATGACTAAATGGTGACCACAGTTAAAGGCGGTGGCACAGTTTAGAAAAGTCACAATCCATTCAACTGGTTCAAGGACATTATTCTAACTACTTTTCCTAGTATTAAAGAGGACGTGTTTTAAATCAAGCAACGTGTAAATAGTTTAGATATCAATTAAGTAGCGGAGTAGCATAGATAAACATACATCACTTTGTTAACATATACAAATATTTATACCATATAAGGTTATGCATTTCTTATCAGTTTATAGGATGCGTTTTTCTCTTCAAGATCAACAAAATACATTTTCTTCTGACAGTAGTGGACAAATCATACGTTTTTAGCTAGCTAGTTAGTCCCATGTTTTGGTTGCCCAGAAAAATGAACACATTACGTGTTTTGATATTCAGAGCTCTCAGAAGCACTTCTGATGAAGCATAAGCCAAACACATTAGTAAGAAGCATAATTTTATCATTTGTATGAACAGCTAATTAACTGACTTTTTACCATTTAAAATGATGTATTCTGCAAACATTTGAATACTATATATATAATATTTATTTTTGCTAAAATGATCAAGTAAAAGTAGACTTTTAGGCCTCATTGTGAATCACTTCTAAATCTGAGGCAATGAAAACATCTATTAGAAGTTCTCCAAGTGCCCAAGTTTGTTGTTGACTTTCTAATCCCTGCCTCTGAAATGTTTCGTGACAGTCCTAGCAGGGAAGTTTTGAAGTTTTGTTTTGATAGCGGTTGGCTAATCGGATTAGCAGAGTTACAGTATATCTTGTCAAGCAAGGATTTGGCGTGGTGGTATGCTCGCGTTCTCTTATCTGAAACAGAAAGACAGGCACACAGAGGGGAAAGACAGCATACCTGAAGTCTGCACACGTCACACTGCCACACTGAATTGTTAAACTGTGAGGAAAGTTGGCTAAAAAAAACTGTGAATATTTGCACCTGCTGACAGAAGATGAAATAAAGAGTGTGGATGCCTGAAACTTCTGCATGTTTGGGGCTCGTTCTGGGTACTGATAAAGAACTAACAGTTCACACTGTGACTCTCAGACCTGAACACATTTAACCAGCATGACATTCAGAAGCCAATGAAATACAAAAAATGCTAATAATTTATACTCTACAAATTGGGATCCTCATAGGCAGATATTGCATAATGTAGTAGCCACAATGTTAGTATGATCTGCTAATGATGGAAATATCCAATCAACTTCAACTTCAGGAAGGCTACGATAGTTTAAATAACCACTCTTTCACACCATAATGAGCAGAAAAGCATCCCAGAACACATCAAACCTTGATGTGGATGGGCTACAACAGCAGAAGACCACACTTGGTTCCACTCCTGTCAGGCAAGTACAGGGATCTGAGGCTGCAGTGGTGTCTACAGCCTCACCGAAACTGGACAGTTGAAGATTGGAAAGAGACCAGGCAGTCTTTAACATTTAAATAAAATATTTCTCTGAAGACAAGCTGAAACATTGTGACACGTCATCTAGGGGAAAATGTCAGCAAAACTAGCATTAGCGCTACTCTATATGTTTGCGTTACCCATGGAAGGTGAAAATGGTAAAGTAATGTAGTAAGTTATTTCTGTCTGTAAGAGTACAGAATTATAGCCTCACATGCATTTGAATACCAAATGCTTTGAATGTCAGCAATTCAAATGCAATTTGGAAGATGCACACACATACACATTCACCGAGTGCCATTTTTACACACCTGTGAGCTATCTGTGAGGATGAGCACTGAGAATGTATACACCTTCCAAAAAAACCCCACATACACACACTAATGAGACTTGTACATCCTGGGGAATAAATGTTGGCAGTTTCTCAATATGGTGCCCTCCCTCAGTCACTGAGACTCATTTCTGACTCTAATGTGCCAAATCAGACCTCCCAAGAAGATCTGATCCAACCTGAAGTCTCACTCAAATCCCAAACCAGTGAGTGTGAAGCATTCCTATAGATCACCTGCTCCATAAAAGCTCCACTGATCCTGAATCCTGATAGCTTTGATCATATGTAGATGCGGGAGAATGCTGGCTAATCTGTACATTCAGCTATTACAGGAGACTTTTTTAGACCTTGTGTCTGTTAGCTGCCCAAGAGAAAGCTGAGAATGTGTGTGTGTGAAAAGTGTGTAACAGTTCCTGACAGGAGGGATTTACCTGGCACGCCTTGAACACCTGAGATCAAAGGGGGAAGAAAGCCAACCAGTAACACACACACACACACACACACACACACACACACACACACACACACACACACACTTGTACACAGCACTGCCTTTCATTCTCAATCCCTTTTTACACACATTTTCACCATAATGTACTAAAGGCTTACATTTTAAACGTCTACGTCCCATGTTAAAGTAATATGGAATCCAATCATCGAATAAATGCAACACATATTAAAGGAATATTTCTACATTTTTAAACCTAAGCTCTATCGATTATATCAGTAATATATGTGTGATTTTCCCTGATTTCCATGAGAAGAGAACTGAAACTTTTTTTGTTTACCAGAAAACTCACATATTATGAGTGAGGCAGTTGTTGGAGGAACACATTTTTGTAGGAAACATAAATTTTTCATTTCAAGGTTTTAAGCCTCAGGCTTCCACATAGTACGATTTCGATCGATTCTTTAGTGAACAATTCAATATTTGACAACACCACTGAATCTGCTATGATATGATCCAATTTCAATATCTGAATCGATCATTTTGATTCATAAGGCAACAAATAAAAATTTTACAATATCACTGAATCACAGATAACACTTCTATTCCTAAGGCAACAGTCCTATATTTGACTATGTTGCTGAACCTGCTAAGATACTATACTTTATGCTTTCAATTTCTAAGCCAACAATTCAATATTTGATGATATTTTGAATCTGCTACGATGCAATACAATACAATGCACAATCATTTATAATCAATAAATCAATTCATAATCAAATATAGTCAATAATAATCGATTTATAATTTCCATCGTTGCCTTTTAAATGAGTGCATCAATTCAAATTGTCCAATCCTTACACCCCAATTCAAACTGTATAATTCATCCTTTCGCAGATGGGACTACTTTTTCAAAGAGAGGAACTTGTGGCTTAATGTAGTCTCTTGGCACATGGATACCCTACTTCTAAAACTGCTTTCATTCCAATGTTGAATAAAAGTGGAATAAAACTACATAAAGACTAATTTAGTGAGACATTCAATCATGTCTGTCTCACCATAAGACACTGTTACAACGTAATGCATATAGTGTTGAATTAGTGTTACATAGTGTTTCTGCTCTTTTCTCAGTACACGGAAATGGGTTTAAATTCTAGTCTGTTGTAATGACACGTGTTACGGATGCAACAGTCAGAGATTAGTGGAAGTGTGTCTAAAAAAAGACAGGAGACAGTGCTTAGGTTTAGGTTTTAAAAACTCCAGACTACTGCTTTAAAAGGCCTTCTGTGATCCAGCGTCTCTGTCTGATCTGTTTTATCTTTGTGGACTGGGAACTGGCACAAATCCTCATGTGGACATGTGGGCTTCCTGAGTCTGACAGTTATTCAGTGGCACATGCTGCGTTTATTCCCCTCCCAAACACACACCCCCAACATGAAGGGTCAACATCAAACATGTAAATCCCTCATTGTGCCCAGTAGAAAACCTGATCCTGAGCAGGGCCCTGGAGAATGAGCGAACACTTCATAGCACTCACACACAAACGCACTCAAGCATTCAAGCATTCATACAGGACAAAAGCTATATATAATAAGCACACAGTTTACAAAGCATTACAAAGCTGGGGATGCATTGATACATTTTTGTTTTATACTGAGTACATGTTTTAACATAGCCATTAAAAAGCACACATATACATGTTCACATACTTAAACTACTTGGTTTGTTCTTTATAACCTTAGCTAGTGGATTGTAAGCACATTAGTTGTCAATAAATTACATTTTGTTTTCATTGTGTCAAGGACCAATAGTGGCTGATTGTCAAGAACAACGTACTAGGCAAGAGCTGTGATTTTCACTCACCTAGCATTGTCTGTAGACGCACTTTTCTCTGCAGTGTTTGTTGCCGCTGTGTGCTGACAGCAATTCTGAGTTTAATGCTAAATTTGTTTTATCATGTGACGTGTATTGTAGGAAGATGCTATAGTCCCTACTGTATTGGGAGTATTAATGTTGATGTCTTAAGCTTGTTTCTTCAATTTAACACTAGAGTAACAGTGCTAATAAGCTACAACTAATGGACGCTTGTAGCTAACATAGCACTGTTATCTACAGAGACTGTTATCTGTTTTCATCAGCAGGGACTGGGAAACTGGTCAGAGATGAGGGAAAGATGGATAGGCCCAAATAAAGAACAATTCTAGAAAAAAATGTGACGGGGCAGAGGTTCACATTCCAACGGCACAATGACCCTAAGTGTACTGCCAAAGTTACACTGGATTGGTTCAAAACTAAGAACCTGAATGTGTCAGAATGGCCCAGTCAGAACCTAGACCTCAATACGATTGAGACTCTGTAGACTTGAAAATTGCTGTACACCAACCTCCATCCAATCTTGAGCTTTTTTCCCAAGAAGATGGGGGAAAAACTATCAGGATCCAGATGTACAAAGCTGATAGTGACATATCCAAGAACACTTGCAAATGTAATTGTAGCCAAAGGTGGGTCTATGGAGTACTGACCTGGGGTGAGAATAGTTATGTAACCAACAAAGGTCTTTGTCACAATAAAACAAAACAAATGTTAGACACACTGTGTAAATCAAATGGTAAAATCCCAGTTAAGTCGATTTTAGTTCCAGGGTATAACACTACAAAATATGGACAAGTTCACATGATGAATACTTATGCAAGGAACTGTAGCTCTAATTTCATTTCTATTGTAAACAGTCTTTTTCTGCTATTTGAATGCAGAATACTGGCTGCAATGGAGCCAAACTCTTTTGAAGCAGGCATGTTGAGGATAAATGCTAACCTGGTGGCTATAAACACCCCATACTTATTAGCTACATTAGCCTGGTAGCACCAGTACAATTCTTGACGTATTTGACTACATCTGGGATGAAACTACTACTACTTAGATTTCATTTTTGGCTGGAGTTCTCATTTAAGATCATTCAATCTTGATGTAATCAGAACCACTTTGTAAACCTGCCTCATTACATGCCAGGCTTAATGTTTACCATAATTTGCTTTTTTCTTATGCCCAGCCAAACTAAATAGTGCCGAGTCTGGCGTTTCCTTCATTCTGATCTATCCCTTCTCCATTAATATTTCAGTGGTTTTCTCTGCTAGCTGCTTCTCCTTTGAGGAGCGAGCAAATGTTTTATTTACAGAATATGCTACGATGAAAAACTCGCTCAATCTTGTTCATATGTAGCAGAAGGTGTCTTTAATGTATAATTGAGTATGTAAACGTAGATGTTGGGACATCTGTAGAATAGATGCTGTATGCATTGGGTTGTAAGACGTTTATCGGTATGTATCATGAAGTACCATCTGGCTCCACTGGGACATCAGCAGCACTGCACCACAATAGACCAAACAGGAGCTGAAGCCCAAGAGGCTAATCAGCACCAAATTAGCATTACAAAGCGAGGCAATCAAGAATGCCCATGAGTAAATAAAATAATAACAGGTCCATAACAGCCTTCTTATTAGCCAAGAGGGGCTAAGCTATTTGCCTAACAGGGCAATGGGTTGAAATACCACAAGTGAGAGTTTCAGCTTGTTAAATTTGCATCCTCAGAAAATTTGAAGGGTTCTGACTGTTTTTTTTATAAACTAAGCAGAAAAGGGATGTTGAAATAATGATATAGAAACACTGAAATGAAAATTAGAACCAGCCACTGAAAAGGGGTTGCGCAGAAATTTTCTAGTCACTGGTGAGCGCATTTATACACAGTGCATTCTGTAAAAGCATTCTGGGAGTGTATTAAAATGCTTATAGCACAGTGCTGCTTAATTCTCGAATCTAATTGGTCAGAAAGTGTTGATTAATTTCTATAACAGCAGCTCTGACAATAGTGCTGGCTGTATTTCAAATTCAGGTTTATATTAATGCACTCATTCTAATACATTATCACTGGGCACTCCACATGATCTGAACCTAATTCTAAATGGATAGTTGTTATTTAACAAAAAAAATGGACAACTGTGTGCTTTCTGGTTTCTCAGTATCGTTTTTGTATTAGCTTCAGTAGAGAACTAAGTAAGAATAGACACTGACTTGTCTCATGGACATTCACTAACATTAAATAACCATGAACAGATAAAAAGAACCTGTCTTTCTTTAATAAATATAAATTGTTCTGGTATTCCAGGAATAAAATTCTCCTTCATTCTTTACATAATGAAGTAAAGAACTGAATCAGCAAAAAAACTGTCACTGCCCCACTCCTTCCAGCTGTCATTGAACTTTTATAAATGTCTCAGTCTGTCTGAGTCTCAGTGCCACACTCATCAAAAAAGGCATCCCTGATCTGAGGGTCAGCCAGAGTTACACAACAGCGGCACTTCGGCACGTTATCTCGCTTTCAGGATCACACCGAGACAGATAAACTGAGCTATGACATTAAGCAGAAAAGGTCAGCTCTCGGCCCAAATCTAATATGAAACCTAGATCAGCCATTCTCTGCTTTTCTGTTATTACAGGTCTAGGAATAGCGTCTCATGTGTATTGTGACGTCAGCTCTCATGATGGGTGAGCTTAAACAAAAGAGCCTCTTGTTTGAAGGGAGCGTGGTTAGAGGATGATGGATTAGCTGGAGGGAGAGAGGAAGAGGGTGTGAGGAACGTTCCAATGGCAGCAGCGTCAGCTCCAAAAATAATGGAGTTCACCCTGTTCTCGCTGTGAGTTACAAACTGTTCAGCTTACGCTTTACTCTATATTTCATCAAGTTTCATCTCTTTGATCTTTCATGTTGGAGCTGAATTAAGGAAGTGAGTGATGGATAATGAAAAGAAAATTCATAGCACTTGGGGCCTGTTTTTTTTTTCCAGCTTGCATCCTAGTCAATCACCATGCTTGGTTTCAATTCCAAGTCTGGCAAATCACCCTCAGTGGAAGTACCAGATGATCCCATGATGCCAAGCGTGTGTAGCGGACCCTGCACAACTCCTTGGCACACCAGTCTCACAGACTGTAACGAGTGTGCAACAAAGGCACAATTCCATGCCCTATCATGCCTTTTATCACATCCATCAGAGGGGTGTAGGGGTCGTTAGGGTGGAGACTTGGCTGCTCCAGCAGCATGTTGCCCTCCTGCTGGGTTGGCCTGAAAACTCTCAAAGAGAATAGCCGAGTGATCACAGGTGCATGTGGTCACTAATGAGGATAGTGCAATATTATCTGCTCTAGTCCTTCCTTTTGCTAGCTCTTGACTCGGCTAATGAGATGGTGTCCAGTGCTTTCAGCTGTAATATTTTATTTCCATTAGACTTTAATGGGATGAGTGTAGCCTGGGTAGTAGTGTGAGTGACTCTAGAGTGATTGCCGTTTCATGTCAAGTGGTTTTGATCATGTTAGAGCAGAAGGTGAGTAAACTGCAGCCTAGGGGGAGACTTAGTAGCTTCTGCTGAAACTGTGAGTAGAAGTCTGGGTACTGAGGAAAGATGTTAGCTCTTGCTTCATATTGCTGCTATATAAGAAACTGGACAAAGTTGGAATCTATCTGTTGATCCTTGGTCACTCCTGGGTTAGTCTAAAAACCACATGGTTCATGGGGTTTTCTCTTCAAATTATGTCCTATCATGCCTTTCTCTATGTGCCATAGAGAAAAATTAAAGCATATTAATTAATATTCTGTGCTACAAAATTAAGGTAGTTCTATTCTTCTCAAGCACAGAGTTTTGTTGAAATGAACCTTTGCTCCCTTTAAGCTCCTTATATGTCCAAGTAGGCCATTAGCCCCAGCTCTAGTCCCTACAAACTTGGCCTGTTTCTTATTACAAGACAGACCCTGTGCGTATCCATCAAGTCCTGTTTACTTTCTTGGGCAATGTGACAATCCTTGGACGGCAATAACATCAACAGTACTCGAGCTATTGTAAGACACCAAACAGAAGCTAAAACCATGGCAGAACCTGCAACAGACCTATGATGGATCACCATGTGCTGAAGATGATAGAGTTTAACGATTGGGAACCAAAGGTCCTGTCTTATCTGCCTCTCAGGTTGCCACATAAAGGACAGACGCAGCTGGAGAAGCTGACTGACCCCCCATTCACACCTGTTCCTAGAGAATGATTTGTGAAGTTAGCCTGGACTGCTGAGAAAGCAACAGGTCATGGGAAGCTCTTGTTTATTGGAGGAACCTCACGCAGTATAAGTGACAAGTGCGAGCCTCGTGCCTTGCCTGGTATTCTGAACTTGCTCAGACCAAAGCTGAGGTTTCTTTTCCTTTCTATGACCTCTGTCACAGCACTGCTATTAGAGAAGCCAGAACTGAATGAGGTGCCTGCTGGGAAAGCTAGAGAAGTGTTTAAAGCACGTAAGCAGCATGGTTTGTTGGATTTCAGTTCTGATGTTTCACACCTGGAATGCAGTCTGTTTTGGTTTTTACTGTTGTAAATGCAAGGAAAAATCACTCCAAATCATCAAAAGTTTGGCCCCATGGTTCCTGGTTGGACCCAAATGCTTATTCTTGTAATAATTTCTCCTTAATTTTTTTTTAAACCATGTGTACATTAACACAAGGTAGAACTTAAGTGTATGGAAAATGCTTGATACAAAAATCTGACAGAACAAGTTTTCATTATGGAAAATAAATCTGGAATAAAAACAGAGAGAGAGAGAGCAGCAAAAGAAAATGAAGCCAACACTTACTGCACATGTCTTTTTTAATCACATTAACCCATTAGTTTCACACTTTGTGTTTACCGTTGAAACGGAACACAATTTTCACTCAATAAATACAATTTACCATAATTCTGGACAATCTGCTCTACATGCTCTGATGCACAAGTAATCTTTTAACAGAGTCTAATATTGCAAAAAGCAAGGAAAGGCCCTTAATCTTTGAGTATCTCTTTGAAACATGGAGTTCAAAGATAAAGACCAGAGATCTCCTTGATCTTTCAGCCAAGGCAACCCTAAAGGAAAACATTTCATTAGTCTTCATCGAGGCCTGACAGCAATCTCTTTGTGTGAGTCTGAAAGCTAAAGAATAGAATTTGTACAATATCAGTATCATCTGTTATTACTGATAGTGTGTTATTGATGTGTGACACCAACGATTTACACTCTATCATGTTTTGTTCCTCTTGGTTATTCATCTCTAGGACATGTGATCTAGGGTCCAGATTTTTGACTAAGCTACAATTAAGATCCAGTTTAATGAAGTTTAGATAATTATCTCTTCTCTCTTGAATTCCAGTGAATTTTACTGTTAAGCGATGTCTGTTTTACAGAGACTCCTAAAAATAAATGGCAGTAGGAAGACATCATGGACAGACCTGATCATCAGTCTTTCTTGGCTGATAGGTAAAATCTACTAGGCTCTTGAAACAGTCTCCCTGTGAAGTCCTGCCAATTTGTTTATCCTCCATCAATCCCACCATGCACTGCTCCAACCACCCTGCTGTTCTGGCCCCAATCCAGAATTCTGTTTGTTTGGGGATCCATTGAAAACTTCAAGTCTGACGTCTTTTTTTTTTCTCTCCTTAGGCAAGACTTCAGAAATCTGAATGTCATTAGATACTCCTACTTCTGGTTCAATGAGGTTTGATTTATTGTCAACACCATTAACGTCAGTGGTGCATTTAAAAGAGCAAGATATGTGCTCTTTGATCAAGCTTACAATTAAAGTGAATTTCCACTTCCTCTTGAGATGTGTTGCCTCTGGATATTTAACATACTTTTCGTGGATCTACTTAATGAGTCATTGCAAGGAAGTAGATAACAGTATAGAAAAAGAAGAGGTAAATGTGACTATTAAAATGGACATGAAATGAAAGAACAGTTCTTGAACTGAAACTTGAATAGAAATCTGTCTCTGTTCATCTTTTTGAAAATCGGCCCACAAATGTTTGGAAACCCCTACTATCTAAAGCGAAGAAAATCATATTTCACAATGTTTTGACACAATATTTTAAAAAGCTTAAGAGATTTTTGTTTTAAACTATTCTTGCCTACGTATTCTTACCCCATTATATAAACGGGTTCTACATGAAACATGATTTGGACATAATTTGGACATAACTACTAATCAACCCCTTCAGGCCCAGCTAAAAAATTTTATACCAGGAAATCAGTGATGGGACTTGATAAAGCCATTTACGTGAATGGCAACTATATCACAAGTCCAGTCACCTTGCCTCATTATTAGACATCTTACATCACAGTCTTCATAGTAGAACTTCATGCTTGCTTTTCTTCTTAATTAACTGCCTGATATCTTTAATGCATGCGGCTTGTTGCGTTATCTCCTGTTCGATGGTACAGTTCCCACCGTCAGCTGCATGAGCAGATGCTGGTCAGTTGGGGGTGGAGATGACCTGCTGTGCTGTAGCTGAGTCACCCGCCCACTGGACCTGTTGACTTTTTTAACAGGAAGCAGCTACAGCAGGTTCCGAAATCAGTTTTATTTCATCATTCATCAAAAATTTACATGATATTGACAAACTATATCTGTCAAATAAGAAGTGAACAACATTTAATTCCTCAACACTCACTCCAGTGTTAACAGATGGCAACAAGTAACACTACACACTTACAAAAAAAAAAAAAAAAAAAAAGGATTTTTCAGATTATCCCTCTGGGGAAACCCATTAACGTTCATACAAAGGGTTGTCTTTCCAGAAAGGGTTCAAAGTAGGACCCTTTTGAAAGCTAAGAACCCTTAACTCTCTAAAGAACCCTAAGGAACGCTGTATTTGTATTAGCATTGGAATAAAATCTATTTTTCAAAAACAACACAATTCCTAGTGGTAGATTTTGAGTATTGAACTTTGACTTTAAAAGCGGGATTCTTTTAGGAACTATATAAAGAACCATTGAAGAACTATAAAGAGTCATGTGTGTTGCCATTTAAAAGGAAAATGTTTTTCAAAATTTAACAAATGTGTCAGGTGGCAAATATGGATGCAAATTCAGGTACACAGCAGCTTTGTATAGAAAGCTTACCACCAAAACGGCAAACAACTGGCAACGGTCAGGCAATGTGCAAACAGCATGAACAGTACAAGCAGGCACAAAGCAGAAGAATACAGAACTAAAGCAAAAAAAAGAGATTATAACAAAGTGAATGGCTCAGTAACAACTGGTATGAAACACAGCACATACACTTCACAGTGAATGGGATGACTGAGAGTCCTTAAATACTGTTCAGTGTGCTTTAGTCCAGGTGTCTGTTATTAGTAATCAGGTGCATTGTCACATGCGTGATGGGATTTGGAGATGGACAAACCAAAGGACGCTTTAGGGTGCTAGATGGCACATTAACGTATATGGTAAATGAAATTTGTAAGCTAAACAGAACACAACGCATACTAGCATGCCAGCACCCCAGCCAAGTGAACAGAATGGGGCGTATACTTGCAGGTGACCCCCAAGGAAGAAGAATTAGTGGAATCTAACTGTGGCGCTTCTGGAAACATCCATAATTCACAGCTCAAAATCTGGGCTGTCATGGAGAGTGATCAATAATGTCAGTAATGTGGCATAATCTGATACTAGCTGGAGTTTTCACAGCTTGTTAGATTTATTTATTCATAAAGGTTTTGAGTCACTCCATCTGCATTATGGGTTTACTTTTTTGAGAATGCCTTGACTACCAGGCATGACTAAGATGGATAGCGTTATATCAGACTAAAAGATTTACCTCGCAGGTTTGGTGAATACAGGTTATTCAGAGGGAATGATGCAGCAAAGTATTAAAAGGAGATCCTAAAAAGTTCATGCAGGACGCCATTTAATTAATTTGGGAAAAACCCATCTATGTTAGCCGAGGAAAAATTATTTGGTTACCGATCTGTCGTAAGCCAGATCTTTTCTACTCAGCCTGTTGTTAACCCTTCCATCTTAAAACTTCAAACGCAGCTTTGACGAATGACTGAGCAGGACGTGCATGACTTAATGGTAAATCTTGAGAAACGCAGCTGGGAGGACTTTATCACAGTACGCTGTCTCTAAGTCCATGCCATCTGTGTTGACATTTTTATCATGAATGGTCGGTTTATGTGCTCTGTGGGATGCATAAAGTTGCACTGTGAAACCATCAAAAGAGCTGTGTAAGAAGAAATAGAGACTGTAAGCTCCCATAACTGACTTAGAGGAAGTAGGGCTCACTTTTAAAAGTCACAGATATATCCAGGAAAAATCAACAACAGTTAGACATGAATTCTCTTTTTGTCCTGCATTGACCTCTTCTTACAAATGACCAAAGATTAGCATTTAAATATCTGAAGTTAATTCAAGTATTTTAATCTAGTAATGGCTATAAAACTCAGACTTTCTGTCACTCCAGTCTTTACTTTAATGAATATTTGCATATAAATGAAGTTTATGGCCATGCTTAATGAGAAGATCCAGGCTGACAACCACAGAGGTTATGACCCTCTTAGATTGTGTTTGAAAAATGATTGGCCTTCATAGACCGAGGAAGAATAGGAAATGCAAATGTGCCTATTCACACTGAAATGACCATGAGGCTGTAGTTGTGATAATTCCAACAAAGATGGTAGCTATAATGGTTACTGGTGTCCAGACAGCTGCTAAAGAAGATCTGTGTTTAGCAATGTAGATTGTAGTCAAATCTTTCACCTGTAGAGATCCCCCCCATAGAAAGTCTGATCCCCACATCATGAAAATAAGATGCCCACTCATGAAAATTAACGTGAGGGCTGTCCATCAACTCTCATGTTACTTTTCATGAGTGGGCATCTTATTTTCATGAGGTGACTTTTGTATGAAAACAACAATGTGGAATAAATATTGGTTGGAGAAATGTGGGTAGCGAGGATTGTCTGTTCTGCAAAGAGAACTGGAGGTATGGTGCAAAAAAGTAGGTTAGCCATTTTCTATACTGTGTTCTGGCAGGAATCATTATTTTTGCTTTTATTTTTGCTGTAATATTATTGTGCTTATATTTTGCCATCATCCTCACACTCTCTTCTATCCCTAAACAAAATAACATTACAATAAAAACAAAAAAAACAAAACAATAACGTTTTGAAAGTCTGCTTCATCCAGTCCCAGACCTAACATTGAACCCATGTATGTTTGAGACAAGCAAAATTCCATCCTCTTATGGCAACTTTCAAGAGCCGTGCCGTAAATTTCGGCCACCAGCGACAGCTGCAGGCCCTGTGAGAGTGTCTCGGTAAGTTAACACCTTCGGGGCAAGGGGTTAAACACTGAAGAAAGAAGGCATAAATAAAACAACCACCAAGAAAGTCTTAGTACCATAAAAAAGAGGGCCTGGGTGTCTGTATAATTTGTGAGCCATAGGATACGCTAAAATGGTTCTTTTATTCACCCTAAAGTGAGATTTAACTAACTTTCTGGTCCATTAAAACTCTCTTCAGCCTAAAGTCTGGAATTTTCACACAATAACAAGATTCAAACAGTTAGGCTGTTTTTTAAAATACAAAACTACAGTTAAAATCTATTTCATTTTAATCACTAAAACAGTTCTTCACATAAGATTTATTCCTAAACGTTGCTTAAAACCAAGCCAGAAGCTGTTTTCCTGAGAATTGTTTCAAAAATAGCTGTGCTCTCTATAATCAAATATAAATCCCGCCCAAAATGTGTAGCGTTCCCAAGGTGGGTGATGCCTGTCATACTTTATATTTCAAAAAAATATAACATTTTGCTTTGGTCAAATGGGTTTTTATTAGTAGCTATTCCTTCTATAAAAGACAGCTGAAGTAATTTCATTACTTTTCCAGCCCTAGAAATGAAAATACCACAAAGGTCTGTTTCATGGACAGGTGCGATATCTACTTGTCAGTCATTCCCTTTATTAATACAAATAGAGCTTTGTCACTCTATTTCAACAGCCTTGTGATTTTTTTTTTTTGATCAAGCCTTTGCTGAAAACAAGAAGATTCATTTCAAACAGTGTTGCTTTTGTAAGTAGTCCCTAGAGAACTGGTTCTCTGTGGATTGTCTCTGAATCAGAAACAGAAATCTAAGATTAAATATCTTGCCTAAAGGCACTTTGCTACAGTGCTACTGCATCTAATAAGTCCTGGTGGTTGAGTGTAATCACAAACAAAGCGAAGTTACGGGACGTCTACGTTACTGGGTCGTTGTAGGGAAAGTGTGGGTTAAACATCGCATAAGCTATCACATATTAAATAAAACAGATCGATAAAAAAAAGACAAGTAACCCAATCACATTGTTTTTGGTAGAGGTATGATTTTCAATATGGCTGTTTGTACATGATGAATATAAGAAAGGTCTAGCAGACTCTCTAAACTAAATTGTTTGTTCTGTAAAAATACCATGTAGGGAAAAGTAAGACCACGGAGTGTAAAATTGACAATTGTAACGGACAGAGAAAAATGTTTATTTAGACATGGAGTATAGTTGACACCGCTCTGAGTCAAGCTTCATAACAATGTCCATTTTAAAGCAATGTTCAGAAGTCGTGACTGCAGTTTGCCAAACGCCAGCAACAGAACTGTGTAACTTGGATTCATTCCTCAACTTTAAATCACTTCTCTGCAAAGATTATCTTCAACGGCAATGGAAAATGTCCTGATTATAACGTACTTAGTTTCTTGGCTTAGAAAGCACGGATAGTACACAGAGTAGATGAACATTTTACAGTCCAAATATAAATCATTGGAAGAAACGGTATTGAGAAATATAGAGAAGTGACCGATTGCATTAGTGGTGAAGGTCTTGATGCTGCCAACAGTGTGAAAAAAACTTGTAACAGCTGTTGTGTGGTTTGGCCCATTTTGATCTCAGGTTTCTTCATTATGCAATTTATGTCGTTAAGTACTATTCAGACGTCTGTAGTAATTAAGATATGATGAGGTGAGTGTCTTCACAATATACACATGATCACCACACCATAAAGTTCCAAAAGTGTGTACTACATACTCATTTTCTATAAAAGGATGCTTTTCTCCTTTACTATAAGCGTTTGTTGTAGGGCTTGTGACTGTGTAAGATGGGCTTAATCGATAAAGTCCGTGTACTGTATTGTACATACATCCGACATTGACTCGATCCTTGTGTTATTGGATGTATTTTGAGGGTTTTAGAGTTTTAAACATTGTCTATATGAGTTTTGACCAATAAATGACATGGTTTGGTTTTTGTGGGAGATGACAGAAAAGGGATAGTGCTTCCTGTAGTGTCTCCATATTAACAAAAACAGCATGACAAGATATATATTACCTGGATCATGGTATTTACCTGGTGGTTACTTTATCCTATCTACCTGAATTATTATGTTTTTCATTTTATAGTATGTAAAAGATGTGTAAACTTTCAGAGATGGGAACACACTGTCCATAAAAATGACTAAAACGTGACTCCTGGGATTTTCAAGCACAGCAGGCTCAAGCATTTACATAGAACGGTGTGAAAAACAAAAAAGTGAGTGGCAAGTCCAGTGAATGGCAAGTCGGTGAATAGAAAAGCCTGGTTGATAAGAGAGGCCAGAGGAGATTGGCCAGACTGGTTGAAGCCAACAAGAAGGCAAAGGTAACTCAAATAACCACTCTGTACACCCGTGGTGAGCAGAAACGTTATCGCAGAACATGTCGAACCTTGAGGTGGATGGGCTACAGCAGAAGGCCATACTGGGTTGCACTCTTGTGTATGTGTCCCGGCACAAAGGATTAGACGTCCATGTGAGTCACTGATTATGTTTACTGACTGGTTTGAGTGTCCCTACAGAATAATGTGTAGTACTCGTGAACATACGGTAAATTAGTCGAAAAGATCCATCTTTCCAAAAATGTAACCACAGTGTTGTATGAAAAGTTAAATGATTCTGCAAAAGTGATGCAGCTGGGAAGAATTGTGAATTTGTTTTCCAAAACTAATTTGGACATCTCTCCTCTGTGTATTTCTAATCTGAAAAAAATAATGAGAGCAGAAAAAGTCCTACACAAAACAGATATGAATTTTTGTTGACTGGGAAAGCTGTGCTAAACAAACCATCATTCCAGACGTAATTATTCAGTTGTCAGTGGTTGAGCTGAAGAACAAAGGGAGCGAATTCCTGCAACAGCAGTCGGTGGTCTGTGTGGGGGAACACACATGAATATGCATGGGCATATGTAAGCTCATCTTTACGTACTGGATGTGCCATTACAAGCTCATTGTGCTTTATTATGAGCTCTTCGGGGAGCCTGTGAGGGAGTAGAGAGACGGATGGTGGTGGCAGGATGTTGGCACCGAGCCGAAGTGCCAGTGAGGGCTGCTAGAGGTTTGTTGTATGTTCTCTTTCTAGCAAAAGTAATACGCCCACAACGCCAATTCCAAATGCATTGCAACGAATATTTTATATATTAGAGCGTGTGACCTCTGACAGAACCTTCTCCAAAATCGTTACTTATTGGTCTCTCAACTTTAGTTGTTTCAAATGTAAGATACACCCTTTGAAAAAAAGGTTTCTTCATAGGTTCTATAAAGGGGAACTCTCAGTTATAGGCCTCTACGTAGAAAACTTCCCCGCTTATAGTTTTAAGTTAGCCAAACATTTTTTGAAAATTCCATTTTTATCTCTCAACGTTGTTACAAGATTTTTTTCGTACAAGTCAATTACTGTTAAAGGTTACAAATTTAAAGTTAAGTTTTGTTAAGACAGAAGTGGACAAAGCGCTAGCCACAGCACACTGGACAAGTAGACTACGTATCAGTAAAAAGTATTGTAAAACATGGTAGCTCATGGCCAAAACATCAGCAAAAGTGTTCTTGATGAAGGCGCAAACACAATGCTTCATCACCAGAGACATTGCCAGGAGAGGTATTTAAGATGTATTTTCAACAGTACGGGTCCCTGATCCCAATGTTCATGAACGAATAAAAGGTAACGGGTCACCCATAGCTAATGAATTTTTGATTTGTCTACCCCTGTATGACCTCATTCAAATGAAACTTTACATTGTCCCTGTTCGTTTACATTCGTCGCACAAGATCAGTATGACCAGTATGTTACTTCAGGCAAAAGTGTCCAACTATACATTTATACCTTGTATTAAATGTAAGCTAATCGCATTTAAATCTTTAGATGATTGTTAGCCACGATGTTAGCAGTGGAATCTGGTCCAACATCAGATTAGGATTTTCCCTGTGGGTAGAAAACCATGCCACACTTTTTTTAGGTCTTTTTTTTCAACGTGCATAGTAAATAGCCACACTCTTTGAACTTGTGAAGGCTTGCTCCAGCTTTCAGGCTGCTCTCTTTTAAAGGCCAACCTCAAAAATGATAAGCACCAAAGAGAGAAGGGCAGCCTGTTTATGTGGTGTGGGATGACATTTAGTAATTTGACATTTTAGAGAAAGCAAATGCTGTGTTTATTCGAGACACTGGCTCTGCAGAGAGGCAACAAGTGCTTGTCCATTATATACTCAACTGTATAAAGTCTCTCTCAAATCTCTGGAGTAAAAGAATCCAAGTGGAGGAGATTTAGAAAGAAAGATTTAGAGGTGGGGTGGACAAATCAGTAGACCGGGCACTCTGGAGAAGCAAATTTCATGTCCAGGCTATTCGTTTTTATTTGCAGTTGCTTGGAGAACAAGTAGGTTCAACAAGACAAAAAACCCTCCTCCATAGTGACGTTCCCAAAACCAGTGTTTTCATGTGGTGTGTATGTTTAAACGTAATGCACTTCGCTGGAGCTTTTATTTGACTGGAGAGCTATCTAATTTATTTATGATTTGTCCACCACTGACAGAAATATTTACATTCTGTTTTTGGAACACGTCGTCACAGAAGAAGAAATCAGAGCTGTAGTTAAAAGTAAGTCGAGAAAGAGTGAAATTTCTCTGAAGGGTAAAATGAGCAGGTCACAGGATTAGACCATATTAGAGGACAAAAGGAGGGTGTGTCATGTTTTGCACTATTGTTGCCTTAGGTGACTAGAGAGGGACCTAAAAGTCAAATGTTGACAGCTTCTTTGTTGCAAAAGTCCACTTGGAATGGAGACAGGGTTCCTTGAGTATGCATGCACTCTGCATTGAATTTCAAAAACCACTGAAATCCATCTCATGCTTTTCAAAGGCATAATGAGACGTGTGCGCCGTCACGTGTGTGCACATCTACACACTTCAGAAGGCTCTGTGGTTAGTAAAACTGGAATAGTCTGCTTTTCTTAGTCTGCATCAAATCTTAAGGATTAGCATAAAGGTTGTATGAAATATTGAGCATCAGTGACATACTCTGTTACAACAAAGTGACGTGAAAATTTTATTTATACAAAGGGCTTAAAGCTTCATGCCCCCTCAGAGTGGCAGGACAAGCTCCCTGCCAAGTGCTGAGTGGAAATTGGGAGTGGGGGGTGGGGTATTTGGGCACAAGCGTGTGAGTGAGAACTGTGAAACTGTGGAGGATGGGGACTTGGGTGCTGAAAAAGTAGGAGTGTATAATATTGGGAACCTGAGGGATCTTCCCCTACACCCACACACTTGCACAGAATCAAAACCACCTACATGTGGCTGGAGCAGCTTGGGCACCAGGTGTGCTGCAGCTGTTAAGAAGAAAGAAAGTACGTATGGGGAAGAGCGAAGATGGTACTGAAGATTTATGGAGGATGGGGGTTCTGGAAAAGACTACATTGGGGGTGCTTTTTTTTTTTTTTTTTAAATCCCCACACAACTCTGGGATTTCTGCCAGATCCCAGATCAGCCTCCTGCCAGACACAGACACGACAAGATGGTCCAGATGGAAACTTCAAAAAACTGATTGTCCATTTAATACTGCATATTGAAAAAAAATGAGTTAAGCTGATTATAACCGTGGCAAATAATAACGAGATATAGCTAAAAGCATCACTAGGGACATAAACTGCTAATTAAAGCTTTTTATCTCTATGTTTGGCTTTTCCTTTTCATTCAAATGCACTGACAAACATCTTTGTACAGCGAAAATAAAGTCGTCCATACTGCACCTTGAATAGCAATATAACTACTCAACTATGAATTCTAATTTCCAATATTGGATTAGTCAGAGACGTCCAGCGAGGCAATAACAAACACAAGATGTTCCGGTATTATAAATCCAATTTCATTTCCCTTTCACGCCATTTAGAGGTTCAAAGGGGAGGCTCTGAGAGAATGTGGCTCATATTTTCTCTGTTCTGTTTCAATCACACAGTGAAAGAGAGAGCTGGCATGCGTCCACTGTAAATTCTTCACCCCCTTGTGCTCTAATGCCCAATTACTGCGGTTAGTCTCCAGGACTGACTTTAATAAACAAGCAAATGCTGAACCTTGATCCAACATTTGGCTGGAACCTCTCTGTTGTCCTTTTAAACCAAAATGAGCTGGAACTGTGGTTCCACTGACTGTTGTGGTGAATTTTTGCTTAATAACGGTCATATCCAAAGACTTTTAAAAGAGATGAAACCCACACTGCACATCTGTAGCCAATGCTAATTCCAACACGCATCCCAGTCCATAATTTGAATCATAAAATGACCTTGTCTACCAAATCCACAGCCAAATGAATTGCATCCACTAAGCTACACTAGATCCTGTCCCAACAAGGATTGAATAACATCTTACTTTTCCTTCTTCCTGAGAAAACCCTAACTGATCTTGTGCAGATACACCTCTCAACCCTCTTCCAATCCTACCAGCTGGGTCTCAGAAAGGTGCTCCTAGCATCATCGTCCCTTAATTATGCTTTTTCAAAAGTGTCATGTTGGTGCTCAGCTCAGGAATCTCAGGCCTTTTGTCTTGGCTGTGCTCTGAAGCGGTTGATTTGAAGGAACGGGAAGCATGGCTGCCGTCTAGTCGCTGTCTCGCCTCATCAAGGCTTAGAGGGCTGGGCACAGCAAGCCTCGGGCTAGGGACGTGATCAAACAGCCTGCTGAATGAGGGTTGGCATGGCTGACTGGCCCTGAGTAGAGCACATACTGTCTTCTGAATGGTGTTTATGATCAAAGGATATAATAATGGATGATAATCTAAACAGTACAGTGATTCTGAAATTTTGAAGGTAGTTCAGAGTTAAGGTAGTAGATTTAAGGTAGTAGGCAAAAGTTAATTAATCATACTATATAATTCAGATATACAATTCAGTAATTCAGAATTTATACCCTAATGGACATAATGCACATAACTCAGATTCAAGTGAACAAAAGGTCTTGTGTATGGCAGACATGGTCTCCATCAGAACTGGCTTTACTTATATATGGCTGTCATTTAGTTTAATGCAGGAATATTATGTGGATGAAGCGACACAGCTGCAAAGTCTGCACCGGCACAAGGACGCCCCCCAACCCCCTTGCACAGCTGCCTGTCCAGGACCTGGAGCCAAGCACTAAAACTCCCAATGGTGAATCCAATCAAGAGGCCACAGACTAAGCTAGCTATGAACCATTTGTCCATATTTCCAATTAAGAGCTGTACCATACTTAGTGGAGCTGTAACATTTACGGTACAAAAATAATAGAATTCATAAACCAACACTAAACAAATACTTTAGATAACACTGTACATACTCTCGGAAATAGTACCAAACTGTATATTTCCTTGTTGTTGGGGTGGTTCCACCAAGTGTACATCTGTTACCTGAAAATGTGAATGGTGTACCTTTAAAAATCATTTTAAAGGTACAGAATTATACCTTAAAAATACACCACATAAACCTTAACAATAAAGGTACACATAATAAAGGTACCAAAGATGTTTACCACCACAGCAACTATGAAAATTACAGTTTGGTATGTTTATTTCTGAGCATGCACCCTCACTTGACATGGTATTTAGTTAAAATACAGTAACAGTTTAATTGCCAATGAACTCATAACTTAACAGGCCATAGGTTTTCAATATTTCCTGCTCCTCAAGATCTGAATCCTGATTCTTTTAAAGTCAATTCAAAGGAGGCTAAGTTTAAGATGACTCTTCCTATCAGCTGCAGAATAAGGATGTAACCTGTTTATTTTTCTAAATACCATGTGACAGTAAAAAATTCAACAAACCTTTGTGTTGTGTCTTTACAGCGTCATCGTGACTCACGAAGACGCAGCTGCAATCAGATGGCATATGACAAGTTATTCTTCTCCTGTACACTGTGAGCAACATCACTGTAGATAAGTGAAAGTAGACTAGGACGAGATACAGTAGGAGACATAAGGTCATGATTAAACTCGAGAGATTTGTGTGTACGAATATCTTCTCTCTTTTCATTCTTGGATGCAAATGTGGCTAATGCAGTAATCGGTCTGGATTTTTTGTATGCTGTGATGCGTTTCTGAAGTTGACAAGTGGCCGAAAATGGTATTCCTTCAGCAGACACCTCTACCTCCATTATCTTTTCGGGCAAAAATTCTCAAAAGTGCTCCAACAATAATACAAAAGAGTATCTCCATACCCAGGAAACTTAAGAGTTGTTTTGCTTCCAACCAAAAGTTTCCCAATTTTCTAACCCAAATATCGACAGAAGAAAAAAAGGCGTTATCAAAATACCCTAGAACACACCCTCACTACTATCATCATTTATTCAAGGAATAAGTCTCCATCATTCTCTGGCTATGCTCCTATTCAAGTCATAGTGTGGTGATAGACTTCTGTAATGAGTGCTCAGATCTGAATTCACATTTCACTTTTACATTGCACTCCTGGCTCCCATCCTGCACCCACATGTTTCACGACCCCTGCCAGTAATAGCTGTGAAACCAGCAAAATCTCTGTGTCTGGCAATTTTTCACCATGTTTGAGATGAAGACCTGTGCTGCTGCTTCGGTTATAAGAGACTGCCTTGTAAATATGACATCTTTTGCTGCTAAAGATGCATGTGGATCATGTATGGTATACCAATTCATCTACTTCAGTCACGTGTACAAAATTTGTTTTTATTATCAAATTTATTTTCAAATTCAAATAAAATACTGCATTGATATTCTACTATCAAGAAGAATGGAGTCAGAAACCAGGCCTAATGTTAGCAGAAGACTGTATTTTCCCCAATTTGTTTTAATTTACACCTATTAATTAACCAATTTCATGCATGGTTGCTCTCAGATATGGACCGAGAGACACTTTTGCTCTCACTAACTTCAGATAAGGCAGTCAGTATTTAATCCATCCTGCTGCTTCCACTGCAAACCCTTGCAACAATTAAATGGAACAGAAGTCGGAAAACTGCATTGGACAGGTGTTAGGTTTTGATAAAAAAAAAAAAGGCTAACTCAACCATTAGGTTCTGCACATTTTTCCCATCTCCACATTTTTACCATCACCAGAAAAGCCTTGCCAGAGACATAAATCAGAATCCAGTCTCAACGCAATCAAGAAACCCTGTTTTTTTGCACCGCCTAATATAATTTACAAGGATGGCAGTGTCTGTGTTGACTTGTGAATGAAAAACAGCCCTCTCTGGCAAAGTGCGCAAGGTGACCCTCTTCGTCATTAGGACCCCCTATCTGGGGGGCTGGACTTCGTGACGGTCCACTCAATAATCCCAAAACAGACGGCTGTCCTGCATATGAGATTGCAGGATGGTGAGGAGGATGTAATTAATCCAAGGTGACCAGAAGGGAAAAACAGGAACTTGTTAAATGCCTACGGAGAGATCAGCATTAGGGAACGACCAATATGGGAGGGAGGGATGGATGTGAGGGGGTAAGAAGGGGGAGAGAGAAAGAAAGAGGGACAGAAGTGGGAAGAGCAAGACTCTGGGAGGGGTCTGCTGAGTAAAATGGACAGGGAGAGAGTGACAAGAAGTGGAACATGGATTAGGAGTCTTGTTTTTGTCTAGGCACTCTAATCTTGTGCCCTCAGGACAGTTTTGGATGAGTAGCAAAATAAACTGTAAATTAACCGATAGTCAAAATAATTAATATGAAATAAATTGCCCCAACCCATAACTGCCCAGTTTCGATTGTATCGTGCCTCAATTCTAAGTAGCTTTGGATAAATCTAATAAATGACCAGTGATCACATTACACGTTAATAGGAAGCAGGTTGTATTAACGTTTTTGTCATGGAACAATCGGTACTGAATTTACTTCGGGTATATCTGAGAAAACCTATACAATATACATATACATACCATACAAACTATATACAATGGTATTTGTAGTTTACACAATAAAACAAAAGTTGGCCAAGTCATGGAAAATGAAATAACTGGAATAAAAATAGATTTTAACATCCAGTCAACACCTTGTTACTGTAGGAAATAATAGAGTTTATAAGACTGACACCTGATGATACAGTTTTTGGAGTATCATGAAATTTCTATATCATGATATTGTCAGAGGATACCGGCAGTAATTACAATCAGGATAAGTGATGTCTACACTAATCACATAGATGGAAGGGTTTACACAATAGAGTTGGTCATATGACCATAATATGTATGTAGGCTATACCTGTGTCTGGAACTCAGTAACTTAAGGAAAACCTACAGAAGCTCTGCTTCTCTGATACATCCTTTTATATGTCCTTTTTTTTAGTTTATTGTTCTAAACGAGATAAGAGACCACTTCCTGGAGTTTCTTTATTCTGAAGAAAAAGTGAAAAACAACTTCTCCTAACCCACAGGATACAAAAAGATCTTTACCAACATTTGTATGGGATATCTTAATCATCCCAGATGCATGCATGTACAGTCTGTAAAAATTCTGACAGGACTAAAAATCCCAGTGATTTTCCAGTAATAATTCCTTTACACCACTTCCCCATGTAGAACTAATCCCATCCGAATAAGGCTTTAGTACCAAAGAAAATGCTTTGCCATGGGTTTCAGTACCCTACTAGTGCATCATAATACACTTAACTACATAAGAAAATACAAGTATGAATTGATATTGCAGTAAAAAGCCCAATGTATAATAAAAAGTTTGATAAAATCTTTCAAGTCTAAGCAGGCTGAGGTATCTGATACCACAAAACTCCAAATAATTTCACCCTAGCCAAAACAATAAAAACGGTGCCAACACCTTTGTCACCCCTGCTGAAAAAACCGGGGTTTTGTTATCTTTGGTAGTGTCTTTAAGATTACCAAAGGTGATGTTTATGGTAATGTTTGGTATTCGATGGGTTTAAAACCATTACCATTATTGATCCTTAATGGTATCCATTATACATAACCACCAAAAGAAGGCAATAAATTACCAGTAGAGGACGTTACAGGGACGTTACAGTTTCCATTAAAAACAATACAATTCCCTTTATAACCATTAAAACAAATTCTATGAGGGTTTCTATTGTTTTTTAGCAGGGATATCAATGCACTCAATACCATGCTAGGCTAATAAAAACAGCGTTTTAGTCTCCTTTGTATAACCCTCCAGTCCATCACTGTCAAAATTCAGTTTTAACGCTGCGTTAATTTTGGTTTAAAAAAAAACCAACAACCTGAAATTAGCTCGGAAAAGTGTTTTCATCCAGTTAACAGTCAGAAGCGAAAAAGACACTCACCGCTAAACAAAGTAAGCCAAGATAAACTGAATAAGCGCTTAAAAACGACGAATGGTGAGTTTTATTTATTTATTTATTTATTTATTTTTAAGTTTAAGCGTTTTGTTTTTACCTCAGGTAAAAATCATACACGAGGTGCAGTGTCTCTCCCTCAGGAGGCTCTCGCGCATCCCTGCGCGCGCGGTCTGCTTTGACAAACTTTTCCTCTCAATAAACAAACACACGCTCAGAGAAACAAAAAACAGCACAAAACCAAAAGTAATTGGACTTACCTTCCTGAGTGAAGTAACAGATAAACAGCGTGAGGAGTAAAACTGAGCTCTTTGGCACCATTTTCTCCCTTCAGTTATCCCGCACTTTGGAGAGAAAAAAAAATAAAGTGTGCACGCTTTCCAATCTGAGCACGCGACTGTGCAGCGCACTCTGGGCTGAGTGTGTAAGGGAGTGTGTGTGTGTGTGTGTGTGTGTGTGTGTGTGTGTGTGAGAGAGAGAGAGAGAGAGAGAGAGAGAGAATAGAAGAGCCGAGGGAGGGAGGAGAGCAGGCTCCAGTTGCACAAAAATGCTCTCTTGGCTATAATTTTGTGCTTTTTATACACCCCTTGTGTGAAAAGTGAGAAGAAAAATGAGAATTTTTTTTGTTTTTCCAGCTCAAAATATTTCCAGAAAGAAACATGGGCGTGGTTATAAGGGTGGTATAGGGTGAGGTAAACCTTGCCACCCCTATTGCAACCCCAAATCCAATTCTTTTCAGTGAATCAGATAAATTGGCCCACCAATAAGGGTCGACTCTTTCTTTCTCTTGTCAAACAGTCCACCATTTTTTTTTCAAGCGTGCAATATTACAATATTATGATGATTCATCTTTCAGTTAAATTGTTCAAGGAAATCTTAAGCTATCATCTAACAATCCCTGCTGGAAAAAAAAAACATCAGAAACCATCACAGAAATTCTAATGGTTTCCACTACAAATACCATTACAAACCATCAGCTAACCATTAAACCATTACCATTATTGGTCCTTAATGGTATTCATTAAACATAACGTGCCACCAATAGAAGCTTTGAACTCTGGATGTAAGGCAGGAACACACGCTGGATGGGAAGCCAGTCATTTGCAGGGCACCATGCACACACACCTTCACCTACCAGCATGTTTTTGGGAGGTGTCATCAGTCTTGGAGAGACTGATGTATTTACATTTGTATATCATGATTAAAAGACCTCCTGAAGTGGGTTTCCCAGATGTGTTTTAAATGTGCCTTGGGTGCTTTTACACCTGCATGTAGATATAGACAATAGATATTGTGTAAACGGGATCTACTACACATGCAATAATATCTACCTCTTGGTGATTTATATCTTCATTGTTGTGTTTTGGCTAAATCTCATGAGTATTAGGAACCAATAATTCAAGCAACTATGATGAACAAGTTAGATATTCTGCAGATTCAACCCCGTCTTCTACATAATTAGGTATCTCATCTAAGTCCGCTGTTGCTCCCTTTTGCCAGAGTCAAAAGTCTGCAAATAATGTGAATTAGCTCATGATGCTATTTTCGTTAATCAAGATATACAGTAGGTAGTATATAGCTCCCTTACACATAACACTAACGGAAGTCAGTTAACAAACCGTTAGTCTTCCCACAGCACAGTCCATTTAGTCTAAGAAAGGGGGCTTTATTATTTTCCTCACAGTTGACAGGACTTTAGTGACAACGCAGACACTGAAAAGTTGTATGTTTTCATAGAACGTGTTGTTCTTGAAGACGGTTTGAACAGAACTGGAGATTCTCCAAAAAACGCCTTAGCTTGCAGGTTGTTTGCAACCCCTGTTGTTTTTCCGCACTCCTCTGTCACCTTTGCAAACAGCTGCAGGGCTGTGTGTGTGTGTGTGTGTGTGTGTGTGTGTGTGTGTGTAAGTTAGGTTGAGGGGGTCACTCCAGCTGTCCGGACAGCCCTCACACCATACATCACTCCCTGTTCCTGAACCAACACTGAAACACATTGTACTACAGCCAAAAAGAAGGGAAACTCACTTGGCTTGGTCTATTTAATTATTTATTTATTTTCATTTACAATGTGTGCTTCCATACATTTTACAGTATTCCTGAGTGTAACACTAACCAGTAACCACTTTTTGGTGGTACAGTGTTCAATTTCACCTCAGTCTTGCTGCTATACACTTGCAATGTGTTTTTAATAAATTTGACTCTGAAGCATATTTTAAGCCTTTGAGTCACTTTGCCAACCATAAAATGCACCAGATGAACAGAGTGCATTAGGCACCCGAGATGTTCCCTCCATCTGTCAGCACTTCCGCTGCGTTTGTCCACCTGCAGTTAACGCAGCTCCTTAACTAACACACCACTGAGGAAATTAGAGCAAGGACCTTACAGCGCTTCTGAATTCAGGTCAGGATGAGAGAAGCTCCTCTTGTGAACCCTTAAGGCTGGTAAGCACTGAGAGGAAGATGAGGGGAACTGTATATCTCCAGAGAGAAAATAAAAGGAGCCAAGCTTTGAAGTTGACTTCAGACCCCTGTGTACCTCCGCTCTGATAGAAAGAGAAGCAAAAACCCTCTGAAGTAACCTGCTTGTTTCCAATGTTACATTTTCCCATCTTCATTTTGTCTATCTTCTCATCTCTCTGTCTTCCCATTATGCAAACGCTCTTATACGTGTCCTCTGTCTCTTCCTGTATCTTATTTGGTCATCTGCATGTCTCATTGTAGTGTTTGGTCAGGGCAAGCACAGGAGACAGGGTTGATAGTAGGTGAAAACAGTAAGGATTTACAAAGTAAACACCATTAACAAATAACAATAGCCCCCCTAGAGGTCAGGGAGCCTACAGTCCACACACTCGTATTTTGTAAACTGGCTTTATCTAAGGCAATTGCAAATGCACAAAGGTATCACTTTATTTTATATTACAGCATGTATTTAATATTTAGTAGCCAGGGTGTAGAACATGAGGGGGTTGTGTATTTTGTTCCATTCACTTTAAACCAATTATATATTGTATTAACTAAAGTACTTTTGACCCATTTATAATTACATTTAGTAAACAGTCATTCAGTCATCAGTCTTTCTATTTTTCTCTCTCTTGAAGTTAGTAAGCCAAAGCAATTCATGTTACAGAGAAACCATAAAATTCCATAAAATTCAATAAACTTCCTCGGTTGTGAAACCTTTCCCACAGAGGAACACCTTTACTCTGGTGTGGGCTCCCAGTTGTGGGCATGTGTCCTGTGAGAAAAAAGGTAAACAGACAAAGACAAATCCTAAAGGATTGAACTAAAGTGTATCTGAGCTACACTTCTTTCTTTTCTGTGCCAGATTTATCCAGTTATCAGCATTCAGATCTAAACCCAACCAAGCTCAGCTGGAAAAGCATCAACGGTTGACTAAGACCCCAATGATATGATCTCATGGTAATGGTACGGTAAATATGTGTGTGTGTGTGTGTGTGTGTTCTTTTTCCTCACAAAGCCAGTCTTCTTGCCCAAAGCCACCTTAGATCCCACCTGCGTCTGGTCACCTTATACCATTGCTGTAGGCTAGCCATATTCACTTCTATTCTTACACTCATGACTCAAAGTCAAAAATATGCTCTTTTCTCCCTCTCAGTTGTTCCCATGTTTCTAGCTGGTTCTTGTCTCTGTTATCTATCTTGAATGCCAAAAATGCAATACTACCTGAACCTTCAAACAAAAAAGCGGCTCAAAAGAACATCCTCAGTCTCCGGCTTGAGCACAGAAAAACAACTTCCCCAAATCACTACTGTAGAACAAATTAGCCCTAGATTTTCCATTGACACAGTCATCAAAAGGGTAAGGCAGGGCCATAACAGTATTATAGCAGTGCACATTTACTTTGATTACCTAATGACAGTAAATGTGCTATAATCCCCTGATTGAGGCTGTAATGTGATTACTTTGGTTGTTTTCTTCCTCGTAGCCCACAGCAAGGCAGCAAGTCCTTCAGCCAGCTCTAGTTTCACAGACCGAACAGCAGTGTGTGTCACAACAGGGGTGTCAGACTCACCAGACTCACCAAAGCCGAATGTTAAGCTGAAATGTGAGAGTTCAACCAAACAAGAATGTTTTGATTAATTTGATGTATTATGAATAGATTGATTTCTCAGCACCCTTGTCACTACATGCTTTGGACACAGACAACATGCGGGAACAATCTGGCTTATTGTCAGGCCCAATTACCACACAGAAACCAGCATTATCCACTCAGTCATTCAAGGAAAGCCTTGCATTTATGGCTTCTAATTCTCCTAATAACACAGGATTGTGCCTTAATTACTTTGTAAATTCTCCACAGAAGGAAACATCACCAAAGGCATCATCTGAACACACAGCATTCATAAAACACTTTCATGAAACCTCATCGATCACAACAAAACCTGTTTTTTTTTTGTGCTACTGGTGACATTGTTATGTCTTCTTCCATCCATGACCAGCACGAAAGCTGAAATTTGCTCTCTCTTGGGTGTCATTTTCCAGTCCATTGTCCTCTGGATTCCTCATTGACAACGTCAGGTCCATTATCTACAGTGACTGGCCAGGGATACCACAGTGGATGAGTGGGAATTGTTTGCTCTAGAAGAGAAGGGTGGTCTCAGGGGAGGTGTGGACATCTTTCCCTTAGGGCACTTAGACATTTAGAGTGACCTCCAGTCATTGGGGTGCCAAAATTAGCTAATGAATCACTTGAGAACACCAAACTGACATCTGATTGTATGGGTGCAAAGATCCCACTGGTGCTGATGTTTGGATGGATGAAGGAGGGAGTTGATAGCAATTCTGAAGGGTTTTTGAGGGACCCAGGTGGCCACTTGGGCAGCAATATGAAGCATCCAGCCAGGATCATGGCAGGTTTTTAATCATCATTCAAACAAGGGGCAGATTCACATCCATAAAATGAGCATCACCATTTAATGAGCTATTGACATCTCACAATAGTCATGTTAAGGTGGAAAATGGTTAAATTAGTATCTCTGAGAGGAAGCCATGCCACATCTTTATGTTAAGCTGTACAATAAAAGGAGTTATATTCGTAATTACAAAAAAAAACATGCTTGGATAAATTTTTATAGGAGTTATACAGCTGAGTTTGAATGTTTGCATGTGAAAATCAAGACAAATTAATTTTTCTTAATTGTCATAATTATCATAAGTACTTATTTTCATACACTGCCTTCTCTAAATCAGGTTTGCAATTATTTATATAATACAGCAATTATTTCTCCACTTAAAACCATGCGTGGTGCAAACGTTTGCTCTAAACTCTTAGAAAAAAATAATTATTTGGATAGTTAGGGGTTCTTTGCTTCCTAAAGGGATTTTACTTGGACCTGTTACCTGTCCAGTCCCTGCTATAGGGTTCTACATAGAACCTTTAAAAGTTCCTCCAGAGGGACAAACCAATTTTAGTCATCTATAGTGCATTTGGCTTGTGGCTTGTTCCATGAGTTGCATGTAATCCTATGCTGTCGTCCTATTGATGGCCTTTAGATGAACATTGTAGCAACACTTGCGTTCTGAGATTTTAATAAAAATCAGCCATCTTAGGTAGCAATGGCACTGCGTTCTAAAACCTTCAGTCTGCAATGACAGTGTAAGCCTGGCTTTAAGGGATCTAGATTGAACCATTTTTTCATAAAGTGTAGAAGAAGAAAGGGCATATTTTAATCACACCTTGATATCTGTAACTATATGTTATAGTTGGTTATAATAATTCATAGACTGCAGTTAAAGATCCACAACTATAAATGTCTTCCAGTGTCCTGTAGAGTTTTTGCCTTAACACATTAGGGAATAAAACAAATTGCCTACTACTCCTGGGTCAGACTATGGGCTTCTTCATAGCCACAGACATGTGGCTTCCAATATTCTCACACAACAAGAGTGCCCAACTCAGTAGAATTATCCCTGGAGTGCCCTCTGAGCAGTGAGCGAAGAAAGCAATTATAGCTCAGCTGTTTTGGGGATAGGGTGTGTCACAGAAACGCTGCAGGATGCTGCAGAATTGCATCCACCTCCTGGTGCCTTGCTCAAATTGAATGAATTGTGTGCGAGACCCTAAAATCAGCAAGCGAATAAGGGTGATATTTAAGATGGTGAGCTATAGCTGTGCTCACAGTGAGCTGTACATGGACCCTAAGGCTATTCGATTCTGCATAGTAGGTCTTTAGTAGGCCAAAATAAGACTGCAGAGTGCAGATGGATGGCTTGGTGGGAGATTCAGAAGTTCATTATGAAAGTCAACTGAACAACCTAGTTGTTTGACACAAAAATGGTACTTGAGTACACAAATGATAAAGGATCTGTATTGTCTTTATCTTAACAATAAAGATTGTCTCTATGGCTATAAAAAAAAAAAAAATCAGATGTGAGTTATATAATTCTCACAACGAATGTTGCATTCTATGCTTCAAGCAAAACAATACAATGCAGGTTGAACATTGATTTGAATCTGAGCTCCATTTTTATTTCCAAGCTTTTGTTTCAATATTAAACAAATTCAAGAAATCTTCAAGAAGTCTAAAAGTGAGGGACAGAATGCCATTGCTAGGAGGGTTAAGGGTGGCATGTGGAACATTTAGTGCCGAGACGAGTGTGTGCAGCAGGCAGGCGGTGTTTTGTCAGAAAACAGCAGGCCGACTTTGCAGACAGTTGATGCCAGTTTCACATGGCGGACAGAACGCAGGGGGAGCAGCTGCTCCAGGGTGGGGACGGCATGGAGTAGGGGAGAGAAAGAAAGAAAGAGTGGGCGAGAGCAGCTGTCAAAAGAGGACTGATCCAGGAGAGAAAGAAGAATAATGGCTTCTGTAAATCAGGCAAAATTAAAAAGGCTAATTGTGTGTGGAAAATTATTATTATTATTATTATTATTATAATTATTATTATTATTATATACATGTATTATATACTCAATGTTATTATATAATAAATATATTAAATAGTAATTATTGTTAATATGATGCATAATGTGGTGTTGTGAAACGGAGTTACTGTTACCATCCCACATTAATTATTTTCCTATAACAGCACTTCCCAAAGTGTTTCCCAAATGTTAGTTTCTGTTATCACTTACATTATAGTAGCTAGAAACAATTGTTCCCTCTCCACCTTCTTTTTTCCCCTCTTTCCTGAAGTTAATAAGACAAGCAAACATAACTTGTCATGTTACCAAGAAACTGGAAAGTGTAAAAGTCTTCAGTTCTGAAGACTATACTGTGGTGGAAAACATACAAAGCGCTGACACTGGAGATTCCTTCCATAAACGTCTCCTTACAGAAAGCTTCATCATATCAATGATTATACTTCATTCTTTCTTAAATAACAATATATTTTTTCTGGTTATTATTAGTCTTGGATTACACTATGTGGCNCAAGTCCCTGTGTAATCTGTTGCTATAGAAACGATAATGTATTCGATTATGGTGAATTCTGACCAATCAGATTCAAACATACAACAATAACGCACACAGTCAATTTTGTGTAAATGAAAAACTAGTGAGTACAATGTGGTTTTGCCTTTAGAGATCCGTGATCCACAGGGAATGGTGACACAATGACTCTTACCACCAGGAGACACATATAAACACATCACATGATCACGGCACAGCCAGGCAGCTACACATTTGGCCTGTGCACTGATTTGATAAGCGCTTTGGCTAAGTCAGAAATGACATTTTGTGGGAGGGGGGAACATAATCACATAAAAGGTAGCTTCGGGCATTAGAGACGCCTTCAGGAAAGCTTGGCCGTGAGATAAATCACAAATGAACAGTGTTACGGTCGAAGGGTTTTTAGATTATTAACGCGATACGAGGCACGCATTAGCAAAAGCATGCTGTGGTCTTAACATGTGGAAAGATAAGGATTCTTTGATATTTACATAACATATATACAGCTTTTGACCTGACTTGACTTTTCTTTCTAGTCTTCATGTCGATTTTAATCATTTAAATTGGGCAATTTATAAAATAAGGGCATTAACAGGCCTTCTGGAAGGCAATTTCTTTTTGGCCCCTTCTTGGTGTATTCTTAATGGGAAACAATTTGCATTTGAATGCCGTCAACAAGCTTGGAGCTTTCTTGTATCGATCATTTTCAGCTACCCTGTTTTTTGTTTTTTTTTTACCTGTGCTCAATTCTGCATAAGGGAAAAAAAAATGGCACCATTTAGTGCCAATTTTGGACAAAAAAATAGGTTCTTACTTATGGGAAAATATAGGAAGTAAGTAATAAATGGCTCAGCTATGTTAACAATCAGTTATATACATCAGTTTTTTGTGAAGTTTTATCTGGCTTAATCTTACCTGCACTGTTCATTCTGAATGCTAATTCTTTCTAAAAATTCAAACTACTAATGAGACTGAAAATCCAGGGGCAAGTGGGTGGAATGATGTATTCACTGACTAGTTATCTCGTTTATTCTAAGACAGATTACTTGACACCCAAAAGTGTACAGACGAGGAGGTGAGAGAGCTGGACAGACTAAAAGACTAAAGCAGTGCTGTATTGCTGTCTTTAGGGAGAGATGAAGTGAAGGCTACATCCCACTGCGTCACTATTCCTGAGAAAATGGTGAGTAGAAATGGAAAAGATGCTTTTGCTTATCTTAGGAGCTGACAGGGAAATCTGACCATTATTCTTTATGTTTGAGATGGTTAAAATTCTTTCTCCAATTAAATGCCATTGTAACTGTGCTAGCGAAAACAATGTGCTCCTGTGACGCAAGTGTGGCAGACAACCAGCACCATGGCTGAACACATCAGAAATATTTCAGTATAAACATATATAATGGGTTCCAGGGAGGAGTTTGTAAGTGGGAGAAAGACAACAAACACTACAGGCTACATATAGTACATATACATATAGTGCTACATAAGCACTAATTTAAATGTTATTGCTTAAATATCTGTCGTGGTGCGCCATTAACATTAGTTATCCAGCTGTCTGTCAAATATGTCTGACTCGGGTGCATGTCTATATGTGATGCAGGTCCAACAATTACCACAAGACTGGAGCACATCTTGATAACACATTTCTTGAAATGGATAGGATCATTAGGCCCAAAATTCGGCATTTCAGCTCCACAGATGGTGTTGGCCCCTGCGGCATTGCAGCACTGACAGTTCTCCCCTTTTTTTTTGTTTAATTCACTAGCATAAATCAAAATGACGTGTGTATTTTGAACCATGACCTCATGATGCATTCGTGCAATATTGGTGCTAACAACCACTGTGGTGGAAAAACCATCAGGGGCGATTAATTATGTATTCACTCTATATTTCATTTGTCAACATGTCAACTGATGTCATTTTTGATAATTATGTGATAATTATGTCATTTCTGTAGACTTGTCTTGCTTGTCTCCTACAAGACTGGAATATTATAGTTTGCTTTAATTTTGTATTCACACACGCCATGTTTGGATACTTCTTCCATGCGTGCCATGTAAAATTAAATAACATAATCAATCTATGGGTTTCTTTGTCATGAGCCAGACCCAAACAAAAAAAAATCTCTGGAATAAATTAATGTAATTTTCCATTTTT
Organism: Pangasius macronema; assembly: GCA_037577455.1. Taxonomy (NCBI): domain Eukaryota; kingdom Metazoa; phylum Chordata; class Actinopteri; order Siluriformes; family Pangasiidae; genus Pangasius; species Pangasius macronema. The sequence goes on along the minus strand of CM074971.1, from coordinate 13,361,870 downwards.
AAAGTCAGCAGTAATCTGTGGTTGTAATAACATATCCCTTGAAGTTTTGCAAAGCCGGAATTGCCGAAGTGCAAAGAAAATCTAAAAAAAAAATAATAATTTAATTATGCAAATTGTACCCGTGTTCTAGCCAGTGTGTCACCTGAGGCCTATACAGATTTTTCCTTGGTGTGCATTTAAATTACCTTCCAATTACCTTAACTGAGCAGCATAACCAAAATTGAGTTGTATTTTTTTTAACAAACTAACCTATAATTAAACAATTATAGTTAGCAGATCATTTCAAATCAGAAACAGCCCCTGGACATTAAAAATCTCACTTGCTTTTGACTATTCATTATTAATTTCTTTCATTCTGGCTAAGTGCTTATACAAAGGTAAGAAATCAGTTTAGAGCATACATTTTGTGAAGGGCCCCATCTTCTTCCTTGTAGTTTAATGTACCCTTATATTCAGAGCAGCTCCAACAGAGCTCCCATTAAGGGGCCTTTGTTACCTCTCGAGTAGGGGTCTAATTGGGCAGTGGGACGTCGGTCTGGACTATCCAGGGTGAATGATAAGTGGAGAAAGAGGTTGCTGCTAGTGACAGCTGCTTTATTGTTGAGGAAGTGTAGAGGTGTGCTTATAGAGGATGAAAACGACATCCCAGACAGGAATGAGAAAAGCACATGGATGTTAAGAAGAAGTGGAAAAACTGGCCAGAATATTTCTAATATTTTTTAATTTTAGATGATTTTCAAAGCTATGTACATTTACATTTTACCTTTACGGCATTTGGCAGATGTACCACAGGTCATTTTATACACACACACACACACACACACACACACACACACACACACACACACACACACACACACACAATATATATACTTTTTTTTCTTTTTTTTCACTGAAATTGCAATATTTCGCTCAGGGGCACAGAATCTTAAGCTAAAATGGATTCCATATGAATAACCAACTTAGGGTTTTTTTTTTTTTTTTTAAACAATATGTGAAATACTACAGTTAAAATAAGTGTTGAATGCTGTGAGTCCTTTTTTGATCTACACCCTTAATCCTCACATATCCAGCTTAAGATGTATACTGCTTCACCTAGGCAAAAGTACCTGCCAACTTTAATGTGTATCCTGTTACAAGATCTGTCTATGGAGCTTGGCCCAGTTTAAATGTTTGGGTGTGAGTTCACCAGCTCACACCCAAACATTTAAACTGGGCCAAAACCCAGACATCCATTGTATAAAACCCCTGACCAGGCAACATTGCACAGAGGCCAATGGGCAGCTGAAAAGCATTTATAAAAATTAAATGATTCAGTCTCCCAAACATTTTAGAATAGATCCCACAGCCTGGGATTTTTTATTTGGTTCATTTAGTCAACACACCGCATTTTCAGACAGTACAACCCTTTCAAACAGTAGCTTTACAGCTTTACAGTGAACATACCACATATCTCCACTGTATCTTCATCACTATCATTATCCCAGTATTTGGTGGCCTCCAAATATTCCTTTAGTTCTGGCAAAAATGATTGTAACTGGTATGAGTTCTATTAGCTTTTAATAGAGAGGGTGATATTTCTTGGTGTTTTCTGTGTTTTTGCATTTCCATTTAATTAAGATCAGATGAATATGTAGATGACAAGTAGCAGCAATATTATATTATCAGAATTTTGATGATGTGCAAGAGACACAACATATGTTTTTCTGCTGCTCCACATGCATGCTAGTGCTATTTTTATCTACACTTTGATGGTATACACATATAATCAAACCTAAATATAAATTAATATGATGCTAAAAGGGAAAAATGTCAATGCCAAGATGCTTCTATTTCTAACCCACTACCACTGGCACACAAGACAATCAGAGGTTCTCCAAAAGCTTTGGCTAAAGAGAAGGTGACCTCCTCCTGGTTGTGCTGGGCTTCTTTCCCAAAGAAGAACAAACAGTCTGTCACCAGCTGTCCACCAACGCCATGCCAAGCTTTCTGTCCCCTCCCCCAAAGATTTCTCCTTGTCTAGGCCTAAAGGATCAGGGGATGGGCACATAGCACGAATGCTCCTATCGTGTCATCTACATTCCGTGATTTACATTAATAAAACTGCTTTGAGTGCCTGGAATGTTTCCGAATAACAATTGGCAACTTGGTGATAGAAATGGGTGGGCTGTTTAAGGGGAAAGTACATTTCAAGGACTCAAGGAATTTCCCAAGGAATTTCTCTTGGTGAAGAATAAAGAGTAAAAGTATGCAATACAATAAATCCCCAAACATGAAATACATGTAAAAAAAAAAAAAAGTATGGTATGTGGTATGTACAGGTTAATTCTACAGTAAATTGAAAAAAGAAAGCAATTAAAATGTTACAAAAGCAATGAACAACTTGAATTAGTATTATTATTATTATTATTATTATTATTATTATTACTTCATCCTAATCAAGAGGATCCAGAGCCTATCAGAGGAACACTGGATGTAAGGCAGGAATATACCCTGGATGGGACACCAGTCCATCAGGAGCTTATTTCAGTCATACTGTGCATAAGACAGGAATACACCCTGGATGGGACACTAGTCCATCCAGAGCCTATCCCAGCAATACAGGGCACAAGAGGAATACACCCTGGATGGGATGCCAGTCCATTGCAGGGTGCCACCCACGCACATTCACACACTCATTCACCCCTAGAGGAAATTTAGCATAGCCAATGCATGTTTCCAATACCAGCATATTCTGGGGACATGGAAGGAAGGAAACTGAGGAACCCAAAGAAAACCCAATCAGACACAGGGAGAATACACAAAACACTGTGCAGGCAGTAACTCAAGTTCAGGACCTAACTGGGGACCCTAGAGTTGTTATGCGACATCACTACCTACTTGCATGGGTACCCATTTTCCATTGCAGATTACTTGGTTCAGATGGTAAGCCATTTTGAATTTGCAGAGTACTTTATCAGACTCCATTACAAAACATTAAGTAAGTAGTCACTCGTATGGTTCCTTAAGAATGAACTGCTCTTTCAGATCCACCTTGCTCCTCCACCTTGCTTTCTTTCCCAGATACCGATAAAAAGGGTTTGTGCAGGTCAATCAAACCTCACAGCTTGAATAAGTGCTATTGAACAAAGACCTCTGACTTGGCAAACAAAAGAAAGGATCTCTAGCAAGTCACCATATGGGGTTTGATTTGTGAAAAGGAAATTGGATTTTTAAATTTAGCTCAGGCAATTGAACAGGTTGACATCTTTCCAAAAATCGATAACATAAAACACAAAGATAAAACAAATATTCTTGCATCCTTGTTCTGTGCTCTCAAGGCTGCACAGCTGTTCACCAATAGATAAAGTCTGTGAGTGTCTCAATGGAGCCAGAAAAGTGGGGGGAAAGGGAACCTGTGGAACCCCCTTTCTGAACCATTGCTGGGACAGCCTGATTTTGAGGAACAGAAAGTTTTAGCAGGACGAATTTGCATTGCAATCAACAGGTTAATCCTGACCTGACGTAAAATATGTAAAATTAATAAATAAACAAACACAATTGACAAGTCTGACCACAAGGTGATGCTATAGGTTAGCAGCAGGATGCTTTAAAATGCTGTATTGATTGTACGTGTGGTATTTATGGCTGCTGTGTGACATTATGAACTTCCGATATTTTATTCACAGGGAATTCACAAGGAGGGAAACTGCAACTGTAAGTGTTAAATAAGTCCTGAATTTTGCCCAGGAATACCAATCTGTAACAGTATATCTCCAGCACAGAGAATAAAAAATGGCTGAAAGCTTTGAACTAATGTCTTACACTCTCAGATGGTCTTTCTCAGACGCAGCGAGTGAATTTCAAGTCACATCATACTTTATTTATCAGCCCCAGCATTTGGCTTCGGAAAATAGTTAACATAAATTATTTCCAGAAGCATCACTATTTCTGAATCTATTTCTCTTAGGCCCCCCAGTGCACTCTGAATTTCATGCATAATAGTGGCATGTAGCCATCATAACCAAACTGTAGAACACAGCAATCCATGACCTGCATAATGTTAGTGCAATTTAATTTTAATATTTCATTCATGGCTTGTATAAGGTCAATCCAGCCTAGGGAACTTTTATATGTTTGCAAGACCACAATTTTGTGCAAAGCAACTGACTCCAAGTTTAATCATAATATATCTATTCTGTCTTGTAACTTGTCTTATCTTGTAACCTCAGTTACACTATTTTAAACTCAAGCTTAAAACCCCTTCCTCATAGCCTCTAGTGATATGTAGTCATTGAGGTGAAAGAAAAGGACTGTTTATTGGCATACCCAATAATGTGAACCGTTTCTAGTTCATGGTTTCGCAGCAAAGGCCATAGTTCATGTCTGGTTAATATTTCATACTGAAGCTTTTAGCCATTTTTTAAGAATTATCCCAAATGCCAGAACACATATAATCTGTTATAACAAGTCATTATGTGTTGGTGGCACACTGTTGCAGTGGGTAGCATTGGCATTTTGCAGCTCCAGGGACCCTGGTTTGCTCCTGAGCTTGGGTCTATGTGATATTTTGTATGTTCCTCACATATTTGCTTGGGATACCTATGGGTTCTCTGGTTTCCTCCCCAAAATATGACAGTAGCAGCCTTTATTTGTCACAAGTATATCACAGTACAGTGAAATTCTTCTCTTCCCATATCCTTGCTTGTCAGGAAACTGGGATCAGAGCACAGTGTAAGCATGATGTGGTGCTGGTAGATACCAGTAACCCGAAGCCTTATTGAACCACCATTGCCTCTCCTGAAATGGGGTGCTTTTGAGAATACAGTCATCGATTCTGCTATCTCTGACATGCCAAGCAAGTTCTCTACAATGTAAGCTAATTCCACTCATTTTTTTAAGCATTGGACTTGCTATGATAAATTGACCCTAGGTGTGAATGGGTGTGTGAATTTATATATGCATGGGGCCCTTGTGATGGACTGGTGTTGCATCCAGGGTGTATTCTCACTTCACAATGAGTGTTCCCAGGATAGGATCCAAATCCACCTTGACCTTGACCAGGATAAAGCGCTTACTGAAAGTGAGTATGAGTGAACGGTATTCTATTTCATATGGTCACATGACTTTGTTGAAGGTTTGGCATGTGTGCATGAATTCAAAAAAGGCATCCAGGTCATTCTCACCTCCACTTTTCGTATTTCTTAGTTTCTCAACATCTATTAGTGACCTTTTAAGAACTCATAGCAAACATTAGCATTTGGGACACACTCCATAAGTGTGTGTGGGGGTTTGGCAGGCTGCCTGATTTGCATCACCTCCATCCTACAAAGCTGGTAGCAAGCAGAATCCTGCTGTTCAGGCTTAGGGTTTAATGAGAGAGATGAAAGAGGCAGAAATTCATCCAGGCTGCTAACTCGGGGTTGTGTCGTTCGCTCCACCCGACCCCTTACTGCGCCCATCCCATCTTTCCCTCTCCTCTGTCTACAAGGAAGTCCATACCGCTCATCTCCAACATACTCTTTTAGTGAGCAGTATTATTTACTGAGTTTGTTCTTGGCCTGGATGTAAAAACATACTGGCTTCAAATTTCTTCTTGTACTTATCTGTACTCAATGGACCTCACTCATTAAACTGTGTGAGCAAATTTACTTGTAAATCACCTATATGAACATGTACAAAAGAACTGTGGCATTCATGTGAATACAGTTAGTTCAGAAAAATATTCATATTATTATGCACGAGCTCCTGAGTTTGTATAAATTTCATATAAGGAGACTCACTAATGTGGACCTCAACTGATCCGCTTCCAATCTGATAATTGGCGAGGAGTTACTGCAAGCTTATATATGAATCATGTCAAGTATAAAGCAATCCAAATAAAATCCATAAATTAAGATAAGTAAGACTAGTCTTTCTATTAAAAGCACCATATTAAAGGAGAGTTAGTCTGTGTCTATATCTACTGAAGATGTAGCACACACTGTTTAGGAGGTGCTTTCACCATTTAGTCTCCATTTTGTTTTCAGCTGTTTGGAAGCTTTGCCTTTTATGGGGTTTTGTGGACGTCACTAAATATCAATCAGCTGTGTCGTGAGTATGCTTTGTACTTTATTTTGGTATTTGTCAACATACGCATACAAAGTACAGTGTTACTGAAACGTCTGTAAATCTGATGGGAATTTTTAGTTTAGTTAGCCTTTGAAACCATTCACACGACATTACTAAAAGATTGATCAATGATGCCCAGTGGTCATAATACAAGAAAATCACAGCAGCTGATAATTTAACACTTGGACACAAATACTTTAGGACTCAAACACCAAGTAAAAATGATCATGGACTTTTATTGTATTTACAATATGACAAAGGAAACTGACAATTTATTTCTAAAAGTTAGGTTTTGTTCAAAGCTAAAGTGCCAGATCTCAACAAAAATCATCTGATAACAGTATCTACAATCATGGTGCACAATGCACCGTGTAAAAGAACTGACCCTTATTTGGGTCTACAGGCCTCCTGCTGTGAACAAGCAAGAAAGCACACCATTCTGGGCTTATAGGAAATTCACTTTGATCTCAGTGCACTGAAGATAAAAGCAGAGAATATAAATGAACCTGGCCTTAGCGTGGTACAGACGATGGATTTGGTGGAAAAGGAAGGGATTTTGGGTGACTGCATTTCAAATGTCAAAGAAAGAACTCCAGGCTTACAAATGCGACGCCTTGCAGAGAAGAGCACATTTGACATTTCAGCAAGGTGGCATAATTGGACTGCGCACTGCCACCCCCTTGTGGATGGACCCTCTTTGCACAGCCAAGTACAACTGGTGTGCAACTGACAATATCACTGATGAAGGCATAGGAGAAAAAGGGCATCACACTTCATCTAGGGATTTGCTCTTCTTCCGGATCTTCCCCATCTCACCCTGCAGCTGGTTCACAGTCTCAGTCATATTCCGGAAGCTGTCTCGGATATTTCCCATTCCCTCCTTCCTCCAGGATAAACGCAGCTCATCGATCCACTGCAGCACCTCGTCCAGCTGCTCCTGCGTTTCCTTCTGCTCCTCGAGTTCGGCCAGGAGAGCTTGTTTCGCACACATCTCTGCCTCATAAGACTTTTGCAGCTCTGTGATCGAAGCCTCCAGCTTTAAAAGCTGCTCTTTGCTCTCCGGGTATTTCCGGTGCGACTCGTCTTCAGGCAGAAGGACATTTTCAGGCACTGAAAGCACGCTGTTCACCAGAAGAGCTTCCATGCGAATCGACAGCTTCCTGAAGCGTTCCTGCAGGAACTGTAGCAGTTTTTGCGTGGACTCTCGAGTCTTTATGCAAAGCTCTTCAGGTGGATCTTTGCCCTGGGACAGTTTTCGGACAAACACAGACTCGACAACTACTAGCATCTCGTACAAACAGTCCTGGAAGGCGCTGTTCATCCTCATCATGCAGGTCTGAGGAGTGAAGCCGAAGAACTGTGCTTCGTACAGTTTGAGGGAATCTGAGGACAAGGATCCCACTGTGAAACATATTACTAGTTAGATCACATGTATATCAGTAAAAATTTACAATGATTATAAAAAAAAACAAAAAACAAAAAAAACCCCATAAGACTCCGATATGAACATTTCTAGCCGTTTCACATGAAATGAAAGAGACAGGAATTTACCAGTCCTAAGCGAACACTAACTCAATCATAGGTTTGGTTTGTACCAACATTTTTATTGTAACAGCTAATTCAAAAGGAGGTATATGGAGGATGATCTCCATAGTATAAGCCTTATAATAAAAAGAATTATTTATAAAAGAATTATTTAATAAAGAAAAACATCTAATGGTTAATATGGTGAAGTTCTCTGTAAATAAACATTTATTCAGCATTTACGGAAGGTGTCTCCAGCGTCAGTGCTTTGTGAAAGTTAGTTTTCCACCACAAGAAAGTCTTCAAGATGGAGGACTTTCCAGATTCTCAGTAACATGATAAACTGCATTTTTAAAAACCCTTTTTTAACTTCAAAAGATAGGGAAAAAATGACTGGGTGGTGAGGATGTGACTGTTATACACATAAGGCTGCTACAACATAATTGATAACGAGAACTAATTTGTTTTGTGAACATTGCAAATATAATCAGCTGAAACGTGTGATGCATCATTCTGTTATAAGAAAAAAATAAATGACAGGGTGGTGTGAAGTGGCTTTACTCAGTAAGGTGGGTCATTTATGGTTGGTTGGTTGTTACACCAATTTGCCTAATACAATGTAAAAAATTAATAAGCATGCATGCAATGTTTGGAAAATAGAGGTTCATGTTTTACTTAACTATTCTCAAATTTTGGCACAAATTTTGCACCTTAATTGGTCAGTCTATCATATAGTATTCAATTTATAAAATTCAACAAATACAACGTGTTGATTTTTTCTTTGGACATCTGTTACTGGGCTCGGCAGACAAAAACACTGGCTTTGCTTCCAACTCAATGATATTTTCCATCAATAACATTTACACTTCCACATTACCTGCCTGTTATTGATAGATGCCAGTGGTGACATTTTACAATGCGAGTATGTAGTCATGCCGCCGGAAATAGTCATCAGTGTCCCAATGTGTAGTGAGCCAGATTCCTTACCAACGCCTGAACTCGTGTGCACGATCTACTGATTCACGACCAAGGGAGCTGATTGAGATGGACCCTTGGTTTTCGATGTCAGTTCTGACATCAGTCTTTTTCCTCTAAATGACCCATTTCCCTTTAAATGACATTATAATTCTATAAAACTATACAAAACATGCACTTGTCATTAGTTAAAAAAAACAAAACCTATGAATATAGTACAAGACAAATATATTAAATACATCATGAAAGTCTGATCAATAAGTATTAACAGAACATGACTAAAATATTGGCGAAAAAAATCATTTACTGAGGAATAGATTTGTAATATGCAAATGAGCAGATATTTAATATTCTAATATTTAATTTGCATAATATTAGAGGAAATTACTTTGAAAAGCATCATATGTTGTGGTACTTGGCTTTAAGGTCAAATAAACTAGAAAATATGACACACACACACACACACACACACACACATATATATATATTAGTTTTGTTTGTTTGGCTGTAACAGACATTAGCTAGACTTCTTTCACAACACAACAAACAAGCACGCGCGCACAATGTATTTACACATAAGCGCTTTAACACAGAGACACATTAATTAGGAAAACAATATATATATATATATATATATGTATATAACCCTAAAAATTATAAACATGTTTAAGTTTCTCACTGTCTGCTTCACGGTCTTCCGCCATTTCCGAAGCCCGCGCGCCAAATTGTTTTTCTTCGTGGCCTTGATGACGACGCGGTGACGTCGGTGCTCCGCCCTCTAGTGGTCAGGATGTATTCCTGTCCTGTTTCTCGACTAGCAACGTTTCAAAATAATTTATAAATATGAATGCGCCGCATGAAAATACAAACCCACAAAATTTCCCTATATCAGAGTACCAATAAGAGAATGTCATGTTTCAGTAACCGGGACGAATCAGAAAGTGACACTTAATCGTTTAAACACAGGCAGCGGGGAGACAGATTGAATCCCAAATGCCTCCTTATTTTATTATTTAGGGCACTACATAGGGTGTATCACGCTTTATTCAAAAGCTGGTATAGGTAACATATATAGAAAGCAGCGAGCTATTTGGGATTTAGCCAATTAAAACGTTTCAGTTTGATCGGAAGCGCAACTGCGCGGCCAATCATATTGCAGCGCGTGCCCCTGGTCTCTCTCAGTAGCCAATAAGAGATGTCTATATCTCAAACCCCACCCTCTTCATTTGTTTCTCTATGTAACGACGTGTCATGAGATACCGGAAGTGTAACAGTCGTCAGGCCAAAAAATGGCTTACCAGACATTCCAGCAAGAATATTTACAGATCCCCGTGGTTACAAGGACGTACACAACTGCTTGTGTGCTCACTACAGCGGCTGTTGTAAGTAAAATACATAAACTATCTAATATTTTAACATTTAGGGTTAGTTTGTAGGGAGTAACGAGTTGGCTCGTTAGCTAGCTAGTTAGCTTAGCGGTTAGCTAACAGCTGTGAGTTATAACATGGTGTGTCACAAATAGCGCTGTTCGTGTGTGAGCTGGTTATATAACAGTGGCAGATTCAAGAAAAGGGAGTGATCTTGTAATAAACAGACAGATTTCCAGTATGATGCCCTCATGACATTATGGTCGAGAGTGAAAAAGTTCACCTGTACAAGTCAGCTCGATCATCTAACTTCTGTCTAACTCAGTGTTAAAGTCAGCACGCATGTTTCTGCATCATCCTGGACTGTTGATTGAAGAGATGGTTGCTTTACCCTTTTTGTGAATATTTTACTAACTACAGAGTGCTTTCTCTATTTCAGATGATTTCATATAGTCTTTTACCTTTCACTTTCACAGAAGACTTGCAACACGTTGATAAATAAGGAATAAAACACTTCAGGATGTGCTGTTATAGGAAAATAATCAACGACGGGGTGGTGTGATGTGGCCTGACATGAAACGATGTTACTGTTACCAGCCTGAAGTCTTTTATTGCTCTTGTACTGCAGATTTCCAATTTCTTTTATACTTTTTTCATACTTTTTTTTTATCCATTTACAAATACAGGGTGTGAAACATCATGACACAAGATATTTTCTGTTCTTTTTTTTGTGTTGAGTTGCCAAATACAAAGAACCAAAATGTCCTCACGTTGCTGTTTAGTTGTTTATCTAAATCAGTAGTCGGTTTTGTTTAACATCCATCTCTCTCATATTTCCTCCCCACAGCAATTAGAGCTCATTACACCTTTTCAGCTGTACTTCAACCCTGAGTTGATATTAAAGCACTACCAGGTGAGTGTGTTCTTCTTCATTCAGATATTTCACTCTTTCAGAAGTCAGCACTGAATAACGTGAAACACGCTGTTCTTCGCAGGTATGGCGGCTCGTGACCAACTTTCTATTCTTCGGCCCTGTCGGCTTCAACTTCTTGTTCAACATGATATTTTTGTATCCTTCATCACATGTTCACTTTTGCAACTGGGAACATGTATGCTGAAGGAATGCTATCAGTTTCAGTGTCCTTAACCTGATCATCACAGATACCGCTACTGTCGAATGCTGGAGGAGGGCTCGTTCCGAGGCAGAACCGCTGACTTTGTCTTCATGTTCCTGTTTGGGGGCCTTCTCATGACTGTATCCTTGACTGTAATTTTGGTAACTGCTGTGGTATAAAGGGAACAACACGCTTTTGGGTGTGATTTTTATAGAAAAAAAAAAAGTCAACTTCAGGGTGGTGAAAGTAACTCTGCTTTTCATCAACCCCCATCACTGATCATTTTCCCTATAACAGTACATCCTGGAGTGTTTTATTCCATACTTCACCGCTAAAACAGTTCTCTTCTTTGCCATGAAAGAGTGAAGCTGGAAATGGAAACTCGAGTATCAAAATTATTTCCAAAGCTCTAGGTTGTTGCATATTCATTTTTCTTTCCTTAATGCACATGTAGATATTTGGCATGTTTGTGAGTCTTGTGTTCCTAGGCCAGGCGTTCACTATCATGCTCGTGTATGTGTGGAGCAGACGCAACCCCAACGTGCGCATGAACTTCTTCGGCCTGCTCAACTTCCAAGCCCCTTTCCTGCCATGGGTCCTCATGGGATTCTCCCTGCTGCTGGGCAACTCCATCATCGTCGACCTTTTAGGTACATATTCAAATTAGCCCAATACTTCAGGCTTATTAGTGTTGTTATTGTAGACTTGTTGGTGCTGGTGGAGCTCAAATAATATCCAACACTGGTTATGCTTAGATAGCTTTCAGGAGGAGTAAGAATTGGTAATTGTTTGCGATATGCCTTTTTATTCTATGCAGGCATTGCAGTGGGGCATGTGTATTTCTTCCTGGAGGATGTATTTCCCAACCAACCCGGTGGAGGCAGATGGCTAAGAACTCCTTCCTTTCTGTGCGTTCACAAGTGTTTAATTCCTATTAAACAGCACAATTTTTTTTAATTATGTATGAATGACTCGTCACACTTCTAACTGTTACAAAACTCTGACACTGGAGACTCCTTCCATACATGTTGGATATACAGATCCATGCAAAATCTACACCATAGCAATGATTACACACATTTTTAAATTGAGTTTATGTGGACTGTCCACCACACAAGTCCTTGTGTAAGTGGTCACTATCGAAATGAAAACATTAGATCCAGTGCATTAATGTAATCTTACTGTCAGAGCTGCTGGTTTTGAAAACTAATCAACACCTTCTGACCAATTAGAATCGAGAATTCGTCAGTGTTGTCGTATAATGGAATTATACAATCCTTCTTCTTTTCGCAGTAAAATGCTGTTTGACACACCAGAGGAAGATCCGAACTACAACCCCCTTCCGGAGGATCGTCCAGGGGGGTTTCCCTGGGGTGAGGGCCAGCGTCTGGGGGGTTAAACTTCAGCGCCGCCACTCCGAGCACACCTCCATGGACTCCTACTCGTATTCTCTTGTGCTGTAAGAAAAGACTGGGACTCGATTCACTCATCTTGAGCGAGGCCTGCAGTGTACGTGCGGGTACTTTTGTTCCCCCTCCAAGCTGCTTGCAAGACCCAGATTGACACTCGGACTGCGTGTGTGCGTTTGAGAGAGAACGGGAAGTTTCAGCGCTGTTGCTCTTGCAGTTTTTGTTTTTTCCGTCGTGTCGTGCAAAAGTGATCACTAATGTGGAGCTACTGCAAAGAAAAAAACGCTGGATTGACTGAAGCCAGAGCAATTGTAATTTTACTTTTTTTTTTTTTTTTTTTTTTTTTTTTTCTACAAAAATAAATGTATATAAAACATGCAAGTATCTTAAAATATTGGCTGAACGTTTTTTCTGGATGAATATTAAGAGTCTTCTGATCTCTGTAAAAAAAAAAAAAAGTTTGGGGTGTGCAAACAATCAAATTCTATCAAATAATTCAGCAAATTAACAATAATTATTAGAAAGAATTAGTTTACAGACAAGTTTAATAGTCTTATTTGCTTTAATGTTATGTATTTGGCCTCATACCTATTAACAAAAAAATAAAGAAAGAAAATGCTGTTTAAATAGCAGCAGGTGGTTCAGTATGTAGCGAAACTGCAGTTTTCAGTTCTTTTCTACACCAGAGTAATCATCATGCTGACATGCTCTGATCAGGGAGGGATCACATTGTGCAGCTGAAACTATCGACAGAATCAAATTTTCATAAATAACCTGGAGAAAACAAATCCAGCGTTGCTGGATTTGCATCCAGCTGTGGATTTTTATATTTTTATGTTAAGAAACCACTGAGGGTTTGTAATAATTTAAATGAAATCTTTATGGTTTAAAGGTCACTGATATATTTACAGGGTTTGCTCACATGCTTGAAATACTTTTTTTTTTTTTTTTGCAGAATTTTAGATAGTGGGCTAGAGAATGTTGATTTGTTTTATTGTAAGTAGAACCAATAACATCTGGTATAAAAAAGAAAAAAAAAGTTTTTATAGTTTCAGAATTTTACAACTAACTTTCCTTCAAAGATTGACTTTGAGAGCCAGTGAAGAGCAAGTGAAGCAACCAAGCATCGAAGGGTAATGCACAACATGAATCTACCACCACCATGCTTCACTGTGCGGACGATGTTCTCGTGGTTGTGAGCCGTATTGGGTTTCCACCAAACCCAGCACTTTATGTGGGTTTAGCTATTTATCATTTGGACTGATCTGACCAGAGAACCTTCTATACATGTTTGCTGTGTCTCCAAAATGCCTTTTGGCAAACTCCAAACTTTACCATAAAGTCCAGATTTGAGGAGTCTTCAGGCTATGGTAGTCTGGTGAACAGCTTCTCCCATCTAAGCTGTGGATCTTTCAGGCTCCTTTAGGGTTACCCTTTGGCCTCTTGCCTTGTTCTCCGGCTAATGCCCTCCTTACTCCTCCGTACTTCACTTTTGGGGAACGGCCTCCTCTAGGCAGAGTCGCAATAGTAGTACTTTTTCAAACAATGGATTTAATAGTGCTCTGCAAGGCCCTGTACCTGCTTTCTAACATTACGCCATTATTCCACTTATACTGGCTAAAAAACGAAAGCTACAGGCTATTGTTACAGTGGTTACAAGTTCAGCAGGAAAGAAATTGACAATCTCTTGCTATTTATAACTTTTGAACCTACAAATTACTATCTGATTAATTGCTAGAACACTGGCTAGCTAACAACTAACAACTAGCTAATGCAAGCTGTGCAGAAAAGTAGATACGACATCAGTGACATCTGATTAGATGTTTAAAAACTTAGTTAATCATTTTAGTCATCTAGGATTTGCAGTTTGCATGAAGGAATCAGTAGTATTGACCAGGAATTTTATTTAGCAGTGTTTCTCCAAAAGAAAGTCACTTGATGATGCTCCTCCATATTACACAAGCCATTGGTTTAGTTCATATTCACAGTATCTAGACAGTAGCTACTGTGCTGTGTGGTGTATTATAGATAAAAAAGTGAATTGTTATATTTAAATATTTAACCCAGGTACATCCCTGTGAAATACATGGAAAATTACAAAAGTCAAACAGGTTATTTAAAAGAAAAAAAAAAGAAAGAAAATATCAAATCAGACTACATAAATCTCTTTGCAAAAGAGACATCAACATCCTCCTGAAACAAAGTGCTAAGTTGGAAGGAGGTCCAAAGTTCTGTGCAGAATCTCTAAAAGAAGTTTTGTACTTCTTGGAATTCTCTGTTGTCTTTTCCTTACGAATGTGCAGAAAGATTCATCTTTTATCCCACATCATCATAGTCTTCATTGTCCTGATGGAGCTCATCAACATCGTCGTAGTTTTCCGACCCGTTGTCTGACTCGTTCTGCAAAGGAGGCGGGTCCACCTCCAGGTAATCCGGCAACGACGCAACGTCTTCGTAGCTGCATGGCGCTGCAAAAAAGAAGCATGTGAATAAACACCAACTCAGATCAGATCAACCATTATGAGATGAAGTCTATTTTTTATGGTGAAGATTCCATGTCTGTACAAAATGCAGTCACAATAATGAAAACCAGTACAAACTGTATTGCTTTTCATTAGCGACATGCAGAACAAACATACCACACTGAAAAGCAAAACCTTTATTTCATTGCCCTTAAATTGTTCGATCTCTTTAATGAAAAACATTCAGCAGGGGATTGGATTTTAAGAAGTAAACACTGGATCTGCGTCAGAAGTGTTGCATTGCATTTCATTTTTATCAGTCTGTTGCAGCCGTGATATACTGAAATGCAGTCACTCTCCAAGCTAAGCTGTACTCGGAGAGAAGAGATTGAAAATGTCCAGGAGAGATAGCCAATTGTGTATTGTATAACAAGTTTTTCAACAGTGTGATTGCTTTTCACGCTGGCACTGAATCTTCTCCATAATTTTCAACCTCCATTTGTCATGCTAAAGAACATCTACTCTATGTACACTACACAGCTGAAAGTTTGTGGACACCTGACCATCATACCCATATGTGTTTTTTGAGCATTGCATTCAAGAATTAGTCCCCCCCTTTACTGTTATTATAACTTCCACTCTCCTTGGAAGGCTTTCTACTAGATTGTGGAGTACGGTTGTGGGGATTTGCCTATTCAGCCAGAAGAGCATTAGCGAGGTCAGGCTCTGATGCTGGGTGAGAAGGCCTGGCATTCCAATTCATCCTATAGGTGTTCAGTGGGGCTGAGGTCAGGACTCGAGCAAACGATGTCTTCACTGACCTCACTTGTCATGCTGGAACTAATGTTGGCCTTTTTTGTTCCACCAAAGGGAAATTGTAAAGCTACAGCATACAAAGACATTCACATGGTGGCTTAGTATTTAGCATGTTTGCCTTGCACCTGTGGGGTTGGGGGTTTGAATCCCGTCTCCATTCTGGGTGCACAGTGCTTGCATGTTTTCCCATGCTTTGGGGTTTTCCTCCCCAAAGGTAAGGCATGGGTTGTAGGCTAATTGACATTTCCAGATTGTTTGTAGGGTGTGAATGTGTGTGTGTGACTGTGCCCTGAGATTCCTGGGATAGGCTCCAGGCTCTCCTGTAACCCTGTGTAGAATAAGTGGTATGGAAAATGAATGGATGGTGGGTCCACCTTGCTCAGTTTCAGCAGGAAAAAAAGTGACTGCTGCTATCTATATACTAGAAGGTGATATAAACTGAAAACATGAGTTGCTTAATGAACAGCTGAGGTTTGTAATCATAGTAATTCTCTACTCCTTCTGAATGCTATATACTCACTATATTTCACACTGAAAATAGTTTCCCTCTGTAGGGATCGAAAGTAAAAGTAATTTGGAAAGCACTTCCCTTTTTAAAGCTGAAACCAGTATCAAGTTAATAATGAGCAAACTAAGTAAGCTTTGAAAAAAAGAAAGTCCCTACATTTTGATTACCACCATTTTGGGGGCTGTTACCAGAAGGGCTAAGGGCTGTTACCAGAAGGGCTAAGGGCTTTTACCAGAAGCAGAGATCAAAACATACAACTTACATCAAAGATTATTTGATGCAGAACTGTTTTAATCTACAATTTATTCTTCAATTTGCTATGGCTAAACAGAAGGTTTTGTGCATTTACCTGATGCAGCCATTTTGTCATTCAGCATAATCAACTGGCCGTTGTCTAAAAAAGAAAAAAAAAGAAATATATTTACTTGGTAAATAATAATAACTCTTTTGAAGCGCCTTTTAAAGTTGTTACTTGGTGTGGATTGACTCTCGACAAATGAACACTTCAGAATAGACAGCAGAGGGTAGTATAGACCTCAAACGTTGACCATCAATAATCTGTCATTAATTTCGAGACTGATTTTCAGACTGTGCATAGGAGGAAAGTCATAAAATGAAAGGTCTAGCCATGTGTGTGTGTGGTGTAAACTTATGTGTGTAGCCAAAAAAGTATGGAATTCAGATTCACCAGTCTAACAGACCAGACTTTTTCACAGCATGCAAATTTCCTTTTGGGGATGTAAACGACTCCCTGAATATCCAATCAGTGGACTGTGGGTATAAAGATAAGAATATTGAAGGAATACTCCAGCTTTTTTTTTTTTTTCAAAACCTCATTTCTACTGAATTTTTAGTACGTTTGTTTACCACAGAAAATCATTTTGACGCACAACCTGTTTACTTAAAACTTGATAAGGTGTTGGAGTGCCAAGATATTTATAACGCATGTCACTGTAGAAAGTTTTATTAATTCTTCAGTCAAAGATATTTGTAAATTAAGCTCAACATCTGTAATAATTTATCAGAAGAATTTGTGGTTGTGTATTAAGTGTAGCCTGATCACACAACCTTTGGGAATGTCTAAGTAACTGGAACTTTTTTACACTGTACACTGTACAACTCCATGTTTGAATAGTTGGATAAAAATTTCATTTCTCAGTACAAGTAAAAATATCAAAATCTTTGGCTCTAGTAATCACAGATATGGTGCATATGTAGAGACTGGGGCATTTGGTTAAGCTATCAAAGACAAGCGCATCACAGCAAAATCCTCCTTCCCTTGTACTGCAAGTGGCCACTAGCGTGACTTAACTGATGCACACTTCTGAGTCAGGATAACTGGAAGTGGTTGCATTTCAAAAACACTACTGGAACACAAGGTAAGAACAAGGTGCTTCTTGAATCATAACAAAAAAAACAAACAAACCCAAAGATAATTTTTCAAATGTTATTCCAACTCACCATTTTGAAGTTGGTCCACATCATCATAGCTCTCTGAGGCACTGTTGTTGTCCTGAAAGCTGATGTGGGTCTCAGGCGGATTGCTGATAACAACGTCCTGTAAACAGGAAGTTTCATTTGCTACCGTAAGGTTTTCAGGGATGTCCTCATAACTGTTGGTCACTGGAAAACAACACAGTATTGGACAATTATTAATCATTAGCATTTCTGAATACTGAATATGACTGAATATTATTTAATCACTACTTTATATATTTATTTGAATTTCAAATGCAGTCTCAGATCGATGCACGAGGAACGTAGGAATGACAAACTGAACAAAAAGGAAGATTAAAAAAAGAAGTGATACCAGAAAAGGGGGGTAAAGAAGGATATATCTGTTAGTGACAGGAAAGACAGAAACATGTGCTCATTTACTGAAATGCAAATATACAGAAGTATCTTTTTAGTATCTTTCACACATGACTGACCAATATTTAAATAAACCGAATCCTTTCATTTTGCTTTATTTTTTGAAACAAAAAAACGAGATCCTTTACAAAGTCAGTCATAAACCTCTATTACGGGTACGCTTTGGAGATCCAGTGCAAAAATAATGAAGCGAAATTTGGACATCAAACATGTTGTTACATTTAAGATACATGGAAAATTTGTTCAGTGTAACAATTAAAAATTTCGTTTTGTTTTTGAGGATAGGCAGGGGCTTGGTGGGACTTTAATAGGAACACCAGTACCCCTGATCATCAATGCAATTTGCCAATCACATGGCAGCAGCACATTGCATAAAATCGTGCAAATACAGGTCAAGAGCTTCACATGTTCACATAAAACATCATAATGAAGAAAAAATGTGATCTCTGTGACTTTAATGTGGCATGGATGTTGGTACCAATTCAGTTCAATTCAATTCAGTTTTATTTGTATAGCGCTTTTAACAATGGACATTGTCACAAAGCAGCTTTACAG
>CM074971.1:13310481-13340401 GCA_037577455.1 Pangasius macronema | reverse complement strand
TGTGTGTGCACTTGGACGGGTTAAATGCAGAGCACAAATTCTGAGTATGGGTCACCACACTTCACTTCACTTCACTTCTCGTGAACGCGCGTTGGAGATCTATGTGGAAGTGAAAATATTTTGTGAATAAAGACTTAATTTTAGTTAATTTTGTGCACACAAAGCATTCATATTGCTTCATAAAGTTGGGATTAAACCACTGGAGTCACATGGATTACTTTTACAATGCCTTTATGAACTTTTTGGTGCTTGAAGGTTTTGGTTACATGGACTGTCAATGGAGGGACAGAAATCTCCCAGGTTTCATTAAAAATATCTTCATTTGCGTTCCGAAGATGAATGAAAGTCTTATGGGTTTGGAACGACATGAGGGTGAGTGATGACAGAATTTTCATTTTTTGGGTGAACTAGCCCTTTAATATCATCACCTCTATTTATATTAGTTCCCCTTTTCTGCAGCGCACACTTTGCTGAGGCATAACCGAGCTGATGTTTCCTGAGAGGAAAATAATCATACTTGTGTTTACTAAATAGCTTCGCTGTCTTTAAAGTTAAGTCATTTCATGCAGCTCCAGTACACACTGACAAGCTAAAATGTCTTTTTATCTTTGCTTCTAAGGCCCAAAAACGCCAAGTCATACTTTATCCATAACACACAACATCCTGTCCAATAAAGCAGGAAAAAGAAGTTATTTGCATGATATAATTATTTGTCAGTCAAACTGGACTTATTTGAAACAGTAATTCCCGACATAAACAACTTTAACTGAAAATGTTCCTTTCACGTCGTTCAAGTTACAAGACTTGCTTAGACTAAGAACTCAGCAGAGTGGGTGAAGTAAATTATAAAGACAATAAAATTACATTTCTACAAATAAATTCTAAAAGAAATGCACAATAAATAAATTCATTATGGTGTAATTTCAAGATTACATTTAAGATTTTTTTTTAACTATAAGTTCTACCATTGTAAACAAATCTTGAAAAATAAGAGAAAAATTTCTGATAAATTATGTATGTATGTATATGTGAAATATATATATATATCATTCAGGTTTCCATTTTAATGGCGACATTAGAATACAGTTTACTGCAGTCAACTGCATTATAAATGGCTATACAATTACAAAAAAAAAATGTGTCCTTCTGAGTGAATTTTTGGAGGTTTAACCCTTTAACTCTATCAGAAATAGTTGCAAGTAGAACTTTTTTGGGAAACTAAGAGCTGTTAACTGTGCAAGAACCCTTCTGCTTTTTACTAAGAGTATACTGAGAATAAAAATACACACACACACACACACACACACAAAAAAAAAAAAAAAACAGGTCTGTGTGTCTATAGCAAAAGTACTACTTTAAGAAATATATTTTCCATCAGTTACCTTTATCTTCTTCTTGGATCTTAAACCTCCATAACCATTTAAACGACCGAGACAGCGCGGCTGATTGAAGAGTGTGTGAGAACAGTGACTTAACTTCTCAAAAATAAAAGCTTCCTGTTGATCTTCCTCGAAACCTATCATCCCTCCCACAAGAACTGACTGCTATGTTACTTACAAAGTCAGTAGTAGGATTTCAGTAGTAGGACTGCAGCNAATGAAAGAGAGGGATGAGGAAGATGTACCCGCTGTCATTAGTTGTTCTACTGCATGGTGTAATATTAGTACTTAATATACAATAATTCATATACAAGAAAATCACCAAATACTAAAAAGGATTAGAGGATTATCCAGTATGCCTAATCTGCAACTGATTTTGTAATCAGGAAAAATGAACGTGGTATAGTATACACATGCTGGCTATTTCAGACGCAGCAGATTATCTTTTTATTGCACAGTATGTGTTAGACATCTTGTAGTACCGGTGTATGTACCTGACCTCAGGCTTCCTTTTGGCTGGATATTTTTACACACACACACACACCACACACACCACAGCGCTGTTCAAGTCAGATTGGTTAATTAATTAATTTGTTAATTCATTTTCTCTAACCTGATCTCTGGAAAATAGTTCTAGCTGTAATATTTATAAGTCATAAGTTTATATTAACACACTCATTCTAATACAAATATGTTTAAACAGTAACATCTTACACAGGGACTTGTATGGCGAACACTATACATTATCTAAACTAACAATAAACAGATTACAAAAATGTATTGTGTAAGAAAATCTTTTTGTAATGATTATGGAAGGAGTCTCCAGTGTCAGTGCTTTGTAATGGTCTGTACATTAATGGTCTGTAATGTAAAGGAGTTCATTGGAGTCTGGCACAAAAATAATTTATTGTACTTAAATTGGGATTTTGTGTAGACAGATATACAGGAACAAATAGTCCAGAGAGCAACAGAAATCAAGATAATGATTCATGATAAATTCCAGTAAGTAAGTATGGACACTGTACATGACAGGGTTAATAAATATAAAAATGTAATTGTTGGCACATTGCTGTGGTATAAGAGGAATAAAGCACTTCAAGATGTGGAAAATAATCTACTTTGTGGTGGGAACGGTAAATCCGCTTCGCGTCAGGCAGCATCACACCAACACACTGTCACTGATCATTTTCCTATAACAGCACATGCTTTTGTATTTAATTCCTTACTTGGTGCACAATGAGGTGTTTAAAAAAGCCTAATGCTGCAGTGCCTGATACACTCATACCACAGCAGCTCTAACTAACCTGCCACCACCATAACATTGGTGTCAAAGCTGTTCTGAGTTCCAGATAATATATACAAATAGTATCTGTGAAGTGGTAGTTCTGTCGTGTAGGGATATTTAAAGACGTTTAACACGTGTAACTGTATAAACACTGTCATTCAGTAAACATATGGATGTTTCACGTGGATAATGGTAAGATCACTAGGTAAACATGATAGAATAAACTGTCAGTGTATAGCATGTAGTTCTGAATTCAGTGAACATAAATACTGAATAGTTTTCTGGAGAAAAATGCAAAGAGAGCTAGGTGTAGTATTGTTTAAAATTTTTTAATAATATCACATCAGTAACATAACCCATCTCCTCCCAATAGACTCGCGCATGCGCAGTGCGCCTTGTTTCTACAATGACGTTGCCTAGTCTATGGTCGCTTGTTTTGTTTGGCACTCCCTAGTTTTGTTTCTTCGAGCCGGCGATTAAAAGTCTGCCCCGGAGAAGCTATGGCCGAAGAGGCCTCGGGAGCCGCCCGGCCGCCTGAGCACGACGGTAAGACGCGTGGGACGTTAAATGTTTTAATTTTCGGCTTATTTTCGGTTGACTCCCTCTATGTAGGCCCAAGGGCCTGTGCGCGTCCCCGTACTCGGCGGCGCGCAATAAACCGGTGACGCGCTCGCGCTTAGCAGTTAGCGTTTCAGCCTCAGTTTTATGTCACCAAAGTTGTTTTCCACCAGCATTTTAAAATATGGGATTAGTCTTAGCAAGTGTACTTTCACAGTTGAGCTTCCTAGCATTAGCCAGTATGCTAGCATTTGCAGGCGCGAGGCGAGCTGTCACTCTGCTGCTGAACTTTGACAGCATCGATTTCATCCAAGATCTGGGTTTTGCAGTGATGCAAAGTCTGTGCATGGTGATAAAGAACTGATCACCATGCCAGCTTGATAAACTTCAGAGCAAACCCCCAGGATTTTGGTGCATTTTTGGGATTACACTTGCATGGAGATGCTATTATCCTGTACATTGCTCTCTTGTGTGGCGCTCATAAACTAAAATGATCCTGAGCCTGGGTCTGTACTGATAACACACTGACACACGTGCTTGGTTGTCACTCTGTACATCATATGAAACCTATTAAAGGAGTGGCTCATAGCATTTACACACTTTCTTTTTATTTTTGTGTACTCAGTATAATAGTATAGCAATACCAGTATGTTTTTTTGTTTACTTGCTGCTACCAGTGATCTCCTCACACAGAGTTTTATGTTTAAGATGTCATGCAATTTAAACAGTTTAAATCTTTAATAGAGAGCACAGGGATGGCCAACCTGAGAGTGCAGAGCAGTGAGCATTAAACATGCTGCACCTTGACCTACAATCAAACTGGCTCAGTGGTCACATAACTGAACTGCTCTCTCTCTCTCTCTCTCTCTCTCTCTCTCTCTCTCTCTCTCTCTCTCTCTCTCAAAATGCAGCAGTTTCTCTGCATGCTCACTTCACAGTTCCATGTTCGCAAATACCATTTTGTGCATNCATTTCATGGCACCTTGGGCCCATTTTTTGATCACACTCTCTGCTGCCTATTAGACATACTGTCTATATGTCATAAATATATAGGAAGCTGCTGTGGTTCTTCCTCTTCATATTTTCCCAGAGCACAGTTTGTCATCTGCTTTGCTTTGAATAGTTGTGAAATGTGTTCATTAGACAGATGATGTACACTAGCTTATGACATACCGTACTAGTCACAATACTAACGTCAGTGTCGATGCATCATTGGTTGACTCTCAAGACCAGGGACACTGGTAGGGATTTTGAAAATCCCATGCACTATTTTGTACTGCAACGTAAAAAAGCAGTATTATGTCTTATTTATGTCCAAGTCCAGACAAATGTAAAGTTGCTTGATGAGCATATTTGCCACGGAGATGATGACCTGAGTGTCTAATTTACTGACTTGACTCGGACCAATTGCTTGGGGCTCATGCAGAGAAGTATAAGCCATTGTCAAGTCCTCTCTATTCCAGATCATTATATAGCAATATGAAAATCTTTCCTTGTAAGAACTTGTAAGACATTATGCACAGATCTCTGATGACACATGCTACCCATCCCAAACTGATAAAAACCCATCCATCACTTGGCATTCTAAGGTGGGGCTTTTAATGAGTTAATACAAATCAGTGCACTGACGTAGGCTAATTAATACAGCAAGTGGAAATTGGTTGTTTCAGTCTATTTCAGTAATGGCTTAACAACTGGCTAATGATGCAAATGCCCCAGCAAGTCATGAACATCTTCCATGACTCAGTAATCATAGTTTTTATTGTTTTACCAAAATGATCTTACATGCTGTAGCTTTAACCACAGCAATAAAACATTGTTTTCCATTGGGGGTATTGGGACCAGTTAGCACAATAACCCCGTGCTAACTCTAATTCATCACACATTGACTTTGGGGTGGTTTGGCCCAAGAATCGGGTACGTTTGTTGAAGTCCTCTTGAAAATGTGGGTCTGGGGCTTGCTTCAATCGAACCCTGGTGAGGTCCACATAATGTGTGGAAGCTATCCAAACTAAGCACTATGAGCAGAGTAATGTGATTAGTTCAATGTGTCACTTTACTACCAAAAGACAATACAATATGTGGCCAGAAGTTTGTTGACACCTTACCACTACACCCATATGTGCTTTTTGAACATCTCATTCTAGATGTATTCCCCGTTTTGCTGTTATAATAACCTCCACTCTTCCACTCGATTGTGGAGCATGGCTGTGTGGATTTGTGTTCATTCAACCACAAGAGCATTGGTAAGGTCAGGCACTGATGTTGAGTGAGGAGGTGTTCCAGTTCAACACAAAGGTGTTCAGTGGGGTTGAGGTCAGGGCTCTGCACAGGACACTTGAGTTCTTACACTCCAACCTTGGCAAGCCATGTCTTAATGGACTTGCTTTGTGCACAGGGGCATTGTCATGCTGGAACAGGTTTGGGCCTCTTAGTTTCAGTGAAGGGAAATTGTAATGCTACAGCATAGAAAGACATTCTTTACAATTGTGTGCTTCCAATTTTGAGGCAACAGTTTGGGAAAGGCTCACATATGGGTGTGATGGTCAGGTTGTTTTAGTTGCTCATTTCAATTCTTTCACCACACTCTTGTCTCTAGCATGAAGTAAACATTGCAGCATGATTGCAAGTTGGCTTATTTGAATAGGAATTGTTAAATGCCATATGTAATAAATTCCTCAAGGATGCAAGGTGCATTACTCTTGGTGTTGTATCAGAAATGAGACTTTGTTTCAGACACGAATCATTCAGGACACTATAAATGGTAGTCTCTGTGATTCCTGTTCTGTTTCGGGATCGGAACATATTTGCTTTTATAGTTAAAATTAAATTCCTGTTCCGTATCTAAGGGAAAAAATAACTTTGGCGCTGTCTTCATTTTGATTTTATGGTTCAGCACGCATGGTAAAAAAGGATTTTTGATGACTCGTCAGCACTACCAGTCAAACACCTAGACAGGCTGTCACTTTGACGTCCTATTTCAAAAGAAATTACGTCAACATGCAGAATTATTTCAGCACTCTCACTCTCACTGTTTTTACACTGCCATCATTTGGGGAAACACTGCTGTTTGAAGCAACAAATAACAAACAAATATCACAGAACACCGTACTACGATTTACCATCATTATTCGTAGGTAATCGATTTTATCGGTATTATTACCATTATGTCCGTTAGATGTGCATTAGTAGGCCATTATTGATGATACATTATTCACATACTGTAACAATGTGATCGAAATAATAATAGTAATTTATTATTATTATTATTTTTATTATTATGACACGTATATAATCCCTACACGACTATAATTTAACAGTTCGTAGGTATTTTACACTTATTAGTATGTAATTTTATATTAAACATTTACAGTGCATGCTCATGTATACATGCACCTGTGCTTCTGACATTTCTTTTATAATCTTATTCCGGCTTAAAGATGGGGCTATTTTTATCTTGGTAGCACAACACTGTCCAAAAAAGCTGCTTGCTCAATCCAAAATGGAGCACAGAGGTAGTGATGGTGTTTTGAATGAATGCTATCATTCTGTAAGAGTTGCCTGTGGTACAGTTTGATGTGCATCAAGCAAGGGTGGTTCTATGATTTTTTTTTTTTCCATGGGGAGCCAAGGGGGGATTTAAAAAAAAAAAAAAGAAAAAAAAAAAAACCCAGCTGAGGATATACATATGTGTGGTGGGCCTCTTCAGATGCCTGCATCTTTTCCTGTAATGTATTTTGGGGCTTTTGGTCACATGTGATGATCATAAATATTTCCCTAATCGATCAAGCTTCATTTTCAAACCTGGATTCTGTAAACTTGCAACATTTTCTCACTTGGCCCAAATACTTAAGTCAACACCCAGGACCAGTTCTGGGTTTGTTTGGGAGAGGGGCTCATAATGGTGTTGAAGAATTCCTTCTGAATGACTATTCAATTACACAATGTGGCTAAAAGTTTGTGGACACTTGACCATCACACCTATATGAGGACCTTCCCCAAACTTCCCACAAATTGTACAGGATGTCTTTGCGTGCTGTAGCATTACACTTTCCCTTGGTAAGATATCCACAAACTTCTGGCCATATATTGTATTTTCTTTTGGTAGTAAAGTGACATGTTGAACTAAAGTGTAATGAGACGAGTATCACGAATCAAACCTATCGAAGGTGTGTAATACACCTGGAGTGGTCCCAACGATTGAAGGAAGCCCCAGACCCACATTTTCAAGAGGACTTCAACAAACGTACCTTGGGCCAAACCACCCCAAAGTCAATGTGTGACCTGGAAACAATCTATCTTGCTCACATGGCTCACAGTGAATGAAATGTGGAGAATTTGAGTTAGCACAGTGTTATTGTTCTAACTGGCCACAATACCCCAATGCAAAACAATGTTTTATTGCTGTGGCAGGGCTTCTCCAGCAGCGTATTGAGGATCTGGAGCAGGAGCGGGCCGAGATCCTCAAGCTGAAACAGCAGCTGGAGATGGAGTTCAACCAGAAGCGTGCCAAGTTCAAGGAGCTCTATTTGTCTAAAGAAGGTGAGTGTTGGCTTAGTTTCTATTAAAGTCAGGAAAAGAAATTGTAAAGTAGTTGGTGGTTCCATCAAATACTATAACTTGCCAAAGCGTATGGCTACTTTTGACATGTGTATGTACAGAAAAGAGAGAATTTGACCCTGTTGGTGGCAAGATACAATTTTACAGTCTTATACGTCTTGCTCAGGAGCTGAATGGTGGTTCTCTTGCAGTCCTGGGCTTCAAACTCACAACCGTCTAATCACTATGTCATAGTCTTTACTTCTCTCTATGGCCTTTTCATAACTGGATTACTAGGAGCTAAGAGATGCCAGGCAGCAGAGTATTGGTCCATTTAATGAACTCCATCCGTCCGTGTAACTGCTGAGAACACAAATAGTACCGATAAAAATTCATGTTCAGGTAGAACGAAAGGGCAAGGCGTTATAATTTATCTAAAAAAATTCAATCACTCTTTTTCCACCTCATCATTATCGCTAGACTGACTTTTCAACCTCAACCACATTTTTGCGAAAATGAAGTGGATGGATGTGCTAATTTGTGCTAATGGTCCAGTGCACGTTAGAAATGAAGTTTACCTTCAAAAACAGCACTCAGAGAGATTCACATGTTCTATTTTGAGTGCAGTGACATTTTCCTGAAAGCCCACTTTAATATTTACTCTCATTAAATAGACCGATGCAAAGGCTGATGGCGTGGGCTGCCTACCATCTAAATTCTCACACAGTCCATGATCCAAAAAGAATGTGCTTCCCCTTTTTAATGACACATTTTAGCTTAAGCATCACAGTTAAACTCAAATATGCAAATCAACATGCTTCCAACAATCTTCCAAATCTTCCAAATGTTCCAAATCCAAAAATTCAGATGAAAACTGTTCTGAACTGTACCTTTCCGCCATAGCAAAATGTGAAATCCTTTGCGATATTTAGACTTTTTTTTTCTTGTGTACGTAGATGTGTGTAAAAACCAAATGGAAGGAAACCCTAATAGTGGTGCAACTGTCAGTTTTCACCACTGCACCTCAAACAACCACCTAAACCATTTATGCTTACATCCAAACAAGCCTTCATAGCGCTAGAAAGGCACTTTGGATATGTTCAAATGAGGCAGTTTTGAAAGAAATACCTTCTGAACTGCTCTACCACTTTTACACTGATCAGCAGGCACCCGTGGCAGAAACTGGTGGGAGTTGTGTTTCAAATGAGCTTTAAGTCAAATACAAAAGCCTCAAATGATAAAATTATAGCCCATAATTTCCCATTAGATGAACTTCCTTCTAAAACTCACAAACTTCTTGCTGTGTACTGCCCTCCCCTTTGTTTGATGGACAGCTAGTATTCTCACACGGTTCTTGAAGACAAAGAAAACTCAAGGTTCTTTTTTAATTCCTTGGTTTGCCTCTCAGAGGAGCTGAAGCGTCAGGCAGCATCTCTGGAGAGCGCCCAGGCAGAGTTGAGCCATGTGCAGACCCAGCTGGCCGAGGCCAAGGCCGAGATGGAGAACATCAAAGCCGTGGCCACTGTCTCAGAGAACACCAAGCAGGAGGCCATCGACCAGGTCAAGCAGCAGTGGCAGGAGGAGGTGGCGTCTTTACAGGCAATCATGAAAGGTAGACATGCACTGAAATCCATGAGCAGTTCTGGTTTAGTCCTGGAGGAGCTAAAGCGATGGAAAATCTAATCAGAACTGTGAAATGAAGAAATTTTATTCTAGTTTTTCTAATGTATTTTGTTATTTCCTAAGCTATATTTGGAATTAGGTGATTAATTAAAATTGACAATCTACAGCTATAAAGATTTTTGAGGGAAAGTGCTCCTAACCAATCCTCAGACCTTATTCTTGTAACCATTTTATATTTTTCTGCAGTATGTCACAGGGCTACTTCATAGTTAGCTTGATTTATTATGTATTATGTTTTGTTTGTTTGTTTTTTTTAATAAATTGAAGTGTATGATTTCTCTTCATATATAATGTTTGGAGAAGTAGCACACCCACAGTTATACTCACCATGTTACTCTTATACTAATACAAAAGTTATCACACAAATACAGTCTGGAAATAATGCTACTAAAATCTGCCTGCTTCGTCACAGCAGTTCCTGATTTTGAATACTGTTTGAACTAATGTGGTTACTAACCGATATTTAAGCTGTATCTGATCTGTGTTCAGACACGTTGCGGGAGTACGAGGTACAATTCCACCAACGACTAGAGCAGGAGCGAACGCAGTGGGCACAGTATCGCGAAGGGGTCGAGAGAGAGCTGGTCGAACTGCGGCGCCGCCTCTCTGAGGGCCAGGTGGAGGAGAACCTGGAGAACGAGATGAAGAAGGTCTGTGAAAATATTTCACTAATATTTCCTGAATCTTAAAGGCTAGTTAAGCCGGTTCCGGCTGTTCAAGAGAACATTTTAAGAAACTGGTTTAATTTTGGTGCACAGTAGTCATGTTTTCTCGGAATAACAGACAACGGAAAAAAGTGACTGAATGGAAACCCGGTTTCCCCCCAGGCCCAGGAGGATGCTGAGAAACTTCGCTCTGTGGTGATGCCGATGGAGCATGAAATCGCCGCTCTGAAGGCCAAACTGACGAGCGCAGAGGAGCGGGTTAAGGAGCTTGAAGCAGCTAAGGTTGGCTTTGAGGAAGCGAGTGTCAGAGTGCCTTACTGTAAAGTATGACATTTGGAATATTTGTGCATTCTTGCTTCACAGGTGAAGGAGCTCAACCATGTTCTCGAGGCTGAGAAGTCATGCCGGACTGATTTGGAGATGTATGTTGCTGTCCTCAATACCCAGAAATCTGTCCTCCAGGAGGATGCAGAGAAACTTCGGAAAGAGCTCCATGAAGGTGCGTACTTCATGTTGATGGCCTGTCATGTAAAGCTGCTTTGAGTTTTCAGTGTGTGCTTCCTTTGGTTAAAGTCAAGCAGCTGCACCAGTCCTAATAATAAACTTATGGTTAGAATCATTTACATTTCTATAAATAGTGCCAAATGGCTTGTGGTCTAACAGCAATCAAAACTTCACATCCTAATATTCATAGGTGACCAAGTAACTGTCAAAACTTATACCTTACGTCATAGACATCTTTTTAAATATTGCTAGAGGGATATCAGCTATAAAATAAATTTGTGTGTGTGTGTGTCTGTGTATGTGTATGCGCACACGTGCGTGCAGTGTGTCATATGTTGGAGCTCGAGCGGCAGCAGCACAACCAGTTGAAGCACACTTGGCAGCGTGCCAACGACCAGTTCCTGGAGTCGCAGCGGCTGCTGATGCGAGATATGCAACGCATAGAGAGTGTGCTGAGCTCTGAACAGCTTCGCCAGGTCGAGGAGATGAAGAGGAGAGACCAGGTACAGCAGCTCAAGTTCCAAAAATCACTATTTTGTCAAACATTAGGCCTCTTTATGATACGTTACAATTACGTCATCCATTTATGTTCACTTCAGATGCAAATCAAATCTTCGCCCTGATGTATATTGATAGAGAGAACATGTTTTTTTAGGAGGAGGATGAGAAGGAGCGGCTTAGTCAGGCTCAAGAAGCTGGCGAGGATGATGGCGCAGACCACACGGATGCTGCGGAGGACTCTTTCCTCGGCCTCTCTATAGAGGAGGTACCAAAACCACAGTATTAAAAAACAGAATACGACAAAGTAAAGCCCATTCTTCATAGAGAGCTGGATTGAGCTGTTGGCGATTTGACATGATCCTGGATCTGTTCTATATTTGAAGCTTTTGATGGACTTGTTACCAAGACAACAGGTCCATAAGCTCAAACTTGCTCAGTCTTATTTAATGTAAACAAGATTAGGTTCGCATATTTAGAGGCATTTTATAAATACAGAAGATTGCACTAATGCAATATACCTTTTAACCTGAATTAATTAGAAATTGTGCTCGCCTCACCTTTTTGTTTTTTTGGAGAACCATAATAAGGCAACATATGGGCACAGTTTCATTAGTACAAGGTATTAAAAATGTGCGCAAGCATTTTGATTTCCTGACTCCGATTTTGTACCTCATAACCACATTAAACTGAACTGTGCATGTCTTACTACACTGTGAGCAAGAAAAAACCTTTGGCCGTACCATGTTTTTTACCGTTTGAAACAGTCAGTCACTGACTTGCTGATCATAGTTTTAAGTCTTGAATCAACTTCCTTTAATCTGGCTAAACGGAGAACTGGATTAGGTTTGTTTGAAGAACCATTATAGGCGGTTTATTGTGAATTATGACACAGTAAATCTTGCATGTGGAACTGGGCCCTGCTTTGTTAAACTTCCTCATTTTATTGTTGGCTAATGCCAAATATACACACACGGTCCTGAAATGTCTTCTGTATCTCTCATGTCAGTCCCACCTGAACCACAGCATCCACAGCTCTATACACTCGCTGGACGAGGACAGGCCAGACTCGTGCGACCCCTGTAGAGATGGCCTCCGTCGCGTCCAGTCCACAGACAGTTTGGGCTCATCTGGAAACGCCCTGCAACCCCAAGGACTCAACCACAAAGCCAAGTCAGCCAGCAACCTGGACGAGTCTGAGTTCGGCCCGCTGGTCGGGGCCGAGTACAGCCCTTCTATGGCACCGTCTATTGGCTCCCTGCCTTTCCTCCTCACCAAGGACCAGGAGAAGGCCATCAAGGCCATGACACCCGAGCAGGAGGAGACGGCGTCGCTGCTCTCGAGCATCTCACAGCGGCTCGATGCCACGTACCTGCCTCCAGCTGGCTACCGATTGGTCAGCGACTCGGAGTGGAACCTGCTTCAGCAGGAGGTAGGAGAATTAAAATGACAGAAAAATGTGTGTGAATAGTATTGGATTGTTATAGCAATTAATGCGCAGTGGTAGGTAAGAGGATAAGGTCATGTAGTAGTGGCCTTTGTTAGGGTTTTATACATGAATATATACTTATACATGAATAAATATTGCAGAGAAACATTGATGTTAACATCAAGTATATTTTGTAATATATTTATTTCAAAATATTGAGTAATACATTGTAATTAATAACATTAAATATATGTAATATAGACATAGAAAGTGATTTTAAAAAAAATTACTGTCGTTCCTTGTTTTCTTTCTTGGCATGAAGTATCTTCTTCGTTGTAACTGTTGTGTACAGGTCACGTGACAAATCAAAACTACTTTCAGTTTTTGTGTTCCTCAATTGCAGAACTTTCACACTCTATCCACCATACTTCACACCCAAATTAAGAAGCAGATACATGTCCTTAATATATATGGTACTTTTTATATGTGGTGATATTGAAGAACAATGTTATATAAAAATGATAAAGACTCTTTGTAACGTGTGTGTGTGTGTGTGTGTGTGTGTGTGTGTGTGTGTGTGTGTGTGTGTGTGTGTGTGTGTGTGTGTTGGTCCGGCGAGCAGCTGAAGAACGCAGGGAGGAAGTTGGGCCGGCGTTGTGACATGTGCTCCAATTATGAGAAGCAGCTTCAAGTCATTCAGGGGCAGGAGGCGGAGACGCGAGATCAGGTCAGACTCATGCTTCTCTTTTATGCACCAACAAACACACCACAACTGTAACGTTTCATTGTTCTGCTGTGAACTGTTTGTGGAAAGTTCCTCCATTTTCCTCCCAAACCATTTCTGGTGCTACTCTAAATTGAACGTGTGAATGTGCTTGAAGCATAGACAGACAGAGGCTTGGTGATGTAAAAAAAAAATGTTACAGTGGTGGACATGTGAGTTACGATTGAGTTCTTATAGTTATTAGCCTTTGATTGGTCACTCGAGTGAAACTGGTTTAATCCAAACCTCGAGTACTCAAAGATATATAAATAATGTCCACATGATTCTAGTATGTTCTGCTGGTGGAAAGTTGAAGAATAAAAAGCTCCATGGATGCAATAGATAGCCAAAATATTAATGTACATATATAAATAATGAGCCTCACACTGTTTGTCTTTGTCCAGGTGAAGTTCGACGTCCAGTACGAAGCCGTCCGGTTGCTAGTCGATCTCTCCTGCTACTTGCTCTTCGTCCTCAACCTTCTGAGAGTGAAGCAGGGCCATGAAGAAACCAACACTAAGGTAGGAACCATTTTCAGCATCACCGTGCTCCTCCACTCCAGCTGTCAATCAGACGACCACAGCCTCGCAGCGATGGGACGAAAGTGTTCCACGTTATCATCGTTTAGCAGTGATTGCGTGGAACTGGAACAGTCTTCGTGCTGTTTTAGCCACTGCCTACTACGGACAGAGCTAACACAGGGTTTCCAGAGTCGTGACTACCTCTTTCAGGTCCTCAGCCTCAGCTACGTGAGCGTACTCCAGCAAGCCTTCAGCCAGGCCAAGAGGAACACCCAGGAACAGATGGTACAGTCACTTCTCCCACACACACACACAGATAAAAGATCACTAAATTACTATATATTGATATTCAGCCCAAATAGGAACCAAGGAGGTCCTAGTTCTAGATTATTTTCCACCAATTTGAAAAAGGTCTCACAGCGATGACAATAAAAGCGACTGCATCCATGCTCCATCATCATCATCATCATCATCATCATTAGCTTATACAGTAATCAGTACCAGTAGAATATTACATCTCTGGGCTATTAGTTTGATATTTATAGTTATTTGTAGTATAAGATTTTATTTGGTGTTACGTTAAGATGTCAAGCATAACCAATCAGCAATAAACAGTACCCCCAATGATACCATTAGTTCCTGTTAGTGCCTGAGGAAAGAGTGCTACAAAACAGCTACAAGTCTTTGGTTAATGAACTGGTAGCCAATGGAAGCAGAATATTTTTGAAAAGGATCCAGTACTTTGTAGTGAACCTTTAGTAACATCTACCCAGGGTGAGATGTCTATTCTGATTGCCCCAGATTGATCCTAATTTGTGCTGATGCAATGGTGTAATAGAAATCATCTGACCCCTGATTATTCAGAACAGCAGATGCTTCAGCTTTCAATAAAGAGGAATTTTTGGCTCTTGCTCTGTTTGTCACATGTCCATATAATCTGGTATTGCACAAGGCAAGTGATTTACCTTTTCTTCGGACCGTGAGTGTTCAAACTTTTCTGTGCTTTCCTGGAGGTTTATATTGCGCTCAGTGTAATAAACATCACGTTACGGGTATTTTACGAGCACGAGATTTTATTGCACTTGGAAGCGTTCAGTCCATTTCGACTAGATTTCAGCCACACCTTTACATTTTTGTGTCTAGGTAAACAGTTCTGGAGTTATGCGAATGTGAGCGAACCTATTGTGTAACTCCGCCTCTACAGAGAGAGAGACTCATGAAACATCAGCCTTCTGAATGGGGATTACATGCGCCATCCCTAACCACGATTAAAATATTCTTGTGCCTAGTTAATAAACTACACTTTTAAAGATTAAAAATGGTTTCCTTCAGCTTCCTGACATTTTGGTAGAGCCCAGATATTCCATTAGAGCTTCTGAAGTCCTATCAAATTTATGGTGTTACCAAAACGGAATCGGTCTTCGATCTCTATGAGGAGTCATTAACGAACAGTTTTCCCTCTTCACCAATCACTGGAGCACTGAAAATTACAGCACTGCGCTCTCTAATTAATTTAATAAGTCATGCATTCCTTCCGATCACTCAGAGTCAAAGTTGGAGACAGAAAGCAAATTCTGGAGTGACAGAACGGCGTTCCAGTGCTTCTTGTCATTTTCATGCATGTTTAAAGCAACGTGGCACATTCACTTAAATTATTAGGATGTCTATAAAGGGTGGCTTTTTTTTTCTCAGCTGCTAGCACATGTAATCCTATAGGAGGCGGACAGAATGTGGCCACTTTTTGGTCATGACAGGGCTTTCAAGGTTGAAAAAATGAAATTGTCGAAATGTTATATCATTGCAATATATCTAAAAATAAGAACTTGCCTTTTTTTTTTGGGACATGATGTGACATTGCACTTTAACTGTGCCACACAAGCCTCTCAAATCCTCTTGACTTTCTGCCTCTAACGCTACAGCGAATACAAACAGTGTCCTTATCCCCAGAATTGAACCAATATTTCAACTTTATTTGCTAAAAATAGTAAATAATAAGCCTACTTATACTATTTAGGTAGTTTATACTAGCTAGCTGGTTACAGTAAGCATGTTGCGTGAGTCGATTCCTTTCATATCAGCGCAAAAGGTGCTCCAGCCTGCATTTTTTTTTGTATATCTGTTAAAAAACTATATAGGCTGATTGTGTGTGTGTGTGTGTGTGTGTGTGCGCGTGTGCCACACACACAAAAGGTCCGGCACAACGACTTTAGGGCTCTTGTCCACCGACTCCTCGACTCGTCCGACGTCTCTCTGAACGAGAGTCTACAGGGCAAACACAGACTTCACCTGACGCTGCAGCAGGAGGAGAACTTCCAGATGCCCACAACCACCCAGGTACCACAGAGACCCTCATTTAAAGTCTTAATTTTATGGATATCGAGGCTGTCCAGTCCTAGTTGTCGATTAATCAGTGTTAGAGTAGAGATCTGGACAGCTAATGATGTCCTCCTGTATTCTGAAAGGACGTCTATGGAAAAAAAAAACAGAACCATGTTCATTATGTTCAAAATATCGCATTTGTTGAGGCAATGCAAAATCTTTTTGTATACATATCCATGTGAAAGTTTTATTTCAACATTCTATACGTTGTCTGTTCACTCCTTAGGAGCTCCAGTCTTTGGTGCAGCAGTACCGCGAGGACATCGTCGCAGTGCGCACGGCATCCGAGCACCTGGAAGAGAAGCTGAAGGCCGAGATCTTGTTCCTGAAGGAGCAGCTCCAGGCAGAGCAGTGCCTCAAAGAGAACCTAGAGGACACACTACAGCTGGAGATCGAGGGATGCAAAGAGGAGATTGGTGAGTCTGTGTGTGTTTGTGTTTGGTTCAAGACTTGTGTGTTGGAGTAGAAGAAAAACTGAATGAGAAAAGCATTCATATGTATGGAACATAACACATTAGGCATGAAAGAAGTGTCAAAATCCGTTGAGCTGTTTTGAGAGAAAGAGGTTGAGCTTGGCATTGAGGTTGAGGCCGCGTACACTTAAAAGGAATTCTCAAGGAGCTGGTTCCTAAATCCGTCATTTCCAGTTTACGCACCAGCCTGTTCCTCCATGTTGAATCATAGACCAACCTGAGAGTCGAAGGCTAACAAGTAATACTTACGAGCCACGAGCCCTCTGCTTCTTTACAAACTTCTGCTCATGCAAAGAAGTTGGAGGAGATCTTCCCTCCTACCTCAGTTCGCATTTGACTAGTGTCGCTCTGACTGACGGGACAGCACAGGGCCTGTTGTGTTCTTTTGAACCCTTGATCTCTCACCGATCTCTCAAGCGAACATTTGAACCAGGGCTCATCAACTGGCCAGTCATAATCTGAGCCAAATCTTTCATTGGATTGTATCGAGTGCTATAAAAAACACTGTAGCATTGCTGATAAACTTATGAACAACTGGTCGTTGTTTGGCGGCTCTAGTGTTCGTAAATAGGAACTGGCTTCTGTAGCAGATTCTCAGCTGCGATTCTCCAATCACATGCATTTATGTAAATTATGTACGACTTCCGTCGAGTAGTCTGGTCTCGGATTGATGTCCCGATCTCGACGATTCAGTTTTTCACTTCTCAAAAGTTCCGCCCTGCATCTCTTTGTTTTTTTTTTCTTTACAAAATCTGATAGCAAACTCTTCTCCATTTGTGCCTCTTTGTTTATTTCGATTTCATAGCTCTTTTGCACGCAATAAAACTATTCACCGCCCCTAGTGGTGTGGAGTGTCCTAGAGAAACGGTACCTTTTGCGTGAAATGAACATGCCTTTGGCGGTAGTTTCTTTTCCTTTCTTTTGTTCTAAAAAAAAACAACAAGAAAACAACAGTAAGCCTTGTACCGCGTTCATGAATTTACATAAACTAACTCCAACGCCAGTAATTGGGGTTTGTTAAGAAATAACTTTCTTTCTTCATACCAAAACAAAACGGAAGACCCAGTTCCTCTCATCTGCTCTGATTCAAATCTTTGTTTTTCCCCCTCTCCCACTCCCTCTCCCTCCACTGGGGACATGTGTTCAGACATCCTGGAAGGTATGATTCACTGGCTGACTGTCGTACGTGTGTGTCTAGGCTGTCTGTCTCCACTGTTAGTGCTAATACCATTTTAACGCTCACCGTACACATCGTAACATCACATTAATCTCATCTGAGCACACCGTGTTCAGGAGTAACAGCAGCACTTGCACATCTGCAAGAACTAGCAGTATGGCTGTGTGTTTAGACCAAGTCTTTGTGTAGCATGTTCTTGTGTGTGGTGGTCTGTGTGAAAATCACTGATAACGTCAGTCACGTTTGTTTCCATGTCATAAATATTAGCAGACGAAGTTATGATGAGTTAACAGCGTGTAGAAGGATAGGAGTGAATTTATGGATTGTAATTATTACAGATGGAAAGACTTGTTTAATTACATTAAATCCTTTCATAAGGAATAAAACATGACAGCATGTGCTGTTATATTAAAATAATCTGACACGAAAGAATTACTGTTGATTATTTTCCAATATCAGGACGTCCTGATGTGTTTTATTCCTGTTATACCACAGCTATTTTTAGATCTAAAACCACATTTTATCACTTGCGTTATAGCAGATATAAACAATCGTTCCTTCACTACCCTCTTTTTATTCTCTCTCTTGAAGAATTATTTTGTTTGTTTGTTTATTTTTCGAACTCGAACTCTTTGGTGTTTCACGTTTAGAAAAAGAACCCCTTTTAATCCAGACTGTTATAAAACACTGACACTGGAGACTCCTGCCAAAATGTTAGATAATAGATGTCTCCTCATAGCAAGCGTCACCATACCAACAATTATACATTTTTATTTGTTAAATAACATGTTTATTATTAGTTATAGATCATTATAAAATAAAGGTCCTTGTGTAAGTTGTTACTATAGAAACGATACTACTGTCAGAACTATTGCTATAGGAACATCTTCTGACCAATCAGATTTGAGAATTCAGCAGCGCTGTGGTATAATGTAACTGTCCCTGTGTGATGTACTAATATCCAGCCAGCACTAACGTTCTAGTATTCTCACTTTGTATTTCTAATGGGACATTTAATCACAGTATTGAGTCTAGTGCTACATTCTGATTAATTCTCATTAATTCTGACTTCCGTCTCCTCTTCCAGCGTCTTTCTCCAGCCTGAAGACAGAGTTGGAGCGAGTCAAGACTGAAAAAGAGCAGGTAAAGAACCCTCCGACCCACCCTAGCTGGAACATCCCGAATGATAACTGAACGAAGGCATGGATTGTAGCCGTTTGAATTTGACTGATCCTGAACCGTTCTGTTGTGAACAGCTAGAGAGCAGCCTGACGGAGAAGAGCCAAGCATTAGAGAGTGTCCAGGGTCTGAAAGGCAGCTTGGAGGAACAGCTCAAAGACGCACTCTCCAGCAAGGTGCGACCACATGACCAGAACGACAGGAAGGATTCATTAAATAAATATTTACAGGTGAGTACAAGACGAGGAAAACCAATTTTAACGATGGTACTTGTTAAATTGTACTGGAGCAAACGTATTATCTAACTTACCCCTCCTGGGCTTAAGCCTAGAATCACTTTTATTTGCCATAACTTTTTGAGTCAAAGGTTGGCCTTCATGTTAGAAACCGGTGTACAAAGTACGACAGACCTTCAGGATCCTACAAACCTTCAAGATCCTGAAGCCTGTGAACAGCTATTTCTACAAAATAACAATGGGAAATTCTTTGTTTAATGAGTCAGATCATTTGGTTCAGCTCATCAATAAGGAGTTGAGTCTTTTGGTTCACAAAATAATGTTGGCATTTATTTCTCAAACCGGACAAATCTTTGAGAAAGGTTCGAATAAACAATGAGAAGTCACATTTCATCCACAGATGACACTCATGCACTGTTTGAACTGACCAAAGAAAAAGAAAAAATTGGTGAGATGAGCCAAATGAATCTGATTCGCTGAAAAGAGACATAATTCCCATCATTAGTTCAAACTGACTCCCTGTGCAGTGCCATAAGGAGCCATGTGATCTTGAGACCATTCGCTGACAGGGATCTAAACCCACATAATAAAACCCTACAGTGACAGGAGCTAGCTCTGGAGCCTGTCACTGACTTCTGTCCTACTTGGCGTGTGTGTCCCGGTTTTTACAGACTGCCCTGGAGAGTCAAGTGTTTGATGAGAAGGACAAAGCACAGAGACTACAGACGGAGCTGGATGTCAGCGAGCAGGTCCAGAGAGACTTTGTCAAGCTTTCACAGACTCTGCAGGTAAATATCATGTTGTCTGTTGGACCAGAATTGAACCTATTCAGAAGGCAATCAGGGATTTAGCATCCTGGGGACATTTAAATAATTTGGTTAAGGAAAAGCTTGTGATGGCTTTTTTTTATATCAGCATTGACAAATTGCTGGAAAATAATCAACTTCCGGGTGGTAAAGTAACAGTACTTCACATTGCTTGTTATTTTCCTATAACAGCACACCACCAAGTGTTTGATTTCATACCTGTTCCATACTTTAATTCGATTTCAGGTCATGTTTAAGACTCGTGTCTTCTTTTCTCTCAGGTCCAGTTGGAGAGAATCCGGCAGGCGGACTCTTTAGAGCGAATCCGCGCCATCCTCAATGACACCAACCTGACAGACATCAGCCAGCTTCCTGAGACATGATACTCCTCGTCCAGCATCCTTCTTTCTTTCCCTTTCTTCCTACACATACATACATCCACAGACACACACTCACACACAAACACTTTCGTCCCTGTGTTTCGTAGATCTCCCAACACCTCACTGCGTCTCCTCTGGGGAAGGACACTGGCGTGAGGCGACCTGGGCTTTTTAAAAAACACTCCAATGTACCTCTTAAAAAAAAAAAAAAGGCTCTGACATGTGAGAACACACTACGAATTTACTACGGCTCTTAGAGCATGTGACTAAATGTGAAACGTCTCTGTGTGTCTTTCCCATCATGCTTCACTCTGTTCTTGGCCTACTTTCTTACTTCTGCACCATCTGCTGAGCCTAAAAGATGGGGACTTATGAAGGATCTGCTAGTAGTATTTGTACATACCTGTGTGTATACAGAATATATGTATATTGCAGTTAAGTTAATTTGGCCGTATGTGTGGCTTCCAGCTGTTTTCCTGCGTCCGTGACTCATTTCATAATTATAACTTGTGCTGTGTCAGTATTCCTCCTCTTTGTCCTTTTTCTTTTTTTAAAAGACTTACCGGACAAATCGAGGACCTCCACCACTCAGTCAGGTGACTGCGATTTTGTTCAAAATCGTGGTCCATTTGGTGGGTCTGATGACATTTGTGGTTTTCCTGTTCTCTATGTCTGAACCTGGCAATACTTTCCATCATTGATTCGCGACAAACTGAGATCTGCAGAGATGGCTTTGAGGTCGGACGGGAAGACACTAAGGGTGTAGCCGCTGCTTTGTTCCAATGTCCAGTAACACTGTAAAACTCAGTGAGGTGAGTACCAGCACCAGTGAGTGCAGCATGAGATGAATCGATTGTGCACACGAGGAATTCTGAACCAAAGGCAAGCGAAATTTGAGTAGAGGTTTGATTTGAGTAGAAAAATATGACCGAATATTGTCTTAGCAGACAATACAGGCTGCTTCTTAAACACCTGATTTAGTTCTGGATCACTTCAGGGGTGGACAAATCACAACTTTATTAGTCTCTAGTCATGTTTTGAGGCTCGGAAACCTAACAGGCTTTTTNTCAGCATTGAGGGGAAGTAAGTATTGTTTAATTGTACGTACCAAATAAACTCTTTTTGTTGCAAAAATCAATAAGAAGTAGTGTATTTTTCTTTCTCAGGCTGTTGAACCAGAGAAGAAAAAAAATACTAAAAACGCTAAAAGTCCAGATGCGTAAACATCATCGTCAGGCGATTTGTCCACTCCTGTGAGTCATGTGACTCACTTTTCTAAACCAGGTCATATGGTAATAACACATGAATAATTTGTACAAATGACACAGAAATTCTTGAAATGTCTTGAATACAGCGCTACTGATTTTTACTAGAAATGCAGCTCTGTTGAAATCACAGTTACAGTCTGGAGTTCCTGAATGTGGTGTTGCAACTCCTTTACCTGACTGTTTCAGAGCATTTCTCAGAGATTTGGTTTGACACAAACACAATTTCCTAATCGGTCGCTGATGAAATGCGGCTTCCGTCTTTCTCCCATTCAAATGGGAACATCTAGACAACGCAAGTTTACACAAACGCTGCTGGTTAAATGTGAGCAGCACTTCCTGGCCTGAAGTGTGTTTTTTTTTTTTTTAAACCAATGTCTCATCTTTATCTTTTTAATTTGTATCCATTCTGTCCATCTTTTGGTTCATGTCAAACTCAACACTCAACACACAGGCTATAGTTGTGGATTTTGCTGCTTCCCCATTTGAGTCTACTCGATAAGGAACATCACACGGAGACACAATGAACTTTTGTCTGTTTTCTAACTACCTTTTAAATATTCATGAGGCTCTAAGCGACACAATAATATCGTGTGTGGATTAAATCGAGTGACAAGTTCATTTTCCTCTAATCCGGTATGATTTTACGGTTCTACCTGCTTTGTAGAAACCCGCAGTTTAACGACAACATTAACGGTTCTTGTTCTGTTCGCATGGAAGATTTATATACTGTACTGTGTACATATCTCTGTACATATCTAATAAAC
The DNA here is from genome assembly GCA_037577455.1 of Pangasius macronema. Classification (NCBI taxonomy): domain Eukaryota; kingdom Metazoa; phylum Chordata; class Actinopteri; order Siluriformes; family Pangasiidae; genus Pangasius; species Pangasius macronema. The sequence goes on along the minus strand of CM074971.1, from coordinate 13,317,915 downwards.
CAAACTGTACTTAAAGCACAACTGAGGGGTTTATTTGGATGATTTGCTTTGGTTCACTTGTCACAGTTGGTCTGACCTCAGCAAAAACAACCCACACACACACACACTCACAGTCATTTGTGATGTATACAGTTAATGTGTAAATGTCTCTGAAGGTGGGATAAAGATGTTCTTTAAAAAAACAGCACCTTCAGTTGCAAGTAAGACCATTTAAAAAAAAACCACCAAACCACGCGACCATTTCCTGCCATGACGACATCTGCTCATTCTGTCACTCAATGACACTCTGAGCTTGCAGAAGGAAGTGGTGGGAGAAACAAACACTCTATTTTTCGGTATCTACTAGTACTTTATCAAAAATTTATAGTTTTGTTGCGTACTTGCGTTGAAAACAATTATACACGGTTTATGTGGAGCGTCTATCCTAGCTGATATCACGCACCATATCCAAGTCCCTGTGTTAGCTGTTCATATAAAAGCGGTAACATTAGAACGAACGAGTGCTTTAATATACACTTGCGCTTTGTTTTACGACCAGAACTACTCTGAGAGAAAGAGAATTGATCAACACCTCCTGACCAATCAGAATCGAGAATTCAACAGAGCTGTGGTGTACTCGCAAATAACCAAGTGCTCTTAAATGTACAAAAACATTTTATTTCCTCCAACAGATCGTTACACTTGTACACACAACATATAAAAAGCTACTGTATACAAACGTGTCAAGCTTATCTTTTACCCACAGTGTCCTCGAACAAGCTGCAAAGATAATCCGCCACCGCAGGCTGAAGATCATGTGCTTTATGGTATGCGGTCAGCGACTACTACGCACTGCTGCTCTTCAGAAACTGAAATGGTTCTTGATGTCTTTGATCTGCTTCATCATGTCAGCAATGTGTTCACCCCTATGAGAGACAGGAGGTGACAAACAGCACTTAATGTGTGGAGTTCATCAGAAAACTTACAGCTGTCACAATAAAACTGGGAATAATATTTCAACTGTTAATATGTATGCATTCAAAGGCACAAAATATCCATCCATCCATCCATCCATCCATCCATCCATCCATCCGCCCGCTAGTTAAATGTTTTGTCCAAGAGTTGTCACTTGATGTAGGAAGAGGGTTCTGAATGAAAGTGTAATTTACAGCATAGCTCTTTCACATTTTCTTTTTCAAATTCATTTAGTTAAGAAGTCATTTAGTTAAGAGTCCCTTATTCTGTGGCTGAATCTCAAATGAGTGGATATGTACTACACACTTCATTCTACGTAGTGACTGATTCTAGGGAATAGAAAGCAATTTGGGATTTAACTTTGTTTTCAGGGCGGGAATTTTAATGAGGCCAATTGGCATGAAAAATGGAGGAAAATATCAGCAAAAAAAAATAAAACTTACTCTGAGTATGCAAGTCAGTAGGCAAGTCAGTAAGTCAGTCACTAAGTACTTCAGTTAGTAAATGAGTATGTCAGTTAGTATGAAAGAAAGAAAGCTTTGACAATGTCAGTGAGTCAGTATCAGTCATTCATACTTTCTTTCTTTGTCTCGAAATTGTTTACAGTGACAGTCAGTCAATCATTTATTCAATTCACATACAGTCATTATGTCAGTCAGTAAGTATGAAAGAAAGGGAGTTTTGACAACGATGCTGCAGGCCCTGTGATTTTTTTTCCACTTCAGAAGGTTTGTGTGATGAACACCGTGTTGTTTTTAATAACTGACATGAATGCAATGATGTGAAAGAAGCAGACAGCCCTAAAATATTCCAAGTAAAAGCTGTTGTTTTGTGTTTGTGTTTACTCACTGTTCTTTTAAGACACCCTGTACACACTTCCTCTGGTGGGCGTTTAGAGTTATGGTGGCTCGAGCTGAAGACGAGCCTTTATCCATCTGCTTCTTCTGGTAATCCTTCTTCATGGTCACCTGAGAAATGTCAAATCGGGAGATAAGAATATGATTAGTTTTGGGTCTCTGTGCAAATAAATAAATAAATCACAGAGCAGAGCAGATTATCCAGACTGCTTCTAGTGATTGAATAACTTCCATATCTAACAAGTACATGAATATTTTGCTCTGCCATTGTTCTGTGAGGTCACATGACCATACATGCACACTGTCACACACTATGAAAATCCCCTGACCAGCATGACCACACTACGTGACTCATGTTCTTAGTCCTCCTAACCCTAACCCCTGTAAAAGTTCCCACGTTTTGTAGCATTACAACCTGGAAATCGGTTGTTTCAACGATTATTATTATTATTTTTTTAAATAACCAAACCCTGATTGATACTTTTCCAGAACTTTATCCTCGACTTGGTTTGATAGATCCCTGGTCTTCGTGATGCTCCATTCAACTTCTGATGTCAAATGGTTGCACCAGCAATGAGGCCAACTGTTCAAGTGCAAAAAGGAAGCAACAGGAAGTAGACACCTCCAGCGTAACTGACCTGTGTGATGCTGTTTCCGAGGTGACGCAACTGGTCGTTGATGGTCTGCAGCTCTTTCTTCATGTCCTTCTCGCTGTCGGACAGCACTGGAAGCTGACTGCGCAGGCTTCCCAGCACATGTTTCATCCTACACAAAGCACTTTTTTTCTAAAATGGCTGAATTGATATGAAAATCCTGTTTATAATAAGCAAAATAATTGGGATGAACCTTTCACCCAACAAAGCAAAGGCACCTGTTCATAATGGCTTCCTGCCGATATTTAGGCAGGAGCATGAACAGCCGGTCCGCGAGACGACGGAGGGAGTCCGAGAAAGACAAGTTATGTTTGTGTCGTACTTGCAAACATGATGTACTGCTGCTGGAAACCACAAAATTACAGACTGAGGAAAGGCAGTGGGATGTTTTGTTTATTTACTGCACAATGAGAAAAATGTATTTTACTCATCCATGCATCTATATAGATATACTAAAAAAAACATACAGTGAGGTGGTTTTGGTGCACAGTAATTCACGTCATTTAATTTACGTAGTGTGAAGGCTACCTCTCCTCCCGGCACATCGTGAGGTCCTCCAGCTGCTTGTTCTTCTGGCTGGTCAGCAGTTTGACCCTGTGAGTAAAACAGACAAAAGCAGCCAGAATAATCACAACTGAAGTAATAGCACCATAATAATAATTAGGAGTGTCTATTGTAGGCTAAATTGCCATTCAAATATTAAATGTGTACCTTTTCTGCATTTCCTCACGGGCCAGGTCCAGCTTGAGGATGTACTCCTCCCGAAAGACCTGCGTGGCTCTGCTCAGTAGCTGCAGACACTCTGGAGTGGGAGTAGAGGAGTCCTTATCCCCTGACCTGAAACACACACACACACAGACACACACATCAAATACCTCCTGGACTCCACCTCCTGGACTTTTGGTTCTGCAGCAAGAACTATCTCTACACTTTCCCCCCCAACACACTCCAGCCCTCTGCTGAAACTACACTTTCCTCGTGAGTTTTTAAACCTTTAAAGTGATAGTTCACCATACAACACTGGGGGCGACTCAGGGGCCGACTCCGCCTATAGGCTTTCTATAACTTACCTGAGCATGAGCGGATTGGTGGAGCTGCGTGCCAGTATGTTCCGGATGTGCTGCTCAAACGAGTCATGAGCCAGTCCACGCAGCGGGGAGCTTACAGACCCCTCCTCCGCTCCCACCCGTGAACACAGCAGAGGTGGAGAGGGAGGACGTATAGAACTGCTGCAGAGTGAACAGGGATTAAAAACACTATTAAACGTTTGCTGAGGTTTTGTGGCCTTTTCTCATTGTATAGCGACAAGACGCTTAGCTCGAGTAGAGTTAAGTGTGTCTTACAGCAAAGGAAGCAGGAGACACTCGTAAGTGCTGGTGATGCAGATCATTGTGGCGCCCAGAGACAGATCAGACACGATCCAGAATCCACGAACAGGAGCTGGTAAACTACACACACATAACACGGTAGTCAACTCAACCTCAACTGTATAGCTTGCTATATTAATCAAAAGAAATGACTTCGTGTACATTAACTACTTGCCTGTAACCTTTTTTTAATATCTCACAAGATATTACCACGTTAAGGAAAAGTAACATTATAACAATGTATTTTAGGCCTTTAATCTTAATCATTAAATCACTCAAACGTGAACATTTGTGACCTATAAATCTATAAAAATATTAAAATTAAATTTAGTCTCACAGCTCTAATAAGTGACCTTGTACTACTATGATGAACATGTTGCGAGAAGAAAATAATGTACTGACATCCTAAAAGTTAGATGGACAAACACTCCCCAAACCACGTCTCCTACACGAGCTGTATGCAGCGCTGCTCAGCTGCCAGCTCCTGCAGACTGTCCTTATCCTCCTCATCTGCGCACACACACACACATATATTTGCTGGACTAGCACTAGAAGACTTCACGTTAATGCAACACATCTACAGTGTGCCCTCACCTGATTGGAGGAACTTGTGGAGTTTGTTGAACCACGTGAGTCCCACACTGTGAACGCCCACCTCGTGTGTACAGTGGTACCTGTGCTGACACAGAGGGTCTGAAAAACAAAACACAAACAGACTTTCGTATGTATTAAGAGTAGCTATCAATACAGAGAAGGAACAGCATATGCTATTAGAGCAGGCATTTGCACAAAGTCTTTTTTTCCCCCCCTCCTCAAAGCAGTCTGACCTCCGTGTAATCGGATCGGGCAGGTGAAGTCCGAATCTGTTGGGTCCTCTTCTTCCCCAGCAGCCAGTTTGAGAGTGAGCTCCAGCTCTACGCACTCAAATACATAGAGCGATGGCACCGTCTCTGATCCTCGGGACCACCTCTCTACAGCCTAAACACACACACACACACACACACACACAGAGCAAACATTAAACATCCCCTCATGTTTTTAAACTATACACAATACTAATTTTATTAACACAAAAAGAAACAGAAATACCAGTATCAGAATATTTGCCAATACCCATCACTTTAACCAAGGGTACCAATAATTCTGGAAGTGACTGTAGTGCACTACGTAGGTTTACTACACCATAATGCAATGTAAATTTCAGCTACTGTCACTTATGTGATACCAACACAGAGTGCTGATGTTCACTCTGTCTGTGGCAGTATAACAATATACAGACTTTTCAAGTAAGTCAAATGTGCATGCGTTTATTAAATTTTGTTTGTACTTACTCCACCGTCCTCTTCCTCCTCTGCCTCTAACACGACGCAGTGATAGAGGATTCCTGCTTCAGTGGCGATCACCAGGATGTTGGGCACGCAGGGTAGACAGAGCACGGCACAGGCGTCGTAGCCGTAGTTATCCTCTGCGGCAGGGTACATGGGTAGAGGACCCAGGAGCTTCCCCAGATTACTGACACACACACACACACACACACACACACACACACACACACACACACACACACACGCACACACGCACAGCAAAACAGTGAAAGTGAAAACATTTGGAATGTTCTGAATATTACTTAAAATTGAGGACAATATGTTATGTACAACTGCTATATGTATTTCTGTGTGTTTACAGACAAGAGGCCTTACACATAGGTGAGAGACGTGTAACTCAGAAATGTTTCTCCGTTCCCGTAGAGGATATATAACGGGTAAACCAGCAGGTCTTCCTTCAGCCGCGTGCCGGTGAGGTGGCGAGGGGCGTCGACTAACGGCCCAAAGTCAAACGCCACGGCGATCTCGCCCAGAGAGGCTGCATAGGAGCGCCTAGAGGAGAGAAACAACCAGACCAGACTTTCCTTCACACTCAGTACAGTGAGAATATACAGTATACACAAGTGCTTGGTAGAGTTAGTATCATTAATATTTGGGTTCAGCTAACTGTCAATTTATTCACAGTGCATGACTTGGACCACAGAGTAGTTACCCTCTTGGGTGGATGGTGCTCTCCTCGTCAGACTGAGACACTGGAAGCACTCGAGCCGGAGTCTGAGGCTCTTTAATACTGTAGAACCTACAGACACAAACATCACAACCATATCATTAATCATCCTTAACACAAGCTCTCAAGGTACATGTAATACCATAAAACCTACCATTAAAAACTGAAACTCTCAGGTAGTACTGTTTTATCTCACTTTGCTTACTTCATTATAGGTTATTTTGTAATAGCACTATTTCCTAAAACAACAGAAAAGTCAGACCAACGGAAATTTCATATTGGAATTCATATTGGACAAAAAAAAATCACTTCCTATGCTAAAGCTCTTTCTGTTTTCTACGGTGATATAAATAACTTTCTGAGTATACTTTAACACTATAGTCTTTGGGTCACTTTATTCCCACATGTTCAAGGCTCGTGTGAGTACCTGATGGTGTTGTCTGAGGTGAGCAGCACTAGGTGGGGCTCCTCTGTCTCGCTGGGGTACCAAGCAGCCTGGCGCAGGGTCACGGAGGTCGAGCTGGTGAAGAAGCGCTCAGCCACAGGAATAGTCCTGAGAAGAGAGAAGCAGAGGACTTAATTAGAAACAATGGTACGGGTACGACTGTGAAAATCCTCTGACCTGCGACATGTGCTTGAATATTTGATTACACGTTATTTTTTTGTACTCAAGAGCAACATAGATGTGGAGAATAGGACATGGAAGGGAATTTATACCAGGAAAGGTTTAACCCCATCCCTCCATCACAGGAGGGTAACTCTGGTGAACATTATACAGCACTGGAAGCAGTTCACGGGCAGCATGGCACATCGTTACTAAACTCACTTGCAGTTGATTTCGAGGCGTCCACCTTCGAACTCTGACTTCTTGCCCCAGCGCTGGGGTAGCTCCAGCACTGTTGCCCCACGCTGACCAATGAGAGCCACATGATACTGAGTGGGACTGAGCAGAACCTGACACACTTCAAATAGAGGTGGGTTGATGCACATCAAAGTCTGTAAACAGGACAAGACCAAACGAAACACACTCAGCAGCAGTCAAATACATAAGAGACTAACTGAGTAAACCTCTGAGAGGAAGTGACGCACTGCTTTTAACTCATTAAATAAAAACTAAACAGTCACTGACACCTGGACCAATTCTGACTGTGGCATTTCCAAGCTAAATAACATTAGCTAGCTAGCTAGCTAGCTTCCTTCAGTAAAACAGTACACTGTCGTTTTATGCAGGTTGATAAAAAATAATCTCGTAACTAAACACACTAGCTAATTAATGAACACGTTAAACATCAAACCTGGTATTTTTCCGTGTGGGAAGTAAGCTCAGAGTTGAGCTGCCGTAGGTTTGTTGTATAAAACACGCTCTCTACATTATCCCACACAAACAAATCTCCATTCAGGCAAAACGTAAGGTTTTTAACTATCCTCCTGCTCGTTCCCTGTGGCTCCAAACTCCGGCTCTCTTGTAGTTTACAGAATATTTCGTGACCAGGCAGCTCATCCCTCCAGCAGTCCGCGGCCAGCGTCGCCATTTTTTACTTGTGTGTATGT
>CM074971.1:13267981-13307981 GCA_037577455.1 Pangasius macronema | reverse complement strand
TAGGTTCACTTTTAAATAGAACTGTGTACTGGTCGGCGCTGCACTGGGATTTACTGTGCCCATTGTCTGTCCCAGTAGTCATTGTGCTGTCTTGTGCTGCCTGCACATGTTTGCACTTGTGTACTTTATGTATAAATTATGTAGTCCCTTGTAGTTCTGTGTTGCTCTGTGTCATCTTATGTAGCACCTTGGTCTTGGAGAAACGTTGTTGTACTTGTATATGGGTGAAATGACAATAAACTCCACTTGAACTTGAAAACTTGAAGTTGAACAAATCATTGCAATGAGCCAAGAGACACTACCAAGCTGCACGGTGGACACCAGCTGTATGGGGCTTACCTCATAGACCACGCCACAACACTGATTTATTATCTGCTGTTTTTGACAATAAAAAATAATAATTACTTTTTTTAAATCTGTTTTTTTTCTGTTCCTGACACAAAAATAGAATGACCAAAAGGTGCACAGATCGATTAAGGATTTTTCAGAAAAGTTTTTCTATTTTACAAAACAACTTCTGCAAACTTCAACCCAAAATAAATAAATAAATAAATAAATAAATAAATAGAATCACTTATACATACAAATTCAACTTTGTACATTTCAAATTCATAAATTGCAGTGAAACCATAAAATAACATGCCCAGTCATGAACGTCTGAGCCCTTTCCCTTGATGGATGAGGTAGATGGAGGCTGACAAATTGTGTAGAGCAACAAGTGGTCTACAGTCACTTCTTCTACACCTACAAAGTACCTGTTAAACCGGCCAGTCAGTGTAGGTGCTGGTTAGGCGTGTTTAAAATACGGTGGCAGTCATTGGACACGTACAAGTTGTTCGCCCCCTTGTGGCCAAAGAAAGACTTACACCACAAGTGCAAACGTGTGATATCCTATTGCATTGTCTCTAAACAGTGGTGTGCCTTCATACCGATGAGACCTCCTCCGCCTGCTCCTGATCTGCTCTCTGCTCTCTGCTCCTGCAGCGCGGCTCGGTTACACTCGGCGCCTTGCACGAGCGAAATGCTAAACCGAGTGGTGTAATTCGTTTTTTCTTTTAAACGGGGACGACAATGTCCCAGAAGAGGGAAGTGAACTCTTGCCCGGACGGGTACAGGGTCCTTAGCACTAGTGAACTACGGGAGCTTCTTCAAGATGAAACAAAAATGGACAAGATCGTGCGCCTTAGTGAGAAGGTGAGATATTTCGGATTTGGAATTACGACGTGAAGGCTGCACTGGTGCGCGCGCTTTCCCTCTCTCTCTCTCTCTCTCTCTCTCTCTCGGTCTGTCTGTCTATCTCTCTCCTTCTTCTTCTCTATTTTTTCTACCATTCATGCTTCTTTTTGACCGTCCAGATGTTTGACGGCCAGATGTTTGCTGTACCGGCGTCCAAACCCGCAGTCTCCCGCACTGCCGGATTTACGACGTACCCGTATCGTTTTCTCTGCGGCGTGGCTGGCATCGCTAATAAGCGCTCGTAGTGTTTAAGGCGCAGATTTTCCAATGCAGTTACAAAATGCCACAATGCCTCCAGCTCAACAGATAGGTGCTTTAATATACTATCTCAGATTAGCATCTCAGGTTTGATTGCGTAATAACTGGAACCGCGCATTAAGGAATTAATCCCAGCCTAATGAAGTGTTTAAAGTTTGAACCCGAGTTCCATTTCAACGCAAGACTTTTCACGGATTATCAGGTTGTAATCACATTGCAGCTGAATCTGAACTCTGCTTACTGATTTTGACAGCAAGGCATGGCACTTCTCATCATGTCCACCATCAATTTCATATTTTGGCTACTAGTGATGGGTGATATAGACTTAAAACTATATCACGATATTTCATGATATTTTCTTGCGGTAACAATATAAATGGCGATATAAAAATAGTAACATTCAACACTATCTTTTTGGCCACAAGTCACATCAGAGTACAGTCTTGAGAGTTATCTGATCTTCTGATCTATCACATCTGATCTTCTGTATCTGAACCATTTCCATATAACAGAGGAAGCTGGGGAGGAATCATGGGGAGGAATTGTACTGGAATATCATGGATGATATGAAATGGCACAGCTCTAATGGCTACGACCAATAAATGTCAAATCACTTAGTATTAGACTTTAGTACCGTGACATCTGTTCTTAGAGTAATTGCTTGGTCAAACACACAAACACGGAGGGTTTATCATACCTTGGCAATGAATTCAGTTTAAGTTGAATTCAGTTTTATTTGTATAGCACTTTTGTTTATCACAAAGCAGCTGTATAAACTTTTAGATCCCTGTCCAGGTAAAAACTGACACTGGGTCAATGTCAGACATTCTGTTGGGCCACCAGTGCTGGCAGACTTTTAGCTACCTTTTAATCCACATCACAAATGGTGGCCCATCATTGAGGAAATGTCAGCAATTCTGTTGGGTCAGTTTTGTTTGCCCAAGCGTTGACACAACTTAATTTTGCCTGTCACGCCACCGGGAACAACAGACTTTCAGCCACCTTTAAATCCACCTTGCCAATTGTTATGAAAAGTGCTCTTTTACCGACATTGGCCCAGTGCTGTATAGTTGTATAGAGAGGGCCAGCGTAGCCACCCAAAATAGACACTGGGCCAATGTTAGCTTGCTGCCTGCATAAGGAGTATGCCCAAGGTGACTTTGGCAAGAAAAACTCCCTGAGACAACATAAGTGAAGTGACTTGTGGACAAGTATCGTGACCCATACACAGAATCTGTGCTCCGCGTTTAACTCATCCAAGTGCACACACACAGTAGTGAACACACACGCCCCAGGAGCAGTGGGCAGCCATTTTAGCTGTGGCGCCCGGGGAGCAGTTGGGGGATCGGTGCCTTGCTCAAGGGTCTCACCNCTGGTCATTCACTCCCCCACCTACAATCCCTGCCGGACCCGAGACTCGAACCCACCACCTTCAGGTTACAAGTCTGAATCGCTAACAATTAGGCCACGACTGCTCCCCCGAAGAAAGAAACCTTAACAAGGAACCCATCCTCTTCTGGGTGAGACTGGATAGTGGGATTATAAATCATTACTCTTCTACAACTATATACTATAAGGTCAAACAGTAGTAAATGTGTTGAACAGATGTTCAGTTTGAGTATATTGTGAATAAGGGTCCTGGGATGAGCACAAGACAGTTTTATGATAACAGAAGCAGTTCTTATGTACAAATCTACACTATCCAAATAATATTATCTACTGAAGCGAAGGCAAATCTTGGGCAAAAACTGTTTTTAGCACTATTTGCACTACTAATTTGCATTTTCATTAGCCATCGTCCAGGCCATGGCTACTTGGGTATACCAGGGTGGCAAGTGTCACCCTTGAAATGATACCTACCACCCTGTTATACCCTTGCCTTTCCAGTTGCCACCCCAACTGACCGTTATGTCTCTGAGAGGTCTATGCCTTGAAGAATCTTATGTAGCTGATACTGATTTAAATCATAATCGTAGCACTGCATGTATTTTAATAATAGCATAATAATAATAGTGCAACTCTTAATCCACAGTAATGCTATGTTGTGGCCATTCATCCCCCAGCACCATTAATAACCTATAATTCAAAACAAAGTGCATGCAGTTTTTTTTTTTTTTTTTGGCATCTCTAAACACTAAATCTTTTTTGCAGACTTTAGCCTGAGTGCATATTCAAAGCGTAGGGAACATCTTTTAACATGTTTCCTGTGATTAAATGTGCTCCGTCCCTGCTGAAAGTTTATCGCTGCTGACCAGCCGGGGGCCGTGGATGGTCACGTGACCTTGCTTTGGCGCTCGAGCCTCATTGTGGGCGAGTGATGCATGATGCGTGAGCTGAGTCGCGACGCCTAAATTCATTAGCGCGCAAAGGTCTCCAAGGGCAACCGCTCAGAGACTGCTGTAACAGCTCAGTGAGACGGATGAGGGTCCTTGCCTGAGAGGGTTTAGCTTTACCGTGTACATTACCTCGCATTGTTGTCTTGAAACATTATTCAAGTATGCAAAGCTCCCATTCGTCCGCTTTTAGCAACGGAGATGAATGAGAGCCTGTTTTCTGGTTACTCTGAAGTAAATAAAGGACACACTTTATAATCTTAACAGAGTCCTGAAGAATTTGGCAAATGCCCCTAGACCACCCCCCCACCCCCAACAACACATGTACTGCTGCATTCATGTGCTCCTCATAAAACTCACATTTACGACTTTGACTTGTAATTCATACTTGGAATGAGTTCAAGTGCTCGTGGTGCATATTGTCAACCAAGATGGATGCTGTTCTTGTTGCTCTTACAGGAATACAGATTTCCCTTTCATTTTCTTTGTTCATTTTGTCTATTTTAAACACAGCACAGGACCTTCCATGTTTCCAAGTCACATACAGTGGTCGGCGTGACATATTTTCATTTTTGACATGCAGAGCCGTAACCAGGATCAACATTTTAGTGAGGTCTACACTGTCATCGTTAATATATCACAATCACAGTATTGCCAATGTCTCATTCTTCCCTTCTTTCATAAATTGCACTGACTCTTGTTTGACCCTTTTCATTTTACTGTGTTAGATATTTTGGTTTATTATTTAAGGTACTTGTTGATTTCATGAATTATGTTACATGATAGTGTCATAAAGTGGGTAGTGGTGGCACAGTGGTTCAGGCTTTGGGCAACAAAGAAGCTGAGGCAAACATTTTACAAACTGCCAATTGCCCTTACAAACAGTTACATTTATGGTATATATTCTTGCATGAACTCTAGCTTATATAATAGCTACGTCAGATTTTAGCCTACAATGTGTGTTGCATACCTTTCAATAAAGAAATTAAAGTCTGCTTGTGAAAGTGAAACATAATAGACATGACTATTATTAGTCTATTATGACTATTATTAGTCATGACTAATATTGTTTGCTTTGATTTAGTGTGACGCTTCAGACTAAAACCCTCGAAAGTGATATTTCACCCTCCATAAATAGAGCTCCAGACAAAAATATACCGAAGATGATGTTCATTTCCTTGTCGAGACTTTCTCAGTTTTATTAAAGTAGGTGTTGCTGTGTCTGCACTTTCAGCAAGTGCTGTAAAAATGTGTTGACAAATTGTACTGCACATGCATTTTGACTTGACAACTCCAGGAAGTGCAGACACAGTGACACCAGCTTTACTGAAACAGACACTTCTTGAGGAAATCGGCATCATCTCTTTGTTTCGATTTAGTTACCGAGTCAGGTCTCGCAGTGCTTTGAAGTAGCCTATAATTTTAACTGATGAGTGGGATCAGACGTGTGCAGATTCGATTCCCAGCTATTAATTTCACATTCAGATTTCGCATCACTTATAATGCTTTATTCCCACACCGCTGTTAAAGTCTCAAATCTGATTGGCTAAAAAGGTCTGGATTAATTTTCTAAAACAGCAGTTCAGATAATAGTGCCAGCTATGAGGCAAATCACAGGTTTATATTAATGCATTCATTCTAATTCATTAGATAAGCAGTTATGGAAGGAGTCTCCAGTGTCAGCACAGTCAGTCAGAGGAAACATCTCTTGGTAACATGACAAGCTGCATTTTGTGTCTTATTAACTTCAAGGGAGAGAGAAAAAGTGAGGCTGGCTCCTGTGGTATAAAAGAGGAATAAAATAAATGGGACATGTTGTTATTGGAAAATAATCTACTTTGGGGAGTAACAATCTTCACATCAGGCTGCATCACACTTTCCTATAACAGCACCCCCCATTTGCGTTTTATGTCTTACTTCACAGTAGATCTTGGGGGACAGATCCAGGTCTGTTTGACCTTAAAGTTGAGTTTGTTTGGTTGGTGTGAAAGCTTGTTTAGGGCACTTTAGGCTGTTTAAATTGAATCCTGGTGTGTTTACTCTCTGGTGCATTGTGTTTGGGCAGGTGTAAATACAGCTCAAGAGCAAAGTCACCAAGACCAAAACTATTTGCAAGAAGAGGTCTCAGGCTGCTTCTCACCAAGTCCTAGTGCAGTTCAATTGCAGTGCCAACATGATTCAGTCATAAAGGAAGTACTTAATAAGTCAAAGGCATTTTGCAGACTTTCCTACCCTGCCTCTTTCCACAAGCGCCTCATAAATTATAATTTTTTTTTGTTTAAATTTGTGCATTGTAAAACAAAATCAGACCAAATTGAAAACATTAGAGATCACACAACTTCAGACTAGACAAAGTGACTAACAGATGTAAATGCCCCCTTAGAAACACAAAGGAAGCAAAGCCAGAAACTAGAAAACTATGTTCTGGAGTCTGGTTTGTGTAAACTGTAGTATAGCATAAAAACAGTCGGATTTCATTTACCTAGACTGGATTGGTATGAAAACAGTCTGGATGTACTGCTATGTGTCTGCTATGTACGATGTATATTTTGTTAAACTGCTGCAAAGTTACCATTTGCACCAAGATAGCAGGGAAAGGGTTATCAAGGTCAATAACGGAAGACTAGAAATATAAGTGAATAAAAAATATTAAAGCACAAATAGAAATATAATAGTGCAGCAAACAATAGTTCAAAGTAAAAACAAACAAAAAAAAAAACCTCAGGGTTTGTGCTCTGAAAGAAAGAAAGATCAAACTATAAATGATGGCCTGAAATGGTTACAAGTGACGTGACCAATACAGCTGTCAGTGCTGTCTTCTTTAAAATGTTTTATATGCCTGCAACTCACATTCTCTCCCAGTTCCCAATGTGAGCTCAAACGCAATATGTGGCATTGTCGTTCTTGCTGTCTTCGTGACATTTTGATAGTAAAACATAAAAAGCATTGCCAGGGAGCAGAACACACAGTTTTCCATTTTATCTACAAACCTCATTGCCAGGCGACAATGGTAACCAGCTGCCTCTGGTGCTCAGCCTGATGATGAAAGTATTACACAAATGTATGTGTGGTTCGGAACAACAAAATATAGTCTGAAAGCAACGCAGGGGCAGCAGGCAGAGGGATTCAGTCTCTGTGAAATTGTCCTTAAAGGAAAAATGCACCCTGAATGACTTGCATATGAATTTTTTTATAATTAACTTTAATGGCATACAACATTTTATTTTTGAAATTCTTGAGTTGCTTTATTTCACTGGTTTCTTACATCATCCATGCTGTTTTACCTGCTGATAGTGGTGCCAGTGGCATTTAGCCCAGTTCTTACTTTATGTCTGCTTAAAGAAGCCGATGTGACAGTGCTTTAGTCCTTTGATCTGTTTAGCTCTCTCACCTCTGCTCAAATAGATCAGCTTCCTAAGCTTCAACTTTTATGCTAAACCCACCATCAATGGCATCACACTTGTCATCTCATAGTTTGCCAACTACCCGATCCGAGTCCCTCCCGTAACTCAGTGCCACTGTGTCGTATAGCTGCATTGCCTTCTGGAACTCTGAATCCAGTGTTTGTACTAAAGTCTCCATTAATTCTACATTACATTAAATTTTTTATTAATATGATTGCTGGATAATGTGCATGAGGAAACAAGCTCTTGTTCTGTGGTTCTTAGAAGCTAACATCGAAACCTAACTGTTATCCTTTATATTCCTCCTGTACAATATGATATACAGGACCAATATTTCAATAAAAACAGAGTTAATGTGTTTTAAGTTGGAGATTTCCTTCAATCATCTGATGTCTTCATGTAACATTTCCTGTAAAGAATCTCAGGGATAATAGCCTAGAACGCTGTGGAATTACCTCTAAGACAGGTTTACTGGAAAAGTAGCCAATCAGTGATGGTTTGTTTTAAAATATAGCTGATAATCTGCATTTAGCCCAATTTTAATCCAAGAAAATCCAGGAAATTGGATTTAAATCCAAGGATTAGTTTGAGTACTTAAGCCATTACAAAGTTTGTATGGTTACTCAGTTGCTTTCTGATTTGTCAAGACAGTTTGTTTCTGAAGCCAAGCACATCAGACTAAACAATGCATATAAAATGGCCCGTTAGGACCGAGTGACATTTAAATCCCCAGACACAATAGATCTGGAAAAACACCAACATCCATCCAGCCCAAAGGACATCAACTTTATTATCTGACTGCCACCCAAGTGCATGACTTCAAAGTGTGTTTCCAGACTGTTTGGTCTATGTAGCTTGCTGTAATACCCAAATAGTATGGCTTTGGAGTGTTTGAAGGATGCGACTGGATTTTTCTCACAGCTGGTGAAAGGCTACTAAAAGAATTTTAGACCAAGTGAGTTAGTTCCAATAAACAGGATACACAGTAAATTTTTTGACCAAGCTGCCATGGTAAACAGTTCTTTATGCATTTAATGGACTATATATCATCTAAACCACAAGGCCTTCTGAGACTTTGTATCCATGAAGCGAGTAAACAGAAATGAAGGCATGTGCTATAGGAAATGGATAATCCATGTTGATTCCTGTTTAGGGTAAAACTGGGAGCTGTTCAGACTGCACTCTGTGCTGTGCTGGGATTGTCAAAATCACAGCAAGAGAGGAAACAGTGAAAGAATAAACACAATGTTAAGTCTAAGCCAGTGATGTCTTCTGATGAGAAGCCAAATGCTTTGGATTCCAAAGACTTCAGCAGTGGTGGTTGACTCTGCGATCTCGGCATCCAAGATCGGATTCAATTGGGCTTAGAAATGGCAAAAAAAAAAAAAGGATGAGGCTCAGATGGTTATGGACTCCGGGTGATTTATGACACATGGTGCAAAGTCAGCAGGCAGACGTATTAAATGCTCAGGAAGTGAGTGCAAGTGATAGAAGGTAAGAGAGGAACAGAAGACTTTGTAAGGCCCTGAAACACCATTTGCAGTGGTATACATGTTTTTCTTGGTAATGTCATGGCTTAAAACCACATCCTATACCAAACACGACTTATTCAGTTTAAGGTGCAAAAGTCCCTTGTGGTTAGAAATCAGTCTGGTAGGTGAGAGCTAATTGTGCTTAAAGGAAGTAAAATATATTTCAGTCCTTTGAATGTATACCTTAAGCAAAATAAAGAGTTGAAATCAGTGAATGCCTTTGAACAGTATCTGAAGTAGAATTAATTAGAACATTCCTCTGTAAACAGGACCAATTAACATGCATGTCTAAAATGAATTCAAAGGCTTTGGATGCCCCTTTTTAAACTTTTCATCATTCTCTGCAAAATCCTGAATATTCATTAGTCCAGTATACCACCTAATTAAAACCTGAATGCATCATCTGCTATACCATACACAATCAAGCTTAAAACATGCTCTTTCTTTCTAATCCAATGAATATTCATTAGTTTAGTGTTGGAGACATAAGTGCTAGCCTTCAAGTGTTGGATAGCTTTATTTTGGGAAGCACAGTTAAGATGTAGATCCGAAATCACACACGTGCAACAACAACAACAAAACAAAAAAGTCACAACCACAACAATTAAGAACGAAGAAAATGTTCATAAATGTGCCTTACATTAACAACTTTGTGCCAAGCAGAAGCAGTGGAAACTATGAAAGTGAGCAAGCTGCTTTCATTAGCTTAAGTACAGTGGCATGAATAATGTTTTCTCAGCAATCATAATGGACGTGCTGTGATATCGGCCACATAGATGCACTCAAGGCAGGTCAGATTTTCAGCCCACGATAGCTCAAGGCCAGTGGAAGCCAACTATATTTTTCTCTTCTGAAAACAGATTCATTACCCAATTCATTTGTCATTTTGTCATCTCTATTGCCGAAAAGATCTCGAGATGTTTAGATGATCCATCTTGATGTGAAGTCTGTCTTGGCTCATACAGCTATTTAGTGGTGGAGAGTTTGGGTGTCTCTAAAATGGATGGAGAATCCTAGAAGAATTCCATGGGAGCAGGGTTGGCTTTTATTTAGACTGTGAAACCAAAGAATTGGAGAATAATAACTGCTCATGATGGGTTTGCATACAGAATTGTGGGGTGGTTTTTCTCATGCTAATCTAGGACAGTAAGGAACTCCAAGTAAGGAATAAAACATGTTGGAACATGCTGCTATAGGATAATAATCAACGACAGGGTGGTGTGATGCCACCTGGCATGAAGCAGAGTTACTCCTGCCAATAACATCATTTTGAAGTGTTCTTCTTATATCACAGCAATTTGCCAGACTAGCATTTTTTATTTATTAAAGAACAACAGATTATACTTTCAATTTTCTGTTTATAGTTATGTTTAATGTTGCAGAAAATTTGTCAAACAAGTTAATTTCTGATTACATTATAAAAGCTATAAACAGTCGTTCCCTAACCAGCCTCTCACTTTTTTCTTAATAAGAAAAAATAAATGCAGCTTGTCATGTTATTGGGAAACCAGGAAGTCCTCTGTCTTGAAGACTTTCCTGTGTCAGAAAAGTTACAGTTTCACCTCTGATTGTTACTGGAGACTGCTTCCAAAGGTTCTAAATAAACATCTCCTCACAGAATGCTTCACCACATTAACATTTTTAATACCTCCCAGCAAGAGGTACTGTCAGAGCCGTTGTTACGGAAAATGAATAAAAAACCTTCACCAGCATTCACCAGTGCTTTGGTATAAAGCATTTTAAAACATTCTTTGTTTCAGTGACGCCAGCCACAACAAATCATGCAATCTTGCGGGTTGTTTTGTCTAAGGTGACTCACTTGATCCATGTTTTTGCATTTGTCACTGGTAAGCAAGCACAGTGTGATGCTTATACATTTGCTTGTTTTAAAAAAAGCCACACAAACATAATTTTTTCTGTTTCCAGACACACAAACATAATTTCCACTCAGTGGGTTTTCTCCTCAAGGCACAATTTGTTATGCAGAAATTGAACATTTAATTTTCAATCAGTTAACACCCAGGGACAGAGAAAAGAACCATGTGATTCTATGTCTGTGTTTGATTCCAAGCCATGCATTTGCGGTAATTAGAAAATGATTACCTAAGTGCTCTGAAGTTTCATTAAGTTCATCTGAAAAACAGGTGCTGTTGTGTGGGGTAAAATGTAGAATACTAATGATAATTAGGTGCAACTATGAATTGCACTGTCGGTGCTATGAGGCAGGGAATTTATAAAGGCACTACATGGCCCTGCTGTGATAAAAAAAAGTTTGAAGTTGGAAGCTGTTTTCATAAAAAAAGGAACCTTACATAACACCCAAAAGAGAGGTTTTTTTTTTTTTTTAATCAGTGATGCTCGTTTAGGTCATCCTAAGCAGCTCAAATATGACTCGTTTGTGAGAATGTGCAGAAAATCTTCTTGGCTGTTTCACTTTCCTCTTAGCAAAATGGATACTGAAATGCAAATGGATCTAGTGGGGATACCAGTGCAGTGTTTGAAGTTATACTGAGGAATAGCAATACAGGCAGTATTCTCATATCCATTGAACAAATAGAACATTAATCCTCTTATATGCTCTGCTAAGTACAGTAAGGCTCTGCAATATTGAAGTACATGAAACTAGTAGTTAAGGCCACCTCCTGGATTCATCTTAATATTTCTGGCATAAACTAGGGGAAAGAAACACAAATTCCACAAAATTCCAGGACGACCCATACCTCATACTCTGGCACGGGCAATTACGCTTAGTGCAGAGAATGTGGTTTTTCGGGATGGCTGAACTTTTTGCGAATGCTTTCCATTAGGACGTTGGTTTGGAGGTTTGGATTTGTCTCTTCTGTTCCCCAAAGTGCTGGAGTTAGTGGTCTTGGGCAATGTCAAAGAGGGCAGACTTACCAAATGACGTCCTGAACTGTTAAACAACCCATCATGTACAGGAGTTTTATAATTAGATCTACAGCGAGTGAGTTGTGGCAGTCTGAGGTGGTTGTTCATTAAATATTGTCTCCACCACAGCTTCAGGGCTTGGCTCTTCCTGTGTGAGTTAAATATTCCAAATTGTCTTTCATCTGGAAATCATTCATTTGCACCCACAGCAGTAAGTTGGATTATTGGCTTTTGAAAGTTTTTTGTTTTTGAATGAGGTATCTAGGATGCTTTGTCTATTTCTTCATGATTCTTTACAGCCGTTTCACTTGCTTGTACAAGGAACATCAAGCTCTATGAATTTAACCTCTAGATAAAAATAAATCAAAAGCCTGAAAAGTGAATTAAGCTAAACCCCTCTCAACTGAATCTAGTGCCAGGTTTATAGCTTGAAGTTTACAGCTATATGGTTCCATGCCAAACCCTTTAAAGCATTCACTCTGGCCCTATGAAACATGAGCAGCGCTGTAGCCTTGACCTGGAATTCAAGCCCAATACCCAGCAAGTTGGACAGCCATGGTATGAAAAGGCCTCTAGCTTATACAGGCTCATGGGTGGTCTGCAGTCACATGAACACTTGTCTACTCATTTTCAAGCTTTCTTCACCATGAATAGTGTGACCTATCTCCCTATGACCCATCCGTGACTGCATACACAGGTTTGATTCCTCTCACACTGCTTATACACATAAATAACACCCAAGAGCTCTATGTGCCTACAGTTCCTCTCTGCTGTAGTCAGACATTGAACACTGTCTCACTGGCACTGTTGCAGGTTTACTGGGGTCCTGATGGACAATAAAAAAAAGTCTTGGACATGGCAAAGTTGGAACGCAGTGTGTGCAGCTGTGGATCAGAAATGTAAATCAAGAACAGGAAGAATGAAAATTGTTGACTGGTGGAATTTTTTTGAAGTGTTGTCTAGTTTCTACTGTTCCCACTTTGTGTTTTCTTTGCTATTTTGGGTCCAACCTTAAAACCTGATTAGGCTTTGTCCCAAGCCCATGAACTTAATCTACCTGTCCAAACTTAAAAAAACAGATGTAATTGCCTGTTGTTCCTGGCCTTCATGGTTTAACAGGGAATTTGTGTTCAGTTTCAGGAGCTGCAGGTGGAGAGGGAAACCTTGCTAGTGACTAATCGAAGTCTCGCAGAAGAAAACCTTGCATATCGACCCCGGCTCCAGAATGATAAACTTCATTTGGCTGCTAAGTATGAGGAACTTGCAAAGCTGACCGCTTCCTACAGGGAAAAACAAAGCCGACTTGGTGAGTAACTCTACTTAGTATGTAAGTTATGATGCCAAGTTCACAAGACTGTTTAATCATTGTGTTGTTCAGGTACCTTTTAAAGTACACTCAAGGTGAATTCTAACAACAGATGAAAGTATGACCTAATTGTGCACTGGTCCTCAGTAGCTCTCCTTCATTATTAGGATAGTTAGTATGTTTGTGTGAAGCTTATTACCATTAATGCTGTTCATTGGAGTGAGCCCTATGTTAGAAACACTAAAGCCCATCCTCTTTCTATCCATACATACACATTCAGGACATGCTCCTGAGGTAAAGAACAAAGTGAATTGGTAATGAGCCAGTGAGCACTGCTGTACACAGTGCTGTCTTCACCAAGATGGAAATTCTTTTTTGGAAGATTTTATCAGCACACCTTTTCAAATTAAGGTTGTCATTAGTGCACGGTTATTTTAATCATGTTAAAACTAGCATCCGGACACTCTCAGCACCTGCTTTTGATAGTGATATTTAATCATTGCCAGGTAAAATTGTTCCATAATAACATGACCTAATGGTCTGGTGCAGCCTTGTTCATTTGGCAAACAAATGATTGTTGGCATTGTGACCTCCTCCTGAACTGATCATCCATATATCGCTTAGCACTAGAACAGCCCACCCTCTAGATCTCCCTTCCAGGGTGGAGTGGTGTAATTCAGTCCCAAAGGGTGAGCCGAGGTCATCAGGTCTCCACCTGGCTTTCCCCACCTCCTTTCACCAGGGCCAGGAATAATCGCTGTTAACCAGAGCAGGCCGACTTAAAGTGCTCAAATTTCATTGCCCTAACCGAACCACACGATATTAAGGAAGCAGTTTGCATTTGTTGTTCTCTTCTCAATAATTCTAACCAGAAAAAGAGAAATATTATTATATTCCTCCACGCTGTTCCTCTCTTGCCTAAAACCTTAGTTTGTCTAGTTCTCACACCCCAGTATTGTTCCCTGGACTGTAAGGACCTCTTGGCGATTATCAGATAATAAAATTTTAAGCTTGTGGAGTTTTTATGAAAACTACAGAACATCTGATGGTAAACTGTGAACGAGGTGACCTCGATTGCAAAGTACAAGGGCCAACTCCAATGAAACAGAACCCACAAGAACAGAGAGCGAGTTTAAACTGCAATGGTCTGGACACTTGGTATGAACAGGATGACTGACCCGCTTGCCTGCACTGGTGTTTGCTGGAAAACAAAAGGCTGTAATTAGAACAGCCCTGCAGGGACCTCAGAGGAAGATCTCCCGCTCCCTCTTTTTCTGTCTGTCTCTCCCTTCCTATCTTACGTCTGCTTGGTCTGTTTACACTCCCAGCATATGAATGATTCAAGGCTGTTGGACACACTCATATTCCTCCTAGCTGCATTAATTCTCATTAAGGATAGAGAAGCCCTGGAGAGCTACCTCAGCAACAGCCCACAACAATCCTTACACACCTCTCACCCTTCTTCCTTAAACACCCTCTCCATCTCCATTTGAGGAGGGAGTCCACATTCCAGCTCTCAGCTCAACAAAGCCAATATGAATTATTTGTTGACATTTTCCCAGGCCCCTCCCTGCCATTCTACAGACGCAAATGGCTAAGCAGATCCATTTGAAAGGGCCTTTGTCTGGACCACTACCTCCAGCGCTGTTCAAAGAACAAGGCCCAAGATTTTCAAGATTCTCAAAGGTCTTGACTATGCAGGTCTTGTTGCTTAGTGTACGGGAATAGTGAGTTAGTGTGCACTAGTCCATATCGCCATTGCCATCTTCATAGCTCAAGAAGTGCCTTTCTATCAACAGAGTCTTCCTCTGTTCCTCTCTCTCCCCCTCGGAGCAGCTGGCCAGTGATGGAAGAAGGGTGGAATGTTCACCTTCCTGTCACCATGTTGCACACGCGAACCCGCTTCTCCAGCTGCAGCCTGGGGCAGGATGGGTGGGAGAGAGATCCTTCCTCCTACTTTGAACATCTGATTCTCATTCTGCCACAGCTACAGGAAAAGCGTGACAGAACGAGAGATACAGGGTGAAAAAGACTAGAATCCTCTGCATGACTAAGGGAAAAGCCTTGTCCTATGGCTCAGAGCTTTGCATAATCAGGCTTGGACATCAGAGGTGTCAAGAAGGAATAACAGCTATGAAGACTAGTTCAGTTCCAGGCTTAGAGTCTTAGCTGTCTGTTCGATGTGTTTTGCAGGTTTTTTTTTTTTGATATAGTACAGTTACTCGGCTGCTGACGCCTTCACTGGCATACAGATAAGCTTCCTCAAAAATCTTCAACAACATTGTTCTGCTGCTACACCACATGTTTCCAATAGCACATTCTTGGCCTACATTTTTCTCTGGAGAGTGACAGCTTTGGTATGCTTTAGACTATTTGTTCTGCTTGTAAAGCAGAGGTAGTTGTCATAGTTTTGTAATGTGACATAGCAGCTTGTCTTGCTATTGTGGGACATGGGGAAACCTGTTGTTGACCATTTTAGCAAGACAGCCTGTAGAAAGACTGGCCCACAGACCCATTTGGTGGAGGGATTTTGGGGGGGCTTTAGATAAGGTGGAGATGTAAATCATCATCCAGCATTAAAAGGGGTAAATTCTGTTTGAAAGCTCACAACAAAAGTGGATGATAGTGGCATCAATAACTGTGTACAGATGTTCTGGCCATGACATGATATGGAACCAATGCACACAAGTTCAGTATTGTATATTGAACTTCCTACATATTTGGCCATTTTACTTCTTTCGCATTCAGATAAGGCTTCATGAATCCCACTCAGGGTTGCCAGGTCTCAGCAAAAATTATCAAGCCCAACTAAATCTCAAAACCTGAACAAAAAGAGCTGAAATAAGCCACAAAAGTTTAGGCATTGGAAACGGAAGATGTATTTTCTTCTTCGTCTTTGCATGGGAAACAAGGCACTGTGGTATGCACGCACTTCTGATTTGCTGTATTTTTTTTTTAATCATCCACTGGTACGGATGATTATCCAGTCCATAATCCAGTCCATAATCTCTCTTTCCTTCTTCCAATCATTGCAATATATTTTACAACAATAACGGTTCTGTACATGGTGTATACACTGTCTGCACTTACACTTTCCCTTTGTTTGCCTATGTTTGTGGAAATTGATTAGAGTTCATTCTGATTATTTGCTATAAAACAAGGTCTTGGCTACTTTTAAACTATTCCACCGGCAGACTTGCTTTGTTTTACCCATAGCCTTCTTTCAAAATTAGCCCAATTCGGTGTAAATACTGATCCCAGTGTGACTCTATGCTTTGATAGAAGCTGTGAAATGTAAGGTAAATATATTAGAATGTTTTATTTAAAAAAAAAATCCTTAATACACACTAACTCATGTCATTTGATAGCTAGTGATCTGTGCTGAGATTCATTACAGCAAGAAGAATGGAAACTCAAAGGGAGATTATAAAAGTGCCCAAGGTAGAAAACTAAATCTGTAAGATTATGTTGTTCATCTGGGTTCAAAGGAATGTTAGCATAGCTATTATATTACCGTTAACATCAGTCTACGTTCTAGCTGGCTTACCATACATTATAATAGTGCAAGCAAAGCCAGTGGATTGATACGTAGGGCAAAACTAAACAAACTCAGTCAGAATCTATAATTAAGGAATAAAACACAATGGAGCGTACTGTTATAGGTAAATAAGAAATAATTAATGACGGGGTGTGATTAGTAATTGTTTTACAATAACTGGATGTCCCGAAGTGTTTTATTCCTCTTATACCATAGCAGTTTGCCAAAACTAGCAATTTTATATTTATTTAAAAAACATCACATAGTTGTTTTTTTTTTTATCCATTATCATCATTATTAAGTGTAATGGTGTTTATATTCAGTTAATATTTGCACAAAGTAATACAAACTATAACATTATATGAGCTTATATTATTGGTTTTGGCTATATTACAGGACTTTTTAGCTTCTATGACAATATGATAATATTGGTATAGCATACTGTTAGCAGCGGTATTGTTTTTTTTTTTGTTTTATTTTTGCTGTAGTTCTCGCTGGTGGGAGAGTTTTTATTTAACAGGATTTGAGTTCCCCGCTTTTTGCCTCTCAGTATTTTAAATAAGACGGGGTGGTTATCAAAGTTGGATTAGGGCTATTGAGCTACCCCACACCTTGGCTTAGTCTCTCAGTAGGAGAATGAGGCCCCTTGCAGACGTTTGAAATCCATCCCTTGAAAATCTACCCAAGTGCACAAGTCCCTGGAAATAATATACTTTCCATTATTTCATCACTGCTAACATTGGGTGAGGGTTCACATGAGTTCAAGCACACTGAATATAAGAAGGAAAATTGAGACATTATAAAAAAAGAACACAGTGAAAATTTAAGAAAGATGTTTAAATTAATATGCAGTTATGTTATGGCACTTTCATTAAGCATGCTATTGTTGCTTATGGCAGGCTTTGATTTAAACAAGACACTGGCTGATAATGTTCAAGGTAAAAATACCATTTCCACATGTGTAACACAGTTGGCATGTGCTTATTTAGAAACTGGTACCCCTCCTGCAGTAGCTGGTTGACATTAGTAGCTAGACTAAGTAATTGCTAATAATACTAAGAACTATCAAGCTAGCTAAGAGTAAGATGCTATATTGTGTAAACCCAGCACCCAAGGTCATCATGCTAGCTAACTTTAAGTTATTATATTGTGTAAACCTGTACCCAAAGTTACTATCAAGTTAGCTAAAATTAAGCTATTATTTTGTGTAAACTAGTTCAGAAGGTCGGTACCAAGCTAACATTAAGATAACTACTCTGTAACTAAAACACCTAGTCAGGTTCACAGTAGTATTATGTAAAACTTTAACCAAGTGTAAGTCTTCAGGCTCTCAGTACGAAATAATACACAATTCTATTTTCACCCAGGGGCAAAAAGCCTGATAACATGTTAACATGGCACTTATATGTTAATAAATTTGCCAAATGATGTTTAAAAAGTGTCTCTTAACATGTGCACTGTCATAAGCAGTAGGCATGTCTCCTTAAGTAGCCCTCAAGGGTTTTTTTTCTATTTCTGTCTCCATTTTTGAGCTTGCATGTATTTATGTGTTTGGATGAGGGGAAACGTTTCCGAAATTGACCCCAAACAGCCGCTGCGTAAGAGCCCTCTTGTGCGTTGCCGCTACTCAGTCTGCTCCTGTAATGCTCTCATGAGGCTGAGCTGGAGAAATTGCCCGGCTACAGATGTCGGCTCAATGCCTTCATCAGGAAGTGAGTGAAAACAAGAACATGAGCAAAGAGTTTGTGCCAATCAAGCTCATTTTAGCGTCCAAACTGGTGCCTGAAGTCATTTTCCCTCCTCTTTTGTGAGCAAAACAGTCGGCGGTATTTATCTTCAAAAACCACAAGAGGACACCCACTGCTCTGGTGTTTTGACAGGAAGTGTGTATATTTATGCAGGGTTGAGCATGTGTCTATGTAGATGTGTGTGCAAAAAATGAGACCCATTTTCCTGTGTATAGAAGTTTAACAAAACTCAAATTATTGCTTTGTGGAATGTTTAAACGAAGACTGTCCATTATTAATGGCAAAGATATTGGTCTGATTTCAGATTTTCATTCCAGCCAAACAGGAGCTACAGCAGATTTCACTTGTTTAAATCTCAACCATCAGGTGTGGCTGTGTTTAGTTGAAATGAAAGCCTGCAGTCAGATAAAATCAGACTCAACTACCATAAACTATTCAGATTGATCGTTCTTTTAAAGCTATGCATCTAATTTAAAACTTACTGGAACTACTGCTCCTTTCAACCAAGCCCTAACCATTGGGAACATATAACTGTAAATACTGTAAATTATGTGGTTAGTATGGAGAAAATAGTAAGTCCCAGAGTACGAAATCTCAGAGAAAAGATGCTTTCAGAGAGAAGATATCTATTAGAGAAGAATCAGAAGGGGAAAAAATCCTTCATGGTGGTTTTCACCAGTGGTTTTTCCTTCTTCTCAGCCTCCTATTGAAGGTTTTGTTTGCGCACCATAAGAACCATTTATTTGCTACAAATAGAGCTTGGAACATATAATTTAGTCCTCCAGAAGCCTCTTATGCCTCCAGACCCCCTATAATCTCATTAGTCCCAATCGTTCCATAGCATTCCCGCAATCTTATTAAAGCTATAGGTTCTTGATCACATCCTGATTGTAAAAAATCTGCATTTGTCAGCTTTGTGTCAATCATTTATGCGTTTTAGTTAACGGATTGGGACTGTAATGATTTCCTTTTTTTTGTGTGTGTTGGTCAGTTTTGACACCGTTGTGACAGACTTGCTCTATGGGTCTCTGTTCCCTGGTTCCCACACGCCTCTAGGTTTTACTAGCTCTAAAGTACCCACCCCCAACACACCCTCCATCCATGTGAAGTGTTGAAGCCCCAAGGGGCCCCCTGGGCAAGTTCTCCCTAGAATGTAGGTCACCTACAGCTGCTCCCCAAGTGAATGTTTTGCTTTGCCTGTCACCTTCTATTACAACTCCAACATCTGGCTAGCAGGGTCACGCAAGTGCCAAGCCATTCATACTCCCTTTACGGCCACAAGCTTCACCAGGCTGGGATGTGCGATGTGGAAAGCAATCTAAGTGATGCATGAAATAATATCTAAAGTCTGTTTTAGACTGTGCGATTACTGTAGTTCTTTAAGATTATGACCTGTCACACTGTATGAGATGATCCCAATAAAATTCAGGCCGAAGTCTATAATAGACTGTCAGATTATGCAATGAAGATCCTCTTGACCTGCAACTAAAGAAAGTTCTGCTTATGTCATCAATCAGTGTGATCAGTTATGTAACAACGATAATTTTCTGTTCATTAGTATGTTTATATTTATGTTTTGCCATTGCCTGTATTGTATTTGTAGCTGTCCCTTGAGTTTCACATCATTGTATACCATCCTTTTTTTCTGACACTGCAAGAACTTTGTTGCAGACCATCTTTGGCTGCAAAGGCAGTAAATGGTGAGCACATCATATTATGCATTCTAAGACCACCAAGCTCACAACTGTTATGTTGCCACAACTTTCCACCACAAACTCCAGTTCCCAGACTTCCACACCACAGCCAACCACTTCTGCATGAACTACTAACTCCACCACATGACCAGCCACATAATTAATACTCCAGATCACAGTCACCCGATTATGAGACTCAACACTCTTTTGTCCAATGACACATTTCCTTTAAACAAACTGGACTTTCATTCATTCTGCACAAAGTCTTGCTCTCCTAGTTCTGCTCCTGAGATGATTCCAAGCTTTTTGTTCATGTTTGCTGTTCTGGTTTTGAACATGTATTGTTCATGTACTTTGAGTCTTGTTTTTGCCCTGATCAGTCTTTTTTTATTATGATGTTGGATTTGCCCTTGGATTGTTAGCTGGTTGTGTTTTAATAAACTCTGCATTTGCATCCAACACATGCCTCATTCCAGACAGCTATGATGTGTGATTTTTGTCTGTGGAAGCCAAATCAGGGGAAAAAATCATACTGTGTAAAGCTGGCTTAAGAAGAACAGAGCACATACAGGCAGGGAAAAGATGAGGTCTTATCAGTAGAGACACCTCTGGCAAGGCAAATTAGTTTTGGTGAATTCTACCGCATGTGAATCAGGCCTTTAAATGTCGAAAGATGTTTAAATATCTCCCAGCCTGCTGTGCTTGTGTTCATCACATCAACATTTTCCATCTTTACAGAGTTTTCTCAAGCTGAGGATGAGACGTCAGCCCATTTAGAAGGTATTATTTTCTCAGGGTCACGTTGTTGACACAATGTTTGCATGTTTTCTTTATGAGAAAAATTCCGGTATCCAGGTGGCTATGAATTGAAGCAACCCACAGAAACATTTTGAGATTCCTCCAAAGCTACATCATTTTGTTGATTGCTATAAGTATACATTCACAAAGATGACTGACTACCCTACAGCGTGTAGCAGCAGACAAAAAAAATGTTTCCCAACAAAAGAGGCAACATCTGCTTGTAAAATCACAGACGCATATCCACACAAGAGTAAAATTATCAGCCCACCCTTGAGTTGTTGGATAGTTTGAGCTGGAAGTTTCTCAGGGGCAGAGAGATAGAACTGCTGATCTGGACAGAAATAAAATCACAGTAGCACCTGAAAGGGTGAAATTACCCGTAAAATTACTGCTGACCAACTCCATTTCTAACAAGTTGGCTTGAATTAAGGAACATAATGGAGGCCAGTTGGTGTCATGGTGCTGACCTGCGCTTGCCCTCCTTAGCTACTAGCACACACTGTCTTTGCTCATCCCCCCCAAAGGACTCGGATATTAGCGCATGTTAAACTGGATGGTCACTATAGTAACCCCATGAGAACATTCTCTGTGGGACCAGACACCCCACCCCCCATACTTATTAGAGGAGATGAGCTAACAGAAAGTGATTGCTTCCTCTGTCCCCTACAAAGACACTCTCACACAGCAAACAGCACAAGCACACAGCTATACACTAGTACACAGTAGTGTGTTTGTGCAAAGCTAACCTTCAGGACTGGTTTTAAAGAAATGTTTGGTGTTCCCCTGTCCTGGGTGTCCACGCTCTCAGTGGTGCTTCGCATTTCTTTCATAGCAACAATCACAATATGGACATGTCATAGCCAACCCTCTCAATGTGATTTTAACTCATAGTGGTAATGAAAATGTTTTGTGCTCTTTCAGAGACCCACATGCAGATGCGCAGTCCACAGACGGCTCAGAATCTCCTACAAGAGGAGGTGGCAGGTGCTGAGGAGCAATCTGAGGTAAACTGGACTTCTTGACTTCTCTTTCTTCAGTTTTTAATGTCCTCCTGTAATGCTAAAAAAAGCAGGAGTGTCCCCCTCTCCCCCTTAATTAAGAATAAATTCAGTGTTTTCACAGCTTAACACTGCATGGCTCATAGTACTTATGCAATAAGATCTTCAGGAACATTATGAACCTGATGTACGAAGTTTCTATTTCCAGGCATAATTAGGCTGCGTTTTGTTCTAAAGCCCTTGTATGAAACAGGCATACGAAAATAACTATCCAGTTTATGCACTTTGGTGTAAAGAAATATTCAGATAAACTATGTGTTTTAATACTGCTTGTCCATTGGGCTGCTTTTGTCACCTTTCATAGCACATACTGAAAATTATGAATATTTATATCAATATTCCTCAAATCTAACAAAGAAATTTGACACACTTCTGAATCTTACTGCAGCCGCAGTCGAGCACATTTTTCATACCCATCCTTTTCAATATCTTCATACAGTATATCAGCCACATTTATGTCTTCTACACTGTTTATTTGTTCATTGTTAACACATTTATCTCTTTGTTCCTGAATGTGCATTTCCTGTTTAGTCCCAAGGTGCTGGTCAGCTCAGTGGTTGACCATTTCCATCACTGTGCAGCTTTTAAACTGCAGTTTGTGTGCTTCACATAAAGCCCATTTAGTATGCACATGAAGTCGTATTTAGTGCTGCACTACATCATGTATGCAACATCTGGCCCTAAATATCTCACAAAGGCTAAGAAGTGGCACAGTTTTAATGGGAAATCCAGTCAGATGTAGAACCCTATTAATACCTGGATGTTTTACTAAAACCACTGGACCATTTTGAAGCCTACTTTATTTAGTTAAGTTATTGATGTAAAGCAAGAGCACCTCTACAGCACACATACACCACAGATAATACAAATTGAATGTAAAAGTAATGTACCAGTAAAATTAAGGCAGATAATAAAAGCTAGTTAAAAGCTAAGATTTTTAATTGGTGATGGATGGAGCCTGATGAATGTTTATTATTAATTTGTTCCAGATATGTAGTGCTTAAAAACAAAAGACTGCTTCAAAACAACTTTTGTAAGTTTGATGAATGGAATGTGGAGAAGTCTAGCTCTAGATTATCATAAGACACGATTTAGAACATAGTTTATCAGGGAATCGGCAAAGGTGGTGTGCTGTTAAGAGATTTAAAAACTAGTAATAAAAGTTTAGAATATAGTATCTGCAGTACTACCTCAACTGAGATGGTTACAGAATCAATTAAGATGGCCTTGAAGTTAGTTTTAATCACACTTTGCCTCTGACAAGCAACAATGTTTATATTTATAGAGGTTCCTAATTAGTTTTTTGTGGGTGCTTTGGTCAAATTAATACAGTCAGGTTCAATTCAGTTCAATTTTATTTCTATAGCACTTTTAACAATAGACATTGTCACGAAGTAGCTTTAAAGAAATCCAGATATAGATTTAGATCCCTAATGAGCAAGCTAGGTTCAGAAGTTTCTGGCACACCGCAAATGCAATGTGTAGCAATATAATCAAACATGCTATTTTTATCCATTTCTAGCAGCCACTTCACTGTGGTTCACCGTGGTTTTCTTTCAACGTTATGAGCACACACACGTATTCAATAAGGAGTGCCTTGTTTTTTACATCCTGTTTGCTTGTCTCTCCAAAGATCCACACTATATTTAATATTTAATATCCTTGCATTAGGAATCCAAGAGATCAAAGCACATAAGGCAATCCAATGATAACGTCAGATATCCAATTATCATAAACCTGATGCTATTATATTAACTATAATCGAGTCATGGGCAGGATAAAATGCACACATTTGCTGAGCATGAAATTGTTGTCCTGCTGGTGTGGCACCAAACCGAATTAAAAGAATCATATCAAGTTAACAAACCATTATGGCTTAGCTTAAATTGCTCATTATGATCCATGAAAGCAACACAAAGCATTAAACAGGAGCTAAAAACTCTTGAGTACGACATGGCTTCAGTATATGCAGATGACACTCTTACAGTCAGATCTCTCCAGCTTCTCAGCTGGTGTGCACCTGATCGATCGAAGGGCCATAAATAAACATCCTGCTTTTCAGCCCACTGTCAAGGCCTGACTGACAGCCCTGAGACTTGGAGTCATTAAGCTGCTCTGCTCTGATCGATGGCTGGGCTAAATGGATAGTCACCTTGTGCCTGGTGTTGCTGTCAGCCAGGTACAAACGGGCAGCATTTTGTTGCAGGCAAACGTCTCCGTGGCCTATCCAATCACCTGCTGGATTAGAGCCATCGATTTCCTTTTGGAGCAGACAGACTAAGATGCAACATGCTCTTGTTATAAAATAGATACACAAAGCTCTGCAGTATATAATTAAGTGATGCAAAAGCATAAATTAAGTTATATTGACTGCATAACATTAGTCATTTTCTGAGAGGTTTATATAAGCTAATTAATTAATAAATTAATAAGTAATTAGTTATTTAATCCTGAAGGAAGGTATTACCCTGTGCTCAACAGAGCCATATTCTGAGTTGAGGAAAGTGTACTTAGTAAGAATTTGATACTGAAACTGCTCATTATTCAGACCTCATGTGTAACTACAGACGTAAGTGCTATTCAGAAGTTATGTAAGAGGTACACAAGTGGGGTGGAGTTTGAGTGAAGTGGCATGTCCCTGTTACACACAATTCTGACTTTGTACCTGAGGCAGTATTTCTTGTGTGACATCAGCTCGAATGAGGAGCAGTATTAAAATTTGCATAATCTGAATGGGCAGTCCAAAAAAGCAGCTGTGTAAAAAAACTTTGAACAGGGATAACTTTCCCCATGTAAATATTACATGTATTATACTAATATACGTAACTTACAATATGTAACTTTTGGATTCTGAATATGACCCTAATGGTGCAATGGAATAGAATGGCTGATTTTGATCAGACAAGCACCAAATGGATGAGACTATTTATCTGAGCAGATGGCAAAACCCATTGATTTATGGCTCTCTATGAGCAGTGCCTCAATACAGACTATATTGTGTTTACCAGGATGGAAATCAGAGTGAGGCAGCTAGGAGACACAGCTATCATCAATAATTTAATTACCCCATACTGGGCTGGATAAGGGCTTACCACCTGCTCTCTAGAACAGAATCTCCTGTAGACACATTAATATCATGTTAAATTATTCACATGCCGTGATCACTCAACTGACTTATGTGTACAGACATGTTAGTGTACCGAATCCAGTTCAGGAACTCTTGAGGTGTGACAAACAGGAAACAAGTACATTAGTGACAAATGTGTTCCCTGTGAATTTGACAGAGAATTCCCCAGTTTTTTTTTACACTGGAATTATTGTGCTCAGAATAACCAAAAAAGAGACTTGGTCTGGAACAAGATGAGTCAAAGAAGGCCGCATGCTTGTGAATCCTGTCTAACTTCCTGCTCTCTGATACATGTTGTTTGGCATCCGTAGGAGCTTCTGAAGAGATTCATGGAGGGCCAAGTCCCACTGGAGGGCTTTCTGGATTCCTTCCAGAGCTTCAGGAAGACGTATCACATCCGCCGTGCACAGGTTGAGAAGATCCAGGAGCTCAACCGCTCTGAGAGGAAGCAGACCAAGCGCTTAGAGGAAGAGGAGGAAGAGCAGAAGAAAAAGAGTCAGGGGTCAAAAGAGTTCCGGCCCAACGGCATTACCTCCCACGGGTCGGCTCGCGTCTTCCAGGTGCGTTATGGCCTCACGCCGGCCATCCTGGTGCCCCTGTCTACGTCCTCAGCTTCAGCCACTAGCTTGTCTCCTCTGGACTCATGCCCAGGACAGCGGCAGGCTTTAGGGCATGGTGCCCCTCATCCATGCCCTGGGCAACCTGTGGGCCTCAGAGTGATAGGACAGTTACCAGGCTGGCCGATCAGACCGGTGCGGTTACAGCAGCTCTATAGGCCCAGTCCACATCAGCATGAACCTCCATATCGATAGCGTCCAAACACTGTGCATCAGTAATGTCTGACTTTATCTACTCAGAGACCTTTGGGTTAATGTAAAATTTTCATTGGTCAACACAAAGGTCGCATTCATCCGCCTAAACGGGAGATGATTGGAAAGCCATAAAATGTCTTGTCTATGTTGTGAACAAGCCAGTGGGTTACACAACTCCAGAGCGTCTCTGTCATTTTTGCTGGTGTGTGTCATTTTGTTTTCTTCCTGTCCCTTTTGTCGGGATATGGCTGCTGCTTTTGTGAGGGAATGAGAGTCGTTAAGACACTGATTTCTGACTGGAAGGACTTGTTTGATGCCAATGATGTTCTGAGAAATGCCAGGCTAATGATTTTGCCTTGTTATGGTAATGATTATCAATAAAGTCCTATTATAATGTTTATTATAAAACAATATTTCAGTGCTTCCAAAGCTGATTTATGTCCTTTGTAGCTTGTTGCCCAATGCACTTCACTCTCAGAAAAAAAGGTACTAAACTGTAGCTTTCTTTTTCACTGGAGTGGAACTGTGCATCTTTTACATGGTAATGTGAATGTAAACTTTAAAGTGTTACTCTAAAAGCTATTTAATGGTACCAGACTGGCCCTTAAGGTCCAATTGTGTACTTTTTATATATTTTTTAAAGGTCCATCACATCCACATTACCTTGTAAAAGATACACACTAAGGAATGGTACAGTTTAGTACCAGCTTTCAGCTTTCCACTGAAAATTCAGTTCTACAGATTTTATTATTTATTCATTCAGTGTGATACACATGCATTGAGAGCGTTGGCCCCAGGCTTTGCAAAAGACTTTTGTCACAGAATATGTTTGTGAACGCTGCTGTCAGAAATGTGGGTCTGTTTCATGAGATACAGAGAGATTCATTAACCAAAATTGATTACAGCTTTCCAAATAAATTGGGCCAAGCCACCAAAAATGAATTCGAGTGTGTTCCCACATTATTCAGACTGGAAGTCATATCAAAGAAGGCAGAATCTGTTTATTTATGGAAATCCTGTTTAAAATTGAGCGCCTTGCGTCATCTTGAAATGCTGCATGTTCACTGTGACTAATAAGACTGGTTTTAATTCCAGGCATAGAATACTTCGTATCCTTATAAGAATAAAAATAACTTTTCATATCAGTAGAAGCGTTCAACAAGATGCCAATGTGAAATCATGTAAGTATCGCAGGAATCATCAGTACTTATACGACATCTGTATTTCTGCCAGCTGTTTAATTTTTGTTGCTTTTCCTTGTTTATTTTTGACCAAAGGTATGTGGACACTTGACCATCACACCCATATGTAGTTCTTCCCCAACCAACTCTGGGTTGGAATAGGCAGGTATGAGTATGATGGTCAGGTGTCCACATACTTGTAGACATATAGTGTATCTAATTCAAGCCACAGGTTTTACAGTATTTCTAAATGTGGCACTGCTTAGTAGAGCTAAATATAGTGAAGCGTATCTTCTAGCAAGAAGTGTGGAAGTGTTATATTTTTTAACTTATACCACAGCACTGTGAAATTCTCAATACTGATTGGCTAGAAGTTGTTGGTGAGCTTTCTATAAAAGCAGAACTGCCATAATCTATGCCTAATAATAAAAAAATAATTAAAAATGTGTTGATATGACCAGATGTTATTTGAGTTAAGCGTATACAATCTTCGGGGTCAGCACTTTGTAACAAGCACTGAAGTAGTATAGTTGTAAGCCAACTTATGCCATGGCAAAGTCTTCAGGACAGATGGCTTTGTGGTTTCTCAGTAACATGACAAGCTGCTTTTTTTCTGGCTTATTAACTTAAAGAAAAAGTGAGGGAATGACTGGATACAGCTGCTGTAACGTAAGTGATAACAGGAACTACCTTTATTCACAGATTTTCAATAACATTGTAACTATAAATAATTAAAAAGTACAACATATCACTGTAATTAATAAACAATTGTAATCATTGGCTAAGAGGAATATAATATTTCAGGAGAAGCTCTAGGAGCTAAAAACCAGTTGATATTCAAAAGCTTAAAATATAACCTTTAAAAATAAGTATGGTTTTAAAGTTCTGACCTTGCCAGTGAGTCTCTTATTCATACGTTTCCTCATTTCATTGCTGCTATAGTAACAGTCAGCAGTACCTCTGGAGATATAATTAATGTTTTGTCCATTGTTGTTTAAATGTCTCAGCACTGGAAGAAAGAAAACTTTCATTCTTATGGTACAAAGGTTGCTCAAGAAGTGAACTTCCTTCTCCTGTGGTGATGCCAGAGAACAAATGGTTGAGGAGAACCTAACTCAAATGCCATCTTGAATGGTAACATGACAGTCTTTGATGAAAGTGGGAAATTATTGGTGGTTCCTATAAAAATTGAAGATTATATATGCTTAACCCAAATCTGTTCAGCGGTGTTCCATTGATGGATGGAGGGGTGCTGATTAATTTTGCACAGAAACAGATGGGCTTGCGATGGTCTGGTATACAGCCAGGGTGTATTCCTGCCTTACGCCCAGCCTTCTCCAGATGGGCTTCAGTGAGTAAATGTATCTGATAAAATGGGCAACGAGTGTAGCTATAAGGTAAATTTAGCTAATGAAGTAACCACTGAGAATACAGTAATGAGAATACTTTTTGTACTGTTTAGAAAAATCTGTATATACCACTTTGCTGTTGAATTCTCAACTCTGATTGGTCAGAAAGTGTTTATTAATTTTTGCTAACAGCAGCCATAACTATAACAAGAAAAAATACCACAATGTTTATTAACAAATTAAAAATTGTAATCATTTGGGAAATCACTGTGGTATAAGAGGAATAAAACACTTGTGCTGTTATTGGAAAATATTCCACTTTGCCCCACTTCCACACACGCTCGGTCATGTTTTATTCCCTACATTCCTACTGAAGACCAGTTTAGACCCCACCCTGTCTAGAGAATTTCCGAGATGCCACTTGTCTCTGATAGAATTAGCCCACAGGGTCAGGTGGGGTCTACTTTTGCCATGGAAAGACATCTTCCTTAAATGCGACCCTAACTGGTCTACGCCTTAGACTCATACAGGTATTCAGCAGTGTTTCTTGTTCTAACATGAATTTTCACAGTGTATATCAGTGTTTGGCTTACAAAAGATAAGATCTGCCACTTTGCCAGGGAGAGCCAAGGTGTCATCTGGCTTCTGTGACAGAAATGTTTTTAAAATTCACGTAGTAAACATGAAGCTGCAGTCATCTGATTATGACAATGCCTCAGGTCCAAATACCTGAAACCTGATACTGCTTATTGGAGTGCGGTTGGTTTTAAAATAAACAGGATAACGGCAAAATTCCCAAATATCAACAGAGCATATCTGAATCATGTCTGCCCGGTGAACATGTAGGCTTATTGCCATTTGTTCATTTTGTTCCCATGCAGTTCAGATCTTATTTTATGTAACAAAACCGAAAGAGGATGGCACTGAGGAGCTGAAACGGTGCCAGATTTTTACTGTTTTGCATAACAAGAATGTCATATAAAAAGGAACGGAGGTGTTTGCTCCTTGAGACAAAACCTTTGAAGAATGTCAAACAGCATGTGTCTTGAGGCGAACCACCCCCTGCTGTTCTGCGATGCATTTCAATAGCCCTGGCTTGACGCAGGGAAGCTTTGGTCGTGTAAAAGTGAATGGTGAATGTAAATGAGGTGGGAGCTGCTATACCTTGGGGCTTTTTTGAGAATATCGATTTGTATGGCATCACAGAGCCTGAACTGGACTACATACTGATATGCTGTCATGCACACATAAGCCTATGTTTTTGTGTTTAGATATGCACAAGGCAGACTTACACCCTAATCATTTCCAGCTCAAATGATATTGTTTAGGTTGCTGTAAACTGGGACAGGATCCAGGATTATGAATGCATGATGGGATTTGTCACTGTACCAGAGAGAGAATGCTTGTCATCTGACTTCAGTAATAGAA
Source organism: Pangasius macronema (assembly GCA_037577455.1). NCBI lineage: Eukaryota > Metazoa > Chordata > Actinopteri > Siluriformes > Pangasiidae > Pangasius > Pangasius macronema. The sequence goes on along the minus strand of CM074971.1, from coordinate 13,278,287 downwards.
ACTGATTTTTCTAATAAATGTTAGACTAATATTTGAAAACGATGCCTTTTTTATGCCAATAAAAAATATTATTTCTCAGTGAACTGTAAAATTCCCAAGAAACAAATCTGTACCATGAAACTTCCCAAATGAGATGCAGGCTTATCAGTATCTACTTTTAAGATGATCACTTCTCATTTTATTATACTAACCTGTGAAAGGAATACTTCCTGGAACCAAGATCCAAGAATGTTCTCCATACTTTGGAGATCTTCTTTCTATAAGGCAGAACCACCAATGCTGTTCATTTTCAGCTTGACATGAAGCCCTCAAAAGGAAGATGAAAGGTTACGACCCCATCCTCCCCCACCTCATGCTCCAGGCTCTTTGTGATTTGGCCAGCTGAACCCCCAGAGCAAGGCCAATCCAGTACAGGAGGAGCACAGCAGGGTTTTTTGAGGCCGATGGCTTTGGATGGCAGGAGCTGTTTATCTTTTTTCAAGTGGTTCTGCATGCAAACGACTCCGTGATGTCAGTAATGCGAGTCAGCTCGGCCAACAGTACCCCGCAACTGATCCCCATCATTCAGATGGATGTGTTGCTCAGTTTAACTAAAAATCCTATAACAATAAGAGTGGAACTTCTTTGATTTGCAATGTTTTTTTATATGAACCTACTACATCTACCATATTTATAGCATTTACGGTAATCAAATATACTTAATATCAGTACTTAATAAATAAATAGACTCCAGGCTGTAGGCTCCAAAAGTGTGAGTCTTTTATCAAGAAGCTTTATTTAATAATTTTCAAAAAAATATTTAAAAATATGACTTAAAGTATTATTATACTAAAGTGCTGTTTTGTTCTGAGTTCTCGATTCTGATTGGTGTTGATTAATTTTCTATAACTGCAGCTCTCATAGTAGTACTGACTGTAATACAAACCACAGGTTTATACTTATATTGTGCACTCTTTTTAAAATATTTAGTTTCTGTAGTAACAGCTAATCTACAAGGATGTAATCTAAACTATTTAACAATAACAATATAGAATTGTTGTTTTAATATTTGTTGTAAGAAAATGTTTAACATTTATGTAAGGAGCCTCCAGTGTCAACGCTTTGTAACAGTCAGTAACAGTTTTCCACCATGGGTAAGTCTTCAGGACAGAGGACTTAATCAAGAAAGAGAAGGCTGGTGAAGGAACGACTGTTTATAGCTCTTATAACATAGGTGATACCAGGAACTAACCTGTTTTATGGATGTTCCACAACATTAAAGGCAACTATAAAGTATGTGTTGTTGTTTTTTTAATGTTATTTTGTTCTTTAGTGTAATTAAGGGGAATAAAACACTGCTGTTATAGGAAGATAATCAACTTAGGAGTGGTAAGAGTAACTCTGTTTCACACTGGGCCGCATCACATCACAACATTAATTATTTTCCTATAACAGTACGCTCTCAAGTGTTTCATTCCTTAATTCAAGAATACACTATTTGAAATGGAGATAAATGCCATCTTATCAAGTTGAACAATCCTGATATGAAATATACCAGAATATTCATTTTGCACAGTTCAGCTATTGTGATTCCCCAGATTTTATTTAAATTGTAATACATGTATTCTTCTAACACAGTGTTCATTGTCATCTCTTAACAGCTAACATCTGATATTGACTCAGTACACTGATTGTTAGGCATTATCCTGACTGTGGCTTTCAGTCAATTGTAAACAATAATCTATTAGTAGTCTATTAGTAAATAATAATTTAATCTTATATGTAAAAATGATGAATATATTAAAGTAATAAAGTATAATTAATGAAATAAAACTGTTTTTGGTAATGACCTCTACTTTTGCAGTCTACTGCACAAATCTATGTACATATCTAATCTAATTTTATTTTGGAGTTTACTACGTAATGTATGCCAAAGAATTGCTGGCACGTTCCTCCAAACCATCTTTACAGAGTCATTTATTAAACTGAAGAACGCAAAGGTTTCTTCATGAATTGTCGGCAATAATTACTGCCTTATCAATAATTAATATTCATTTTCTCCATGACAAAGCAGCTGATGCTAATGGAGTCTGCTGATTGATCGACTTGCCATTGGGCTCCTCTGAGTCTGGGCTTAATATTCTTGCTCTAATCCCTCGCCCCCAGCCATGCTGGAAAACCCACCACATTTCCAAATGTTCAAAGATGGATGGAGTCTATTAAAATGGATCACTTCCCTCCTTTTCAAGTCAAGTCATGGTCTTAGAGTCATACACATATGGGTCTGATGTTCGGTTGTAGATCTCCTCCAATTAAAATGACCTTGTCCGTGGCCTTTGTGGGCGTTTTTCTCCTGCACATTCAAACACAAGAACTGCCCCAAACAGGAGCAAATGGGACTTGTAGCTCTAGAATTGTTTAATTTCCACCAACTTGAGACAACTGTAAAAGTCACAATGACCATAATAAAGGGACTGCCTCATTATGTGCAATATCACCAAATTGATAGTGTTTGGACTGATGTTGTTTATGTACATGCAATCAGAAATAATCAAGCGTCGGAACTTATGCATGCAAGGAATGGCAAGACTAAGGTAAGGTATGTGTAACCAATCAACAGTAAACACTGCTGCTGAGCCAATGTAAATTGTGTTGAGTGAAGGCAGGATGTTCATAAGTTCATAAACTATGGATTTTAGCATAGTCGTAGGCCATATCAAACATCAAAAAACAAGCAGGCAGCATCAAACAAGAAATATCCATAATCAAAAATGAGGAAAACTGGAAAATGCGGAAATTTGGTAAACAGGGCTCAGGCATAACAATACTCAACACATGATAAGACTTCACAACAAGACACAATGGGTAACATACCACTGACAGGACCGGGGCAGAGACAGGGCCAAATCCAAAACAAAGGCATATGGAGAATGTTTGGAAAGTGGGAATGTATGACAACCCACCTGAGAGTCCCATCAGTTTCTGTTGGCCCCAATTTTTCTCCAGTACCAAAACTTATGCAAATGGACCTAAGGATTTTGTACAAGTGGGAAGGGACGATTCCATGGACCATCAGTAGATGAGGGTCCAATGTAACTGTAAGGAAGTAAAATTGTCTGGGTGAGGTGAGGCAGACTTCATACTGGCGCCCTTCACTGGTACCTCTGGTACTGGACCAGTGGAACAAGCATAACAGTCACAGTTTTCCAGTGTTAAAAGTTTCCTCTCAAGGTTTTTTCCTTGTGTCATCTCTGGGAGATTTTCCTTGCCACTGTCACCTCTGGGTTGCTCATTAGAGATCTAAATCTACATCTAAATTTCAGTAAAGTTGCTTTGTGACAAAGTGTCTCACTTTTAAAATACTTTGTATGGTGGAAAAAACACGGCATTTCTCAGGGTGGGGTTTGAGGCTCAGAGAAGTTCATTATATCTATATCTTAAGATTTTTTTCCCCCTTGCTGTTTAGAAAGATTTGGCTTTAAGCCTTTACCCGCTGTCAGGGGAATGACTAAAGATCTTTGGATGGAATAGAGAACTTGAGGTGACATTAATGTGTGTGCGATCTGATATAACCCCTGGGATATTATGAAATGCACACAAGCGCCTTTGGACAGCTCTATCTGCCGCAGCCCCACCACAGCCTGGACCTGGAAACCAAGTTTATGTAGCATATCATCTGACTCATCTCATCAGATCTCTCTGCTAATCTATTTCCTGGCGACGTGAGCATCTTATTATGTAACAAGGCACTGCTCGCTGTGCATTACCTCACTGTTTGTGTCACAGGATGGAATTGTGCAGACAGGACAGGAAAGTTGACCATATGAAGGGACTGGGCTTCAGGCAAGCTGAGGAACCCAGAGGACATTTGAGTCAGACTCCATGTGGGGGTGGCTGCCAAGACATATTAGGACCCACACTGCTGTTAATCAACACACATACAACTAGCTCGGCCAGGATTAAACTTTAACATACATTCATGTGCATTCGTGAGAATCTAGGGATGTGCGCACACATGCAATGTTGTATGAAGAACATGTAGCGGCATGCAAGGTCGCACACATACATGCACACAGAAACACATGTATGCCTACAGAAATAACAGTGGTGTTTTCATTTACCTGAATGTTTTCAAGAAGTTATACACAGCTGTAAAAATAGCGCTTTCATTCTTTTACACCAAGGTATGGTGTCTAAATCTACAGAATATGCAGGATGTTTCAAACAGCTTTGAAAGTCCAAGAAAAGCTTCTGAAGAGGCATGAAAACAGATTATATGTTTAATACTTTCCCATGTCTGAAAAGTTATAGCTTTACCTCTGACTGTCACAAAGCACTGACACCGGAGACTCCTTTCAAAAATGCTAAATAAACGTCATCAGCAGACTTCTACAGTATGAACAACCTGTGTATTTATACACAGTCTCAGTGGAGGTTGTTACTATAGAAACGATACCATGTTATAATGAGTGCAACAGTATAAACCTTGTAGCCGGAAGTATTGCCAGAGCTGCTGATAAAGAAACTTAATCTACACCTTCTGACAAATCAGAATCGAAACTTGAACAGCGCTATTATATAATTCTACATAAAGTTGCTGTTAAAGTGGTTCAGCTGCAGTAATGAAAACACCTTGATTATTGTGGTACTAAGGATATCAACAAAATAATCAGCTATTCTTTTATTTACTCCTGCAATATCGAGTGGACTGCAGTAGTGTTATATATCCTCATATACATTCACCCTCCATCTCCCAAGTCTCATCCCATTAACTTGAACCTCGGGGTCAGCAGGCCATTAAACATTAACAGCATTATGGATTGTTTTGCTGTGATGGGATTTGCACATGCAGTGTGTGTATGTGTGTGTGTGTGTGCTCTGCAGCAAAGGTCTGTTTCATTAATTCAGGGGCTGAGGGACCAGCGCTATGTTTCAATGTGGTGTGTGTGACGAGGGGACAGTGCTCCTTTCCCATGTTAATGGTTTTCCTAGGAGGGGTGCTGAAGAAAAGAGGGAAAAAAGACAGAAAGAAAACAAAAAGGAAAAAATCTATTGTCACCTGGGGCAACAGCCTCTGTTTGCTGCATACACAATTAAAGGGTTACGGCATGCGTGTGGAATGTAAGCATAATGAGCCATCATATGGGAAAGTGTGGGTGAGGTGTGTGAGTGTGAGTGTGTGTGTGTGTGTGTAGGTGTTTCCCAGGTGATGAATGCAGAGCGCTCGGGAAAATGTGTGTGGCTGACATGTAAGAGTATAGTCAATAAGAGATACCGACTCCACCTAAGGGCAGACAATCGATCAGAGAGCTTGCTTAGTAGTAATTATATGCTGTGTTTGGCTATGTATAGTGTCCATTGTGTGATAGCATCTGTGTTGTGCTGCTCCTTATAAAGTGGATTGCTTATATCCTTTTTAGTTCATATGCCTGAAGCAAAAATGCAGCAATTAAAGGTCTGTTTTAATCTTCTCAGAATATGTTGTTACCTGAGTAAAAACCATAGACATATTAAAAACCTATATCTTCTTCTTCTTCTTTTGGCTTTTCCCTTCAGGGGTCGCCACAGCGAATCATCACTCTCCACCTATCCCTATCTTNCTCCATGTCCAACATTCTCCTACCAATATACTCACTCTCCCTCCTCTGAACATGTCCAAACCATCTTAATCTGGCATTAAAAACCTATATATCCAATAAAATAATGCAACAGATTTATACAGTATGTATGGAATAAAACACTTTGTGGCATGCTGTTGTAGCAAAATAATCAACGACAGGGTGGTGTGATGTGCCCCAACACAAGGCGGAGTTACTGTTACAACCCCAGAGTTGACTTTTTTTCCTATAATGGTGCAACATTGGTTTTATTTCTCTTACATCAAGGCAAATTTGCCAACGCTAACCATTTTGTTGGGGAACGTCAGCTAGTTCCTAGTTATTCTCCTAGACAAATTCATGCTAACACTAGACAGAATGTACAGATGAGGTCATAAGTTTACATAGGCTTTGCACAATCTGCAAAATGTTACTGATTTGAAAAAATAAGAGGGATCATAAAAATTTAATTTAGTTTTTTTATATAGTACTGCCCATTATTTGCTTTTCCAGCATCTTCTGTATATTATTATTATTTAACAAAAAAAAAAAAAGATCTTAATTTTTTCATTTAGTACTGTCCTCCAGAAGCTACATTTACATTTTCCCAGAAGATAAAATAATAACAATTTACACTGATCATCTTGTTCAAAAGTTTACACCCCCCTGGGTCTTAATGTAATGTAATGTAATGTGTTGCCTTCTGGAGCATCAGTGAATGTTTGCACCTTTTGTAATAGTTGTGTATGAGTACCTCAGTTGTCCTCAGTGTGAAAAGATGGATCTCAACATCATATAGCCGCTGCTGGAAAGGGGTCAAATATGCAGAAGATGCTGGAAAAGCAAAGAATGTGCAGGACCTGGAGGATTTTTCTGAAGAACAGTGGGTAGTTTAGCTGCTCAGGACAAACAAGGGACTCCTGAACAACTATCACAAAACATAAAAACAGTCGTTGAACATCCAGGTAACACACACAGTATTAAGAATCAAGCCTTTGTAAACTTTTGAACTGGTTCATTTGTGTAAATTCTTTTGTAATTGTAAACTTATTTTGTCTTGTGGACTATACAGTATGTAAACATCTGCTATGTGAAATAGCTAATTCAGGGCAGTGCTAAATAAAACATTTTTATAATCCCACTTATTCTTTTTTTTTTTTTTTAATTAACATTTTGCAGATTCTGCAAGGCATATGTAAACTTATGACCTCAACTGTACACATTAAAAGTGGTTTCAGGTACACCATACTGAAGATCTTTTAACCACAGATACACTGGTGTTATCATCACCTTCGGTCACAGCGGAAAGATTTTCACCTCATCTTTGTCAACGCTGCTACGACTACACTTCGAAGAAATGTGGGAAAACGAAGCTGAATAAAGTATACGGAAGAATTCATTCACAGCTATGAGGGACATGTACTTTCTAAAGGTACTGGATATACGCTTAGACATGGTTCCAACATTGAAAAAACCTCCCCACATAATTCACTACATAAGTAAGTCGGCGCGGTTTTAGTCGTACAGCTGGTCTTGAGGAGTGAGAAGTGCAGAGCTCGGGTTGTCCGCTAGGTGGCAGTGTGCTCATCTCATTTCCCGGATTTATTGAATAACCCGAAGAAGACGGACAAACGGAAAACATGGCGGCTGCTCAGAAAGACTCGAAACCGGGGAAACCTCTAAAGAAGGAGTCACAGCCTTTAATAATCGCTAAAACTCCTGCAGAGGAGCAGCGGCTCAAACTGGAGAAATTAATGCGCAACCCGGTGAGTTTTTTTCCTCACCTAGTTAGCCACATGCTAGCTGACTAGCTCGCTAGATAAACATCAAGGCTGCGTCTCGAAACGCATATTTAGTAGTTATATGCGTTAAGTTAGTGCGCCTCTTGTAGTTAGTTAGCGGTAGTGTGCGGTTTGGGAGGTAACCGAAATTAGAAACGCAACGACACAACAAGGTGTGATGATATTTTGCAGGATAAACCGGCCCCGATACCGGAAAGACCGAAAGAATGGACTCCTCGCGCGGCACCAGAGTTCGTGCGTGACGTCATGGGTAGGTCCACGCGCGCTAATAAGCGCTGTTTTTTTTTTTTGTCTGTCAGGGATCGCCTGACTGTTTATTACTGAACAATATAACCGATGATATATCGGTTTTACGGTATTACGGTATTTATCGAGTCTCAAAAGTCTCCATACAGAGGGGAAATGAACACTTTTTTAACAAAATGTCTTCCAAAATTTTTCATACTTAGTTTATACTAGGACTGCATGATAGTGAGGAAAAATGTGATGTGCGATAACTTGTTAAGTTTTGTGATATGCGGTAATGCTATAAGTGTGTGACAGCAATTTAAATTATATTTATATATTTTCATATATTTAAAGACTGAAAATGTCATAACCAACATACGTTTCATGTTCTTTTGAGGAAAAGAAAGCATTCTCTGCTATCTGCGTCACCGTAAAGTTTTTTTGTATTAAAGTATTAAAATCATTCAGTTATATATTGTAATATTTACATTATAGTTGTAACCGTAACCCTGTTAGTATATTAGTTACCAGAATGTATCTGTTATGAGTCTAATAATCATAACGTGGTCCGTAAACAGGCTCCAGTGCCGGAGCAGGTAGCGGTGAGTTCCATGTCTACAGACACTTGAGGCGGCGCGAGTATCAGAGACAAGACTTTCTGGACCAGATGTCTGAAAAGGTATCAGCTTCGTGTGAGCAAGAACAGTGCGGATAACATGTCAGATATGCTGAACTTTCTAAGTCCCAGTGTAGGACTATGGTCAGTTAGACGTGAATTAAAACTCCTGTCTTAAGTACTGTTCAGGTAGGATTAGATTTCCAGACGTATGTCAGCATCTCCATGATATACGTTACACTAATTAGTGCATGCGTTCATTGCATACACCTCATTTTAAAACAAACTGATTTTGTGCTTGTAGTGCATGTAGCTGTGAGAATTATTAGATTATTAGTAGGTCACATGACCGTAAGTATGTAGGCTCTACCTCTGACATGTAAGGAAGTCCATGGGTTATTTATATTTTTCTATATTGTTATCTTGAGTTCACATCTTATTCTTATTCTGATCTTGTGATAACAGCAATTGTGTTTTTGAGATAACAAAGGGAGTTTTTAGTTTTCTTATGATGTTGAAATGCATTATTAGGCATTACACTATGTACATAATGGAGGAGTGTCTCTGTTTTTACTTTAATCAGGGACTACCACAACAGTGGTGGAGGTTCTGCCTTACTGCTCTGAGCTCCTGGGTTTGATCCTGAGCACCGAGGTTACATTGTGGAGTTACATTATATTTTCCGCCAAATTTCCCCTTTAGGATCAATAAAGTATATCTACCTACCTACTTACCTACCTGCCTACCTAATTACCCAAACAACCAATCACCCACCCATCCTTCATTATGAGTATTAGTGCTGGACAATTTCCAAATTAGTGTCTGTCACTTGCGAACGTGACTCAGACGGTCGTGGACACTATAAGTGAGCCTGAATGGGTGGTCAGCCAGTCTGAGGGTCCAGGACGTCTCCATGGTTATCACATGATGTTGAAGAGATGCCGCCAATTTGGTTTGTGGCTCACAAGACAAATGGTGATGAAAACCTTCAGAAAAAGAATGTAATTAGTACAGAATCTCCGTAACACCAATATATGGCAGTGTGCCACTTTCCACAAGGATGTAATGCTAGTCTGCTACTCGAAAGTGATTCGTAAGAAAATTATCATCACGAGATCAAAAAAAAAAGTTATCATCTCGAGAAAACAACTTTTGTTATCTTGAGATCTCAAGAACAATAAGTTGTGATCTCGGGATAGCAGTCCAGAGAGAAATAAATAACTCATGGCCTTTCTGGTTGTCCTTAGACACTTCCTTCATTACAATATACATGACTTTTTTTGTCATCTATATTGTAATGTTATGTGTTTTAAACTCAGCCAGTATTTGGATTCATTTTGGAAATATCTACAAATGCTGCATGTGCTTGTGTTTTTTTTTTAAACCAGTTACCAGCATCCTAGTTTAGATGAGTAATGTATTTACTGCCTGAGAACGTAACACAGCTATATTTTTCTCCTACTTCAGCAAAAGCTGGATGAAGACTACCAGGAGAAAATGAAGGAAAACCAGCATGCTGCTGAGGAGAGGACAGCCAAACGCAGGAAGAAGAGGTGGCCATGTTGTTTATCATTATACTTTAAGGAGTTTAAAAAACCCCGGCAGTGTTAATGGGAGTTTCCAAAAAAGCAAAAAAAAAAAAACCCTTCAGTGGCTGGGTTGAAAAACAGTTTGACAAACAAAAACAAAAAAAATTCAGCCAGCTATGGTTCCACAGTCAGAAACTGAATCTTATTATTATTATTTGCCTAGTAATTTTTTTTAGATAGCACTTGTCATACAGTGCCTTCAGAATTATTGGGACAAGGGCTGCAAAATATATTGAAATTATTGAAATTTCACAAATATACATATTACGATTATGTATATCACAAGGGCTGGCGATAACTGAATGATTTTAATACTTCGAAAATTGATAAAAAGTCAATGTTTTATGGCAACGCAGATAGCAGAGAATGCATTATTTTCCTCAAAAGAACATGAAACGTATGTTATGATATTTCAGTTTATATACACACTCCTGAACAAAATCTTAAGACCGGGGGAAACATTCCAAGTATTCGCATTTCGCGCTGGTGGATCAT
>CM074971.1:13252353-13267881 GCA_037577455.1 Pangasius macronema | reverse complement strand
GTTTGAGTTTAAATGCAGTTTTCAATAAATTGCCTACTCTCTATTTTTTGTCTCTTGCTCTTATTTCTTCTTTTGGCATTTTGAAGAATTGCTTATAACCTGGTTACAATCCACGAAAGGGGAAAGTGATGGAATATTTTAAAATGGTTAAAAAGAAAAAATACAGGATTTATGATTTTTTTTTAAAATTAAGAACTTAATAAAGCAGGGTTGGCAAATATCAAAAAAGAAGTACTATAGATTTTAGCAGCATAAAAAATGCAACTTTTTTTTTTTTTTTTTTTTTTTTTTTTTTTTTAACTTTTCTTGTTTAGAGAGAAGCTCAAACAGAAAAAGTTGATGGCCAAGAAAGCCAAAGAGGAGAGAAAGACCCAAGCAGGTATGACAAATCTTTCCTACATTATTTCATGTTTAATACTTTGACGTCTACACAGACTGCTCATTAACTGATGCACATGTCTCCTCAGAATCTGATGAGGAGGAGGAGCCCTCGGCGAGCGAGAAGGAGGAGGAAGAGGAGGAAAAGGAAGAACGGGAGGATGATGCTGAGGAGCCCAGCTTTGTGATGGGAAAGAGGTGACTCCTGAAGAGTCTTTTTAGGAAAGCACCATGGTCCTAAATTCCATTGAAAGAGTTTCAGACACCTTAAACATGGAGAACAGACTTTTATTAAAGCTCGGATGGAATGGACAAACAGGACCTGTAGAAAAATACCGGACATCGTATTTCTTCTCAAGAATGTTCTTTTTTTTTTTCTTGAATTGTACATACTATATTTTTAATAAACATCACAAACCCAGCAGTTAATCGTATTGCCTTTTATTAACATGATTTGTTTTCTTTGAGAGAGAGTGGGAAAATTGTGTTTTAAATGCATGACATGAAAAGACAGTTCTTCTAATGAGATTTGTTTCCCAAAGCTATGCTTGCACAAGAAACATAATTGTTTCATTTCCTAGCTTTTTTTTAGAAGTCAGGCAAAGCTTCCAGTTCATATTTCAGACTTAGTAACCAGGAAACTGCATTCATTGTTTAACCACAATAGGCAGAGGACATAAACATGAGGCTATAGCTGCTAGACTTGATGCTTAGGAATCATCGCAAGAGAGTTTCGTGTATTTTAATCCTTGTGTGTGTGTGTGTGTGTGTGTGTGTGTGTGTGTGAGAGAGAGTTTTTTTGTTTTATTTTCTTATTGAACCATGAAATTGGAAATGCGTGCTAAATCAAGCAGCGAAAATCTCCTGTTACTGGGAGGTTGTGAACATATGAGTGTTGTTCGATTCAGGGGTTTTTATACAATAGATGTGTGCTAACATCTAACATTAAATAATGTTGCGAATGCCTAAATGTACCATCAATAGCACTTGGTTCAGTCAGAAGGAGGCTGTTAAGTTCTTTATAACATTTGGCCAGCGAATGACTGTTTCCAGAACTGTTTCTATGACCAAAGGTTAATGTAAGGAATGAACTTTAAGGGGTGTGCTGTTATAGGAACATAATCAAGCACAGGGTTACCGTTACCACCCTAAAGTTAATTATTTTCCATGAATCATTCTTCTAATAACATAGCTATTTAACATTTTTTTATTAATTAAACAACGACACGCCATACTTTTTAGCTATTTATAGGTGTGTTTAATGTTGTGGAATGTCTACTAAACATTTCCTGTTATCATTTCTGTTGTAACAGCTATAAAGTGAAGTGACATGTAGCCAAGTGTGGTGACCCATACTCGGAATTTGTGCTCTGCATTTAACCCATCCAGGTGCACGCACACAGTAGTGAACACACACACACACACACACACACACACATGGAGCAGTGGGCAGCCTTTTTAGCTGCAGCACCCGAGGAGCAGTTGGGGGATCGGTGCCTTGCTCAAGGGTCTCACCTGAGTCGTGGTATTGAGGGTGGAAGAGAGCGCTGGTCATTCACTCCCCCCACCTACAATCCCTGCCGGACCCGAGACTCAAGGCAGACTCTCTAACCATTAGGCCACGACTGCCCCCAATATACTAATAAACTCTAAACAAAACCGACCAGGAACATGCTCTGGGTTTAGTTATAGGCCAGATCAGAAAGATAAGTTTTAAATTCTGACTCTGACAAATGATTCTGAGAGATGCTGGTAAACTGTTCCAGGGCCTGCTATTGCAAAAGCACAATCACCCTTTGACTTTAACCGAGATTTAGGGACCATCAAAAGTCTCTGGTCAGATGATCTCAATGAACTAATGTTCCGCGTGCCAGAGAGATAGGTAGGTGCCAATCCGTTTAAGGCTCTGAAAACATACTAAAATTTTAAAACCAATTCTATAGCGGACTTTTTTCTATGCAGTGGTCTGTTGGGGAAGTAGTATGAAGGTGACAAACAGAAATAAACTGGACAAACTAATCAGGAGGGCTGGCTCTGTACTTGGCATGGAGCTGGAACCTGTTCACGTTGTGGCTGAGAGAAGAATGTTGTCAAAACTCCACTCAATCCTGGACAACCCTTCTCACCCACTACACAGTGTGCTGGTGGACCAGAGGAGCAGTTTCAGCCAGAGACTGATCACTGCCAAGTGTTCAGAAGATCCTTTATCCTTGTGGCCATCAAGCTGTACAACTCCTCTCTATAAGTGCTGGGACTTTCATGTGTAATGCATATGCAGTACAAGTTCAGTTCATGTGCAGTAAGGGACTTTCATGTGCAATACAAATTTATTATTACTGCCTATTTTATTAATACTAAGATTAGTGTGCAATACATACTATATAACAAAGTACTTAATTACTGTTACCACACTGGACTTATCATACTTAACATTTGTCACTCCATTGCACTTCAATACATTTTTGTATATATATATACTTTCTTACTTTCTTTCTTTCTTTCTTGAGAGCAATTATAACATGGCAAAGCAATTTCCCCCTGGGATTAATAAAGTTCTTTGAATCTTGAATCTTGGACTGGCAACCAATGTAAAGAAAGTGAAATGGGTGATATGTTCATATTTACGAAGGTTTATCAAAAGTCTAGCAGCTGCGTTTTGAACAATTTGTAGCCGATTTATATAAGATATGCTTATTCCTACGTAAAATGAATTGCAATAGTCAAGATGAGATGAAACAAAAGCACGTATCACTCTCTCAAACTCTATTTACATTTATGAACATTTTTATCTTCAGGAGGCCGGCCCACTGCATGTTGGTCTATCCTGTTTCACTGCTCTGACTTTGACGCTGATTTCAGCTTAAATAGAGTTTTTTTTCCCCCAGCAAATCTGAGTCATCATAAACAGTGGTGTTGTGTCTATGCAGGCCCTGGACAAGCTGGTTTCACCCATCCCTTTTATTTCACCTCGATGATCTCGATACATTTGCTGATGAATATGTGGAAGGCTAGGAGAAATTCTATTTAATGTTTTTCCCCCTTTTTTTTCGAGCTAACGTTATAGCTCTGGGCTTACATGAATAAGGACACAACTGGTTTGTTATGCTCACTTAACCAAATGGTATATTATCTAAGAATAGCCTATTTCATTTTGTTATATTATATTTATATTTTTATTTATGCATTCATCACAATGTTGCACGAGGAAGTTGTTGAGGAATAAAACAAACAGTGAACTCTGACTTGCCCTTTTAACACTACATATGTTTGTGTTTGTGTGTTTACAGTCTCAAAAAGCCTTTTCCACTCTGGTGTCAAGTGTCTCCTGTTCACACCGTTGGAACTACGTGTGGTTTGATGATTTAGAAAGCAAGTCTTCGGGTTTCAGGGCTTTGCCCATGGCCCCATGACGAGAGTGTAGGTCAAAATTACAAAAAGGAGTTGAACCACCATTTGATTTGTCAGAACATTGTAATTTGCACCTCCCAGTTTCCACTAGAAATGCACACACACACACACACACACACACACACACACTCCACTCCCTTTAACTTCTCCTCCCTACCATGGGAGGGATGATGTTTAATGGAAAGGCTTTTAAGTGGTAAAACCTGCCAGGTTTGATTCACACAGCATTTTATTACAAGACGAACAGAGTGTCCTTACTGCTGGTCTCCAGAATGAAGGCCTTCCTAGTAGTCTGCTTAGTGTGTATGATACTCCTTGAGATCCATGCAAGCAGTGAGTATTCTTTTACTTTATTACTAAAAAAAATCCTGCATTTGGGTTTTTATTCTTTTCTTTTATTCATTAATTTTTTCATCCTGGAAGTTGGCTTACATGTGGTTATAGTCAACATATTAGTTTTGTGACAGCATGTTATTGCAATGGAAGCACTGTTTATACAGATAAAATTCCACTTCTCACTGTTTCTGATTAGGAAGAAAGCCAAATGGCAATTTTCTGAACCAGGCTCAGAATAGAAATCTATCTATCTATCTATCTATCTGTCTGTCTGTCTGTCTGTCTGTCTGTCTGTCTGTCTGTCGAAAACCTAGCCAGTTATGAGCCAGCAGTGTACTAAAGTAATTAAAGATAAGTGACGCACACAAAGTCACAAAGTTTTTAAAGAAATTAGCTGTGCATGCAAGTGCACATGCAAAAAAAAAAAATGTTTGATGAAGACAAAAATGATGTAAATCATATACTACAGCCTCACAGTCACCAGATTGCACTCTTATGGGAGATTTTGGAGTGGAGTGGAATATTCAGGGAATGTAATTTGGATGAATGGTGTACATTTCCAGAACCATGTAGAATTAAGTAGAGTTCTGGTGGCACTTAATGTTGGCTTTTCCTTTAATTTACACATAAAAATGCATACCGGTAAAATTATCAATCAAGAGTCAAGAGTTCCGCACTCTTTCCTGAAAGTATCATTTTGGTGTATAGTCATCACTTTAACATGCAGAGCCTTTTGTCCTTCCAGGTTCATCCTGTTTGGGTTAACCATTCAGTAACTTTGGCCACACAATAAAGCATACACTCCCATACTAAATATTCACTCAAAACACTACCCCACCTATGGTGGCGTACATTTTTGACATTTGTTTCGGTAATCCTCATCTTTTAATTGCCACAAAATATCATCTAAACCATGACCTGGGAGTGGTATTCACTGATCTGCTAATTATGACACCTAAATGGGTGTAATTGTTTGGGTGGTTTTGTGTGTGGAATGAAAATTTTGCTACAGGTTTCAAATCTATATTTAAAATACATATTACATGTCAAATCCTAGATTCTCATATGCTCACTGTTCAGTCTTCAAACATGCTTACTGTGAGAAAGAAGCTGTTATAATTGACAGAAACTCAAGACAAGACTGAACTTGTATGTTAACACACCATTCTTGGCAATGACAAACCACATCAACAGGTGCAAAAGTAAACAGCTACAGTATTCAGGTCTATAGTTATAATGGACAACATGATGTAATGATAAAAACATCCAAAACCATACAATGCTGTACTAAATAATACTTCACAATAGGTGACGTACTGCATGTACTAGAGCGATATACTTGTCTGTTAGTGTAGTTTTTTTAATTTAAGGTTGACTAACTGACTAATCTAAGGTTAACTTATTTTTAGTCATGATTAGTCATAATTAAACCTAAGTCAGTACTTGGGTATACAACTAACGTTGAAACATTGAAACACTGAACACCAATTGAATTTGTTAACGTTACTCGTGGTTTATTACGACTAATGTTAACGTGTGCTAATGTTAACTAATGAAGTTAGTTAGTAGGCAAGATACTACAAGTAGAAATGACAATTTTTGTTAATAATTTTATAACATGTTTTCTCATAAACTGTAGCTATAAAAAAATATATAAAAAAGTTAATTTAACTGTTTTTGTCCCACTTTTGACCACTATATTATCTCAAGCTTAGCAACTTGTAGGGATGTTTTAAGCCCCACCCTCTTACACAATCATATCATGTCATATATCCCTGTAAAGCTTGTTTGCTGATATATATGTCATGTGTCACTATGATTTGTCAACTTTCTTTATAAAACTTTATAAACCTTACAAAGCACACTAACTAAAGTGGAGACACATTAACATCATTTTTTCTATATTCAAAACCAAAATTCTCAGTTCCTAAATGAGCTGAATTCATAAAGTTTTAGATGTTCATTTCCAATTAGAAGGATATAGTATGACAGAACTTTCCAAAATATTAATTATTGCTGAATTTACCTTAGATTTTATACTGAAAAATGTATATACAGAGTGACCTCAGCCACTCTATCATATATTTGTGGAAATTAGTTCAACATATTCCTGTTGGTTTCTGACTTTTTGGGAACAACACCCAAAGACTAGATTTTTAGTTGGTTTGAAAACTCATAATAAAAAAAAATGCCTGTAAGAATATCGGCAATCAAATGGCAAAGGTTGAATGTGATATCGATTGTTTGAACCTGTAGTGTGTCTGGCCTAAGGGAACCTTGATGTAAAGCATTACTAATATTTATTATTTGATTTCCACTAGGGCCTAAAATATGCAGTTTTTAACATAGCCAAGTCTTAACCTGTCTGATTAACCATGTTCATTTTGTTCAACAGCTTTGGTTGAATTCACACCAACTCTTTCGTCAGATGTGGCCGTACCAGTCACTACTAAAACTGTGTACCTTCAGAAGCCATTTTGTTACTTTGACAATGTCACTGACCCAAGCTGTACTGGGGCAAACCCATGTAATGTATGGCTGGTGGCTGCACTGAGCTCAGGTGAGGGTTTTTTAAAACTTAAATGAAAGGAAAATTATAATCTAACACATTTACAATGGAAAAGGAAATTTTGCTATGATGAAAAATGACAAATGGATAAAGTACAGCAAAGGGGTGGAGTTTTAGCCTTTTTTTTTACAGCTTAATACTAATGAAATGTCTCTCAATTTTTAGAATTTCCTTACATTTTATTTGAGCTATCAGTACAAATATCCAGATGGTAACTTATAACAAGCTTCCACCTGAAGTTAGCTATCTATATGTTAACATTTCAAATTTCTATTAAAGCATTTCACAGCCTAATGGACCCTTTAATCATTAGCCTCAATAAATCTTAATTTCCAGTAGTGAAGTATGTTCATTTCCTTTATGCTACTTTAGCACTGATGTTGTGTCTGTGTTTTTTTCCTTCCTCATAGCAACAAACATATTTGACAGCAACAAAACCTCTTCAGGTTTCGTCAACTTCTCTCCGTACCCAACTGCTTTCAACCCTGGCAATCTGAATTACTTTGTAACCCAAACTGGTTCTCAGGATAGTTTCCGCTGCCCAGTCTCTGGTACTTCTACTACTACTCCCTATTTCCTAGTTGGAGCAGATGGTGCTTGCAGTACTCCTAACTGCAATGGTGTGTTGCCTCAAGGCTCTACTATGAGGTAGTCCAGGTTTTAGTCTCTTATTCTACAATATTGTTTCATTCTGGAAGTCATTCTAGTTGGTTAAACATATTTTATCTCTGTCTGGTGAGAATTTTCATGCCATTGTCTGATCTGTTATTGTTTTTTTCCCCTAGCTTTAAGTATCTTCTTATCAATTCAGGCAACGCACTTGTTGCAGAGACAAAGTGGTCTGAAAACATAACTCTCCAAACCGGTAAGGAATGATCAGTCCTCTATTCCATTCCTTGGCGCGAGCCATTTAAATGAAGCCAACAAAACTTTCAATCATATCTTTTCTCTGTTTTGTTTCCACAGTAAAAAATCCAGACAGTCTTGGTAGTGGTTATGCTGGAAGGTCTGCTGCAATGGTGGTGATCACATCAATTCTTTGCGTTGCTGCGGCTATACTTTTGCTATTGCTGCTCATTGCCTTGATACTGGCCTGGTAGGTCAACCACTAACAATTATTAATATTACCAGTGATAGCTGGTTAAAATATTAGATAGGAGGCTAAAATCTATCAGTAGCTTGATAATGAAAGTATTAGTATTGAGTACTGCATTATGTCACAAGGTCCCATCGATGCCATGAAAAGAACAAAGTGGGGCAAAATATTAAACACATTTTAATGAAACAACATTGAAAGGCGGGTAGGCAGCAGCAATCTTAATTTTCTCTACGCAGGGTCCATGCCGTATTTCCTCCAAATACCAAACATTCTAAACAGAAAAAAAACAAAACTAAATACTGTTGTCTGTCCAAAAAAATTATTTCACGGTTCATTACACCCAAAGCTGTTGGATGTGTCAGTATAGCAGGCTGAAAAATATTAGTGTAAATAGAGAACAAACCTAGTGACATATGCCACATATATCTACAGTGTGGGCTAGAAAGAAGTCCCAGCCTCAGTCCCAGCTTCATTTCTTCATACCATTCTGTGTGTTTTTACTTACAACCAGTGGCGGTACTCTTGCGTTTGGTTCTACAAAAATCCACTTATCAGATTTGGATGCAAAAAATGAAACCTTTTATCTTAGAAAGACAGGGGTCTTAGCCATGCTAATCCATTTATACCAGCTGCAAAATATTTCTGATCAAGATGAGGTTCATTTTAGACCTTTTTTTTCCAGTTTTGATCCAGACAAAACTCTCTAATGTGTCTAACATAGATGAATGTAAGAGTCTAGTTCTCATTTGCATAATGTCAAAATGTTCTTAATAGGTCCATTCATTATAACAAATATTGCTATTTTTGGTTATAGCTTTCTCAAAAGGAAGTACTTCAATGTTCTAAATGTTCTAACAAAGTCTAATAAATATTCCATAAAAGATTAGCCAAGTTCTCCACATGCTACAAAATCAGGTTTCACATGTTTTGTCTTGTTCTTAAGGGAAGGGTTAAATGCAAATTATGTGCAAAAGAGAAAAAAAAGCAGGATAATTTCCCCTGTAGCCATGCTGTCACTCTGATATGAAAAGCTGACAGGAAGGTTTCTCTTCCAGCTGCTGCCGCAAAGGAAAAACACAGTCATATGAGGCGAGGCGTCAACCTTCGGTGATAGGATCCCTCCGTATCCCCAGCTACGATGTGCACCACCTGAAGAACCCATCCCCCTACGACAACCCTGCATACGAGCAAGACCTGAAGAAGAGGTACACCCTACCACAGCAAACCACCACAGTCATCACCACGGTGCAAACCAACCCTCCGGACACCATCACTCTGCAGAAAATGTGAAAAAAATGTGGAGAAACAGTATGAATTTCATGGCATGCAGAATATCTGACACTTTTGGGAATAATTTGAACAAATGCCAATGCGGCTAAAAATATGGGAGGCAAAGCACAGCATAAAAGATAACTAGATTGATGTCTTTAATTCTCTCTGAGATTTCATTTAAAATTATGTTTTAACTAAAATATTTCACATTTGATCATCTTTTTCTGATAAAGGTCTGATTTGAAGATTTAACTGTTAAAATTTTCTTTAAGAGTACTATTACTACCATAGTACTAACAATCTTTATACAATCTATATATATATAAAACAGTATTTGTATTTGTAATAAAGCCCAATACTTCAGTTACGAACTTACGGTAATCTGTAAGTGTAAATATACTACATGAATAAAGGTTGAAACAATTGCTAAATAGTAAAATACGATAAAATAACTCAAATTAGGTCAGGTTAAACAAGTACATTTTGGTCTGGGTTTGCAAATTATAACTTCTTTGAGAAATTGTACAGAAAGACTTTGATCAAAAAATAATGCTAAAATGGGCAAACAATGAATTCAAGCTAGCAGTACGACTTGTTTTATAGTTAATCTCCTCCTTTTCCCCGCACTGTAATCAGAAAACAATCAAACACTGCAATCAGAAAACAAGTAAAAAATTAGCAAATTAGCAAAACTTTTGTCAACATGCCTCTAATTTTCAAATTAGATGGAGTTCATGCCTTCTAGAGAGGCAAAAGTGACGAATCATTTGATACGAGTCTTTGCTTACTCCAGTATAATGAAAATTTGTACTTAGGTAGGGCTGGGGGGACTCATCCTCAAGTTCCACACTGCAGTCAAGTGGCGTATCCATTCTTATGCTTATCCATATCCATGACTTAATACTTAAGTATAGTGATGAAATACAATTACTCAAGTATTTTCTGTCGTTTGGTTTATAAGACTTGGGTGTATTTAGGTTCAATGGACCCTGCGTATACACACACTAGATAGATAGATAGATAGATGTTCTACCTTTTCTTGTATTGCCTCTGCTTCAGTTATTGAAAATAAGCTTAATGTACAAATGTACTGTTTTAGATAGCATAAGTCAAATATATCAGATATATCAGTAAGGTAGATATATACCAGTATGGGTAGAATAACCAGAAAAGAACAAATACTGAAATGAATGCTGCACTGCTGTTAACTTTCAAGGCAATATGAAATAAATCTAAATGTTTACCAACACCCAAAGGGGTGTGAAAGTGCCATAATTACTGTTTAATGAATTGTGATGTTCACCAGGTGGAGCTGTTTGCCATAAAGCTCAATTACACATTTTATACCCTCTAATGGCAAATTATGAGATGGACTGCTAAGCAGAGATAATGAGTTATCTTTAAATCAGACCTTTGACAGATATATATATATATATATATATATATATATATATATATATATATATGCTATTTAATGCTGCCTAGATGTATAAACCACAGGATTTGACACGTTTGCTGAAGCGGTAAATAAAATGGTTAATAGCATAAGAACAGAGTGACCACTGAATACTAATTCCAGCATAGCGGTTTCATAAAAAAATCAATAAAGTGTCAACAAATTAGCAGCTACTGCTAGCACTGTTGAAAATTATTATACATAAATACTTGGGTGCAATAGAGTGTAATGATGGGTAATTTGTAAATGTTTGAGCATAGCCACAGCAGCTGGGACCTAGAAGAGTTTTGGCAAATTTATTGATATATTTAGTGAGAAATTACCTTTTGAACAGAAATTTAGCCAAAACCTTGTTCCAGACACTCAGAAATCACATAAAGTTGTAATAACAGTTAAATACATTAAGATCCAATGGACTTTATTATGACTTTAAAGTGGCAGTTTGAATTTTTAGAGCTCTCTGCTGTCTATGTGGCAAATTGCAAGTTGTTGTTGTTGTTTTTTTTTTTTTAAGTCTTTTCCGTCAACAGACCTATTCCACCCCATTGCTGAAACTATTCTCACCTCATGGGCTTTCTTTTCAGCAGTGTTTTTTTCAGGGCCAGAAAAAATCTAAACACAAGCCTGAAATGAAGAAGGTAACCAAATTCATTATTAGGAAATTTAGCAAATGGATGTTTTTTTGAGGTATCTTTGAAATGATATTATTTTCTCGTGTCTAGAAACACTTCAGCGGATTAGAAACAGCACCTTTAAATGCACTTAAAAAAAAAGAAAAACAGTTTCAATAGAAACATCAGGGTTTTTTGAAAAACGATGAGAGCACTTCTGAACTGGGATTTTACTGGGTTTCATCTGCCTTAAAGAAATCCAGTTGCAGTTCATTTTTTACCATCATTTCGAACAGCTTGATTTCATGGTGTGCTCTGTGAGTTTAGCTGAACAAATTGATACATACATTGAGGATTCTTGGGTTCTTTAAATAAGGTGAAATACTTCTCAGCCAAATCAGGGTCCAGTTTTTTTCCATCTCTGGCCTCAGCAGATAGACGGTTGAGTCACAGAAAGCCCACAAAAGCTGGGTTGTCAACTTCAGGTCACTGTACTATGGATAAAGGATAGACTTGTGAGCCAGTGAGTCACTCAAGCCCACACACACATGCAGGCGCAATACCTTCCCCTTTTGGGATTACTCATGCTCAAGAAAGGATCCCTTTAATTTAAAGAAGCACCTTAAGCACTCTGGTTTTCAGGGGAGATGCTGTGCTCCCAATTGTCAGTGACTGGTATTCATACTGAAGTTACAAATTCTTGTTCTTCCAAGGAAACCCTCACTGATGGGAAAATCTCCTTGGAGCATGAACCATTCTCTTTCTCTAGCATCCTCGGAAAACCCCTCTGCTGCTGGAGAAGAATGAGTCATCCCTCGTTCACACCATAATCATGGCAGACCTTTTTAAAACCTCAGCATTAATCCCTGTGCAAATATTTCTGTCAAGCAGTTCCACACAGTGTGTGCATTTCGACACCTTCTCTCCCCAGCTGTAGGCTAGCAGTCATTTTTTTTTTATATCTAAAAGCAAACATGACATTTCTCCTTCTGATTTTTTTTCCCTTGAGCGCCGGATGCTTTATCTTTCTGTGTAGACATATGGTTGGGTTGATAAGGCTTTTATATCAAAAGACATTTTTGTTTGCATGGGAAAAGTCTAAGGTCCCTTTTGATAGCCGTTTTTTTTCTGGTTCCATCATTTATCAGCAGTCTCACCAACACACAAACACACAGAAAGCACCCCAAACCACATCAGTTTTTCTAGTGTAGGCCAAGGTTTAAAGGATATTTAGCAACAAATCCTGCTAAATATCTTTTCTAACCATGTGCTTTCCTGCTACACACTCTTTTAAAAAAGCATGTAGGGCTCTGAATGAAAATATTTAATAAAAATGTAATGTAAAAATATGTAAAGTAAACATGCGGTTGTAATAAAAATAGTCACTGTTGAAAAAGAAATGGTGCAATATATTATTTTAAAACTGACAAAATGGCCTAGGTACATCTGTATACCTTTGATGTATTAAAGAATGCAAAGAACATATGAATATTCATGAATATGGAAATTGAAAATGGCCTCACTTCCCACCTCCTTCCTCCTTTATGCTGTTCTGTTACCAATGACTTAGCCATAGATGCTGAAAAAATATACCGTAACATTTATGATTTATTCAAAGCTAACATTAGCTACAGTATGTGCAAGTGTCTTCTGTTATACCATGCTGTTATTTTCTATTATACCACAGTGCTGCTGAATTTTCACTTCTGACTGGTCAGAAGGTGTTGATTAATTTTCTATAAACAGCAGTTTTGTTCTAATACGTTATCATTTCTATAGTAACATCTAATTCACAGGGACTTTTATATAATCTACTAGTACTACTACTACATTTTATTTATAACATTTCAACTTTTCAATGACCTAAAGATCCTTACAAAAGTTAATACAGACTTAAATACTTAACATAAACAAAAAAGGAGACAATTGCTAATAATGAACAGATTTAAAAAATAATTTAAAAAAGTTATTTAACAGAGAAAAATGTAACTGTTGACATGGTGAAATATTCTGTAAAGAGATGTTTATTTTAGATTTTTTTGGAAGGAGTCTCCAGTGTCAGCACTTTGTAAGCTTTCCACCACTGGAAAGTCTTCAGAACCAACAATCTTGGTATAGCTTGTCAATATTGCAGCTATTTTTTTTTAATGTTAATTTGTGTTATATAGTTTGGAATGTGCAAGATAAAATTAACACATACAGTGAGGTCCATAAATATTTGGACATTGACAATGTGTTTATTTTAGCTATTGTTTGTTATTTTGCACAGTATACTGGAGCTGAAATTAAATAATGAGTATAAGCTCAAAGTGCAGACTTTCAGCTTTCAGCCACATATAAAATGTGCCTATACCATTCCCCAGATTTGGATGCAAAGCCCATCAAATTAAAGCTGAAAGTCTGCACTTATTTAATTTCAACCAGTGCCCAAAGTGGGCCGGTACTCACCAGTACACAGTACTGGCATTTCTACATTTTTTCATACTGTGACTTTTTCTTGCATACCAGCACTTCTCACAAGCTTTTCTACCCTCTCCATATCAGGTTCTGGGTGATTCATAATTACCTTTCATAAACTACATTACCCAGGGGGCACTACGTGACACACACCTGTGCCCGTTTTCTCGTTAACGTTAATGCTAGTCAAGCGTTATGTAACGTAACGTTAATGCTAGTCTAAATAACGTAATGTTAATGTTAAGTAATGTTGGTCTGGCTCCAAAAGGGCACAAAGAGAGCGTATGAGTCAGACAATGACACAAACACACATACCTAATATAATAATAATACAACTAATAATATATAATATCGTACAGCTATTACATTATTAAATTATTCTATATTATTATTCTATTTTATGATAATAATTAATAGCTTAGCAAATGGTTGTCCCTTTGAGTAAATAAATTCATGTTGTGAACATCAGTGATATCTCCTAGTATATTTTATTCATAGTATAAAATCAGAATGTCATACTTAGTCATTAGCTGATAATCACGCCAACATGCGAATAAGGGGGGTACTGGAATGTTGTTTCCACTTCAAGCACTTATTTCAACTCCAATATACAGTGGTACACAGCTGAAATAACAATAACTTTGTCCATACACAAATATTTATGGACCTAACTGTAAATAAATAAAACCACAAAGTGCAAAATTGTCAGTTCTGAAGACTTGAATGTGGCGGAAAACTTACCGACTGTTAATGCTGACACAAAATTAAATCAATAAATCTTACACAAAGCTTCACAATGTCAATGATTATACAGTACGTTTTAGTCCACTTATGTGAACGGCCATCGTTTAAGTCCTGGTGTAAGTTGTTACTATACAAACGCTAATGAATTGGAATGAGTGCATTAATATAAGTGTGTTATTTGCCTTGGAGCCGGAACTACTGTCAGAGCTGCTGTTAGGGAATTCAACATATTGTAGAGATACATACAGTGTACAAACTCAAACAGTGTTATTGTTGGAATTTTTGTCAATTATTGGTCAGTTATTATTAAAATAGCAGGACTTTATGTTAAGGCAACCTGACAGTGAAGACGAGTCACTCCTGTGGAGAGTATGGAGATATCACAGACTGCCACGCCCTCCTTCAGTGTTGCCAAATTGAGCGTTTATTAAAAAATCGAGTCGGTCTATTTCAAATTTTATTTGCTTGTTAAATGTTGTTGGGTGTGTTTATATGTGTCAAAGGTAGATCTTCGGTTGATATTAAACTGAACGAACGAGTGTTTTAAAATGGGGATTAAGAGTGAGGGATTCACTCCACTCTGGCAACCCGGATCTTCACTTGCGTTTTGCACGCGCGCTGAGCGTGTCGTCCTGAGGTAAATCTGTCGGTGCTGACCAGCGCGCGCGTGTATGCGCGTGCCAGCTGTGTGTCAGCTGCTTCACTGATATGAGTTGTGTAGATATTTGCTATGTTTACAATATCACCTGTTAGTGTGTCCAAACACGCCGAGCCGTGAGAGCTGGTACACCGGTACAGATGGCCAAGAGGAGCACTCTCTTCATACGGATTGTGGAAGGCAAAAATTTGCCCATCAAAGACATGTGAGTAACAGTTTAATGTCATTTCAGGGACGAATTCCAAGGATTTATGTTTGAATTTTGGAGGAAAGTTCATCAAGGCTCAATGCATGTGCAGTCACTGACATGGGGAAATATCCCTTTTTTTGTTGTTTATTTAAAGGATTTTTGTTTTGTACAGGCTGGGATGATGGCTAAAATGTCAAGATTAACCATTTATATATAATTTTCAAGATCAGAAAATATTGCTTTATAATGACCATGTTGTGCTATCTATCTATCTATCTATCTATCTATCTATCTATCTATCTATATAATGTCATTACATTTGACATGCATAAGAATGTACTATTATAACA
>CM074971.1:13216258-13252253 GCA_037577455.1 Pangasius macronema | reverse complement strand
ATATATATATATATATATATATATATAGATATATATATATATATATATATATATGTATATAAAATGTCATTACATTAGACATGCATCACAATGTAATGTTATAATATAATAATGTTAATATATTGCATCAAGAATATTTCTTTGCACAAACATTCATGAACTAGATCTCCCAGTGGGGGACATGGAGGTTGAGTGGTGTTGCCTCTCACGTCTGGGGTTGGGGGTTTGATTCCTGCTTCTGCCCTATGTACACAGAGCTTGCATGTTCTCCCCATGTATCGGGGGTACTCCGGTTTCCTCCCCCAGTCCAAAGTCATGTGTTGTAGACTGACTGGCATGACACATTTTAAAAGAGGATAGTATTTCCTCATTTGTCTTTGCATCCTCCTTCAAATAACAAACAACACCCAGAGTTGATAGATGTATATGAATTATATGTACTATTTTGCTTTATATTTCATACAGGGAAATAGCTGAATACTGTGTTAAATGGTGGGCAATGAATTATTACAGTCCATATTGATAAACGTGGAACTAGAAATGTAAAATCTCCTGGTTAAAGATGTAAATTCCCTTCATTCTTAAATGGAGGAATGGGCTTTATTTAAGCCTATGTGTACATTTTGAGTAAAAGAATTTCATAAAATAACCTAGATTTTGTTCTGAATAATTTTCTAGCTTTAAAAAAACATCATGTACTGTTCACAGTTATTGTCAAGCAGGATAATAATGTGTCTCTTGAATACAGCAAGATGGATGGAGCTTAATTCCTCTTAATGGAGTGTGCTCAGCGAGTGCATTTTTCATGGGAACTGTTTGGTATTAAGATGTAAGCACACGTCAAATGAGTCACTAAACATTTGCTCCAGGTGACACGATGATAAAAAGTCAAGCGTGTTCCCTGGATAGTGCTGCCCTTTTATCTCTGGCAGGTCTTTGAACCAGAACTGAAACAAGTGCTTTTTTTTTTAACTTGCTCTCACGGGTATTGGTTATGAAACCCATCTTCGCCCACAGCCTCAGGCAGTGTCTTTCCATGTTGCGTTAAACAAAAGATCCGCTTCACTGTTGTAGGTATGAGGCTCCATTAGTTAGAAATTTCTGCTGCCCACTGACCCATTGTGCTGAAGATTTGGAAAGATTTTGAGAATGTCCTAGTTTTTGTTTTTTTGTTTGTAGGCACATGAAGTTTCACCGTGTGTGTGTGTGTGTGTGTGTGTGTGTGTGTATGCTGGCGCTGAGGGACAGATGTCGTGTGGAGTGTTTACACTGACACTGTGGTGACTTTGCCAAGCGGAGCGGCGACAGATTGCAGCCGAGCGTCTTCACCAACAGCCCTTACACACACCCCGCACTCGGGAATATGAGAATAAATGCTGTTCCGTCTGCAGAATCATTTCAAAGAAAAGAGCAGTTGTATTTAAAAGGACTTCAGCGATCAAAGTCCTGCATTTGTCTGTATGACTCATGTGCTTATTATGCATTGGCAATAATTTCTGTGAGACCGTTTGAAAGTTTCAGTTTTGCATCATTTGAGCAACGGTGTGTATTTTCAGTTTGAAATATAGTTATTGCAGTTAATGCAGTTTCCTATCCTGGCCTGCTGGTGTTTAGTATTAGTCGACCTTCTGTGAGCAGACGGATCAAATAGTCTCACACGGCCTTTAAAAAGTTCAGTGGTTGGCTTTGTTACAGGACAGGTGTCTGCACTTTGTCGTCCTTAAGACTATCCAGAGGGGCATTCGGAAAGAGAGCGTGTGAGCGAGAGAAAGAGAGTGTGTGTTTGTGTGTTTGATTGGGGGGTGGGGGGGTGTGTGTTAGGGAAGTATGTGTTTTTATATTTTTCTGGGGACTAATTATTATTATTTTTTAAATTTTTTATTTTTTTTAACAAAAGCAGCATCTTGTATTTAAAAAAAATACTTTTTAAAAAAAAATACTGAGGTTAAGGTTAGGGATAGATTTAGTTAATTAATGTAGGCATTAATTAATTAGATGCAATAATGAAGACGTCAGTGGTAAGTCCTCACAAGGATTGTAAGATAAACGTGTGTGTGTGTGTGTGTGTGTGTGCGCACACCACCTTCGCTATCATCTTTCTGCAGGTACTGTGCAGACGAACGCATGTGGTTCAACTGCCGAGCCACGCAGCTGTCTGATGTAGCACCTGAGTCTGACAGACAGTTTTTCACCCTTACACTGATAACAATAGGCAGAGATGAATCACCTTATCCACTGGCACATTCCCCCTTATTAAACACACACACACATACATACACACACAGCAATAGTGAATGTTAGCACCTCTGGCAGTCATTACTCCCTCGAAGAAGGCCTTCATGCTCACGTCAGCAGCACTCTATATGTACCTCGCATTAGTTATGAAAAGACTGCTGCTCCAGGTCTCTAATTACTCTGATTAGGTTTGCAAGAGTGCCACTGCTGGAATGAAAAAAACAACACACATATAGAATGAGGGGTTTTGATTGACTTGACTAATAATACCCAGCGAACAACAACACCATGTGATTTAGCAGGAGGAAATCTGTATGTTGTGTTAATGGTTTAATTATTGGAATTTCTTTGCAAGTGATTAGTGCTGTAGTATTACCTGTATACAAAATAAATGATATACATTATGTATATGGCCCTTTTCCAAAACAACATTCCAGTTTTGAAAGACCTAAAATATAGACATAAAAGGTATAAAAGACTTTGAGATACACCCCCAATGACAAGCATTTTTACCTTAAAGCATTATTTTATTCCTTTTTTTGGGTTAATTTATATTTTGAGAAAATGATTTCAATTGTATTGGGAAAAAGATAAATGTTTTACAGGTCATCACACTCAACATCTGAGTAATGGCACATCATGTTTGTGATGACCTCACTGCTTGGTTTTTAAAGCCATTTTCATTAATGACTCAGTGACTGGTGTGCTTTGTTAATCACCAAAGGACTTCACCAAAGGAAGAGAACCGCAGTGCATAGGGTGCAGTTTTGGATGTGTGATTTCAAAGTAATGAACCTCCCTTTTTTTGGGATGTGTGACATTAAAGCACTTTTTTTTTGACTGAGCAGTCAGACACATCTATCAATTTATCTTTCTGTATCTCTGTCTGTCCATCAGGCCTCTTGGTTGTAACTCGGTCTATGTGTATATCTTGACTGGAGGCTGCTTTGAACTGATGCTCTCCAAAGGCTTCACTAGGGACTCCTTCACGTAGGCGTAGCCTTTGGCATAGGCACACCAAAGGATTCACGTCTCTACCTGTGGCACATAGGATGAAAGAGCAACAGGAGATAATAGAAAGAAAAGCAATTCCAGTTTTTGTGTTAAGATGTTCATTGTAGGTCTGCAAATAAAGGCTGTATATTAGCTTCATTCCATACCAGCGTGGGTTGCCTAGAGCATTTTTGTCTTAAATATCCAATGAACACTGTGTCACCTGCAAGTCTGATAACAATGGGCCTTAGTTATTGGCTGAGTTAGCTTAATATACAAAATCTAGCTTATTTTATGAAAAGTTTTTGGCCATATGTTTTAAATCAATTCATCCCTATTTGAAAAGTTATGGATATTTACATCTTTAACCAGCGCTTTTTAGAGTTTTCATTCTGCATTAACAGCCATTATTAATCGTCTTTGTAGAACCGGAAGCAGTGACCCATACTGCATCGTGAGAATTGACAACGAGGCCATTATAAGGTACAGTATGACTGATTTTCTTCTTTCCCCAGGATCATGTTCGGACCCATCTTCATTTCCCCTTAGATGATTAGTGTAGATTTAAAAAGCTCTCTGTACCAAATCTCATTTTTATTCTAGTCTTCGTAATTGAAATCCTGACTGTTATTTGCACAGAATAAACTGCTGAGAGCAGAAGTGCAGAAAACAGCAGATGCTCTGATTGGTTGTGCTGTCCCTGTGATGAAATATCGCTTTATTTCTCAATGACGTCTCAACCCCCTGTGTTATATCGAGACCCTAGGTACGGCCTCCACAAATCAAAATGAATCATGCTTCATGCTGAAAAGTCCATTAAGGGGGTGTCATTGCATCAGTATCAGCATTGAATGACTCAAATGCTGCTTATGTTTCTCATTTCAATAGCCTGTAAATGGGATTCTTTCATATCCTGTAATTAAAAATGGTGAAATGATATTCTGTGGTGACACTGAGACACTGTCGAGTAATGAGAGCGCTTAGTCATGAGGAATTAAATGTGCGTATGAATCATAAAACACACGGCATTCCACTGAAACCAGGAGATGACTATTTTTTCCAGGCTGCGTGTTTACATTCCAGACCAGAGTACACCGAAAGAAAACACCGAAATCTCTGGTTAATGGTTTACTAGCCAAATTGTCTTCATGTATTCCTAATCATTAAGTGTTTATTGAGATCTTATCATCACTTCAGTTATTGGTTTCTCTGTGTTGCCAAGGTTTGCTCAATATCTGGTCAAGTTATTGCACACCAGGTTTGCTTTGGAGTCAGTTTTAGCTTTGCCCTGTGTGTTTGTTAAGGGTAAATGGGCAAGGGCAAGGGCAAGAAAATACTTTTTAGGATTCTGTAGAATACTTTACAATAGTATTATGGAAATAAGGTAAATTCATACTTTTACAGAGAAGCATTTCCTCAATGATTAAGTACCATATTTTTCATATGCTTCAGGGGTTTCCTCCCCCAGTCCAGGGTGTTCACCACCTTGTGCCCCGAGTTCCTAGGATAGGCTTCAGGCTCCCCTGCAACACTGTGTAGGATAAGCAGTATGGAAAATAGATGGATGGATTATAGTTCCATTTTAATACCTATTGTAATGTGCTGTAAGAGGCTGGATGCATAAACTTAGTGCAGTTGTTATTGGGGCAAATCCAGAAATCATCATCACTTTCATATCAGTGGTCAGCAGACAGGTAAACAAGGTAATACAAGGCAACTCCATGGTAATAAATCTAATACTAACAGGCTTTGGTCAAAACTGATGAAAACAAAACAAGGAACTTGGCAAATATGAGGAACCAGGTCTTAGAGTTAAAAGGCAATAGAACAAGAAGACACAACAAAGGAAAACACAGAATAATGATCTGGCAATTTGTACTTTACTGAGTCTGCTCATAAACTGCATAATAGCTCATGATACTATTTATAATTTTCAATTTTGCTCTTTAGTCATACTGATTCTAACTAGGGAGTAGATCTACTATTCAGTGGATCTACACTATATGGTCAAAAGTTTGTGGACATCTGACCATCACACCCATATATGGGCCTTTCCCAAGCTGTTGCCACAAAGTTGAAGGCACACAATTGTATAGAAAGTCTTTTTATGCTGTAGTGTTACAATTCCCCTTGACTGGAACTAAAGGGTCCACATCTATTCCAGCATGACAATGTTCCTGTGCACAAAGCGAGCTCCATGAAGACATGTTTTGCCAAGTTTCGTGTGAAAGAAATCAAGCAGCCTGCACAGAGCCCTGACCTCAACCCCATGATGAATTGGAATGCCGACTGCACCCCAGTCCTCCTTACCTGACATTAGTGACCAACCTCACAAAAACTTTTGTTGCTGAATGGGCACATACCCCCACAGACACACTCCAAAAAGTGGAAAGCCTTCCCAGAAGAGTGGAGGTTATTATTCCATAAATCTGGAATGAGATATTCAAAAAGTGCATATAAATGTGATGATCAGGTTTCCACAAACCTTTTGCCATGTAGTGTACTTTGTAAAAAAGGAGATAGTAATGAAATCATCAGCTAAACTTTTAGCTAGCCATCTTAAGTTAGGACAGCTGTGGAAAGATTCAGTGTCTGAATAAAAAACTTTATTTATAATTCAGGATTTGGTTTAATAGTTGCCTGTAAGTTGTATTGCATTTGCAAGGAAAACCTAGAAACAAGCCTTTCCTCCATACCAGCTCCAAAAAATCTCACTCCCAAATTACCTTCAAACAATCACACTCACAAAACTTTGGCTTTTAAGGAAAAGGGGCAGACCTGAGCAGGTCAGTTCTGGCTGGGGGTGGAGCCTATTTCTGGGCTAGGAAATATAAACAAAAGCCTGAAACAAAGAAGGTAGCTAAGGTAGTAGATCCATTACATGGCAATCTCATGTTTTAAGTAATAATAATCTTAAATTATTAAATTTTTTAAACATGCTATAACACTTTTAAAATTACAAACTGTACCATTAATGCATGTAAGGAAGGGCTTTATATTTGGAGTAAACTCTTAGAAAAAAGTTTTTTTTTTTGGATAATTTCCTGAAGGGGCACTATTTGAAACCATTTCTGAATGGGAAACCCTCAGTGGTAGAGTTCTATAAGAGGACAAAGTAAACCAAAGAACCCTTTAGGGGTCTAGATTTGACCTTTTCTATGAGTCGAGTGAATTAAGTATGTGTTTCTATTCCGTTCTGGGTGTTTTATTCAAACTATGCAAATGAAAGAAAATGGCCCAGTTAGATCTGTCATAGCCCAAAGTAATTCAGAATAATTCAAAAGTTTAGATTATATGTTCAGCTACTCTAATGATAAAAGCTACATCACTGATTACATCTTTAGTCATGTAATTTGTAAGCAGTAATAGTTTAAGTTCCTTATCTCAAACTGGTAATACTTACTAAAAAGTGTAAACCCAACAATGCTAACATTTATAACTATAAGTGAAAGATTTTTGGGACTAGTTAGTACTTAAAACTTAAAACTGTGCAAACTGATAACTATTCTTAGCAATTTTAACCTGTTTTTAACTGAAATATTGCTTCAGCAGTGCTTCATTTTCAAGATTGTTTTTATATCTTTCCTCAAGATTGTTTTTATACCTTTACCTTTACCTCAGGACAGCAACAATATGGAAGACGCTGTCCCCTTTCTGGGGAGAGGAATACAATGTCCATGTTCCACCTTCCTTTCACAACGTGTCCTTGTATGTGATGGATGAGGACAATCTCAGGTCAGGGTCTCAGTGTGCATCACACACAAACACTGCCATGTCCTCTCCACTTCACCACTTTAACAGATAGTTTGTTTCATCATGTTCATTTATAATGTGCTAATAATGGGCAATTCATATACTAATTGCTAATTGCTAATTAGTGTATCTGCACTGTGTATACTGTTTGTATGACCTAGACATAAATCACTACTGTGAGTGTGCTCACATGATTTTTGATATGGCTTGGTTCCAGCCGTGATGACGTCATTGGAAAAGTTTCGATTAGCAAAGAGGCACTCAGTGTCAAACCACAAGGTAAGGCACTTCCTATGGAGATTTTTTTTTCTCTAGATGTTTCCTCTGAGCTGCTGTTTATCATAACACTGGTCTTGCCAGTAATCACAGAATCACCCACAATGACCTGGTAGATCACATGAGTCCAGGTTTCCATCACTACATCACCAGTCTTTTGCAAATTCATCCAAAGACTAAGAATACAAGAAGTCAGGGGTCTAGTTCACTTCCCTGAATTGACTGGAACACTTCCTCCTGTCTAAGCTGGGTTTTTCCACTACATGTTGATTATATTGTTATATCATTTGATTGCAAAATGCCTCACATTACTTATTTATTTATTTGAAATAGATTTTATTGGTTTTTTAAAAATACTTCATTATGCTCAAGACAGGAATTAGTCCCTAGATGGCAATTGTAGAGTAATAAACATTAAACAATTAGCAGCTTTAAATCTATAGAAATGTGTATGTTATATAATATACATATTGAAATTACATGGTAATAGATTAACCTTTATTGTTTTGTTCAGTTCATGTGGTTTCCATGGTTCCTCAAATCCCCCACACAAGATCATCTGAAGCTCTTTGTTAATTGATAAAGGTATCATGTGAATGCCAGTATTTAAAGAGCCAATGGATGAAACTCAACATAGAGGCAGGCCAGGCAAGGACCTGACCTAACTGTAGTACCCACAGTGACCACCCCATACACCACCCTTTATAGTTTTTGTGACCATGGACTCCACCAAGTACGATCAGAACCCTGACATTGCCCTTGCATAAAAACTGTAATCCACGTAGAAATCTCTGAGTTTGGTAAATAGCTAACTAGGTAACCTTGGCTATTTTGCTCCGCTCAGAGTATGCTTGCCTGCATTGATACAACACGTTTCATGTGTGTGAAAATGTGCGTGAAAACAACTACCATCCAAATAATCAATTTGAATTGGATCGGTTGTAATTTGCTACATAGAACTGATGTCTAAACAAATCCACAGAGGTCTTACTACTCAAATCAACAGCACAGGTCATGCCTATTGTTTTTGCATGAGCATCAGTTGTTTATAGTTCTATATCCGAGCCTCTGTCTCCTGAGAGAAGTAGACCTCTGAAGTGCGCAAACTTCAAATAGTTTAGTAATAGAGTTCCACCAGGAGGCTTTAAGCTGTCAGGGCTGACTCATGTAGGGGCAGGGATCGAGCCTGCAATTGATGTTCAGGAGGCTAAAGACAGAGGCGACTGAGTCACAGAGTGCTGTGGGGGCTGACATTATTTCAAGTGGAGGAGAACCTTAGTCGTTGCATGCTTGGGTAAAGATTTGTGTCACGTGACCCTGCGTCAGAACATGGGACCAACAGGGCAAAGATCCTGTGGTGGGGATATGGTCTAAAGTATTTTTATTTGATTTCTCTCTGTTAATTTACAGTTATATATATTATACATACTATATTATAGGTTTGCAGTTTGTGTGTGTGTGTCCGTCAAGTTCCTATTGTTTTCTCAATCTTGTCGTTCGAATACCAACCTCCAGCTGAAACCCTTATCAGTGGAAATGTAATGCAAATTGGAGCCTGTTATTCGATCGCACATTGCATTAGTCCCTTTAAGCCTCGGTTAAAAAAAATGGCCTGCTTTGTTTTGTTCAGATCATGTGGTTGCCATGGTTCCTGAAATCCTCCTCACAAACACATCTGAAACCTCTAAGGTTGAATAAAAGACATTTTGTCAATTGTGGATGTCAGTTTTGAAAGAGCCAATACTGCAGTAACAATGAAGTAAGGAAGGAAACACAGTAGGGCATGCTGTAATAATCAACGCCTTTTTATCCAGTTAAAGTTATGTTTAATTTTGTGGAAGACAAATTAGTTCCTGCTGTCACTTAAGTGATAATGATTGTTCCCTCATCAGCCTCTCTTTCTCTCTCTCAATGTTAATAAGAAAAAAATTCAGCTTGTTGGATTACCGAAAAACCACAAAGCATAAAGTCCTCCATCCTGAAGACTTTCCCATAGTATATTGTTAGTTATACCACACAATTCTTGATTCTGATTGGTCAGAATCAAGAATTGTGTGGTATAACTAACAATATACTGTATCCGGCACCTATAAGCAGTGTTATCTCTCATATACAGTCATAGCTTCATAGGTACTGATCTCAGTTTGTAGTTCTCCTTTATCTATATTCAGAGATGCAGCCCATATCCAGCTAAGAAATCTGACTCTTTCCAATCACATTCAAGCTGCATTTATATTTGGTGCCAAATTTGATTAAAATCTCATTTCTGGACATGCGCTTCAGTTTGACCACCATCACTTGTGTACATGTAATGCAAATCAGAGCCTGTTCTAAATTGCATTAGTCCTGATGGTGCATTTATGCACCAGCCATTTACATGCACACCCTCCCTCTACTCCTTGCTCTCTCCATTGAGCGAGACAGCTCCTGTACTCTCTTTTTCTCCCATGGCACGCTGATACGACTTAATGAGAAGGCCGTGTTGAGGGGGGCATAGAAATAGCAGCACGCTCCCTACGCCGCAGTTGACAGGGTGTGAATATGTTGCCCAGCTGGAGGCTAGCAAATGACTGGAGCACATCTCCAGGAAGATAACCTTTTTTGGAGTGAGACCTGAAAATGGGAGACCTGAAAGCACACATAATGGCTTTTCTAATAGGTTAAGCCTACACCTGTTTTGCCACCTGTAGAGACGCCTACAGAAACACTGATGTGAGCAGTAACCCAGTTTATCTGGTAGCTTATGTAAAGCTCTGATACAATACAATAATCAGTGGCCTGACTGACTGCAGTCAGGAATAGTAGTGATAATGAAAAGTGATGTGGTTAAGGAGCATGACGTAGGCGTCATGATGAGACAGGATGAAATGTGAGAAGGAAGAGGGAAACAGGAGGCAAACTATATCTCACAGTTCCAGGTCAGTGAATCACATAGTCACGTTAAGTCCATTTCTATAGTCAAACCATTCACATACTTATATTCCAAAGTAATGTGCATTATAATATGCCACAGTGCTGTTGAATTCTCAATTCTGATTGTAACATAAATGATAGGCTTAGATTAATGCACTTGTTCTAGTATGTTATTGTTTCTATAATAAAAGCTCATTCACAGGGACTAGTATGGTGGACTTGTATTTGATTTAGGTGTTTACGTGAACCTTCTTTTTCTGATTTAGCTCTTGTAAGTAAATTATTTGACTTAGCTGTGTGTTTTATGGTGTTGTCCTAGCTGATCTGGGATCATTAGATCAATAATGACTGACCCTGGGACATAAAAAGTTGCCACTGGCTGCAGACAACCCGTTTGAAGCAGAAACATTTTAAAGGTTATCCCCCTGTGTGTGTGTGTGTGTGTGTGTGTGTGTGTGTGTGTGTGTGTGTGTGTGTGTGTGTTGTCACTTCCTGTAGACTTTCACAGCTTCACATGCCGAATCTTTCACAGCTGATATCTGTCATAACACCAATAAGTTATGCTGTGGAGTTTCAAAAAGACTTTTTTTTTCCTTTGACATTTCTTATGGCCATTTCAGTATGGCTGTCATGTCGTCTCCTGCCACTGCAATTGGATAGTCTTATTCTCATCCTCGTGGTCTGAGGGTTCTCATACACACACCCGTCTGGCGGTTAGTGATTTTCAATCCAATTTTCCCCTCTAACTGGTGCCACAGGACTGAGTAACAAACAATGGTTTTGCTGTGCTTTCCCATGAGACGGTGAGCAAGATTTAATTCATTTTCTTTTCTCGTTACAATGTTTTTGCAATCCCAAGACCACAGGGATGCAGGCTGGAAATGTTGGGCAAATAGCAGTGGCGAGTAATTGACTAAATTTGCAGAGCTCATTAATGTAACACAGGTTCAAAGCAAAAGCTGAATGTGTCTCTCTGTCACGTTCAAAAATCACCATCGCATTTGAAACCCCCAGAGTGATACATGCAAAACGACAG
Source organism: Pangasius macronema (assembly GCA_037577455.1). Taxonomy (NCBI): domain Eukaryota; kingdom Metazoa; phylum Chordata; class Actinopteri; order Siluriformes; family Pangasiidae; genus Pangasius; species Pangasius macronema. The sequence goes on along the minus strand of CM074971.1, from coordinate 13,241,047 downwards.
AAGTGTTCTTTCCATTCAGCTAAATGGTAAAATTGACAAGGCCTGGCCGGGTGCAATTTATGTTCAGGCTACTCAATGGAGCAAAAAAGGCATAATGGGCCATGACAAGGCTGACTTGGAATACTAATAGGGAAGTTCTCTCAACTTTTCCATTGCAATATACAGAGAAATCTTTAAGGATTTAGCTGAAATCCAGTGATATAAGGCTCTGCATATGGAACTAATTTTTCACAGACGTTCCTCAATATTAAATGTAACTATAAACGGATAGAAACTACATGTCATATTGCTGGTGGTATATTGCTGTGGTATAAATGGACTGAAAAGCTGTTTTTATTGGAAAATAATCAACTTCAGGGTGGTAACAATAACTCTGCTTCATGTCAGGCTGCATCACACCACCTTGTCTTTGATTCTTTTCCTATAACAGCACATCACACAGTGTTTTATTCCTTACTTATCCCATGCCTTACAGTATGTACAGCACTGCAGTGAAAGGAAAGGCACTTTTTCAATTAAATCTTCAGTCTTCTTTTGGTAGGCACTATTCCCCAAACCGAGTTATTTAATCAATCCAGAATTCATACTTATTGGCCTTAGTCAAAGGTCTGAAAGCTGTTTGGCCGTCCTGGGATCAAAGCGTCAAATCTTCAGGTCACTAATGCAGCACCCGAAACCACTGAGCTACCACTGACCTCTATTTATCGTGCTTCGTTTCTCGTTTTTTTTGCTCGATTGATTTACTAAGCGCCGAGTAATGATGTGTTCTGTATTTGACCTTGCTTTTGCAGTTCATAATCCGTCTATAGAGTCTTATTCCTCAGTGGTCTTCGCTCAGATTTTCTCAAACATGTAGTTCTGCCAAGCCTTACAGGGCTACTGTTAAGCTGCGGACATGAATTAATCGATTACACTGAGCTTCTTAAAGCCTGAGGCACAGAGCAATTGATATGATGTCAGATTTATTTTTATTGTACAGTGGTTGTATGTCTCTAGACAAACTAACAAGGGTTCAATATTCAACCTTACAACATAGCTTTTTTTCTGTTAGACAGGGTTCTACTTTACGTAAAAAAAAATTATACCACAGAGCTGTAATCTGTTCTTATTGGTCAGAAAGTGTTAATTAATTTTGTACAACAGTAAGGTTCATATTAATGTGCTCATTCTAACACGTTATGATTTCTACAGTAACAACTTAGGCATGTATGGTGGATGCTCCACATTCTGTAAGGATGTAACCTTTAATGAAGGAGTCTCCAGTGTCAGAGCTTTGGGACCGTTAGTAAGTTTTCCACCATGGGAAAATCTTCATGATTGAAAAAACAAGCTTCTCTGTAACATGACAAGCTGCAGGGCTAGAAAAACTGCTACAATGTAACTGATAACAGGAATTAATGCGTTTCCAAGTTTCACAACAGTAAACATAACTATAAATGGATAAAAAGTACCAGATGATGTTTTTTTTTGCATTAAAAAAATGGTTAGTGTTGGGATTTGGCTGTGGTATAAGAGGAATAAAACACTTCAGGATGTGCTGTTATTGGAAAATAATCAAACCTGGAGTGGTAACAGTGGCTCTCTTGTGACATGACCTGCATCATGCAAAACCAAACAATGAGGTTTTCAAGAAAATTTTGTTTACATATGGTTAAATCTTTTTTTTTTAAATTTCTAAAAATAAGTTGAATCAGTTTATAATATTTAAGAATATTTCATTTAGGATATTAGTTTTTACAGTATAAGGAAATCTCTGTATTATTTTCCATTTCTGTCACTTGCCACATGGGTTTTTAATTAGCTTTTTTGCAGTGATTGGCTTCACAGTTAGAGCTTCAGCTTCTCACTAATTCTTGAAGCAGCTGTTCATTACCGATCGCTGTTATTTTGAAAGTGGTGCCGTTGCAAACTGGGACACCCTTCTGCTTGAAAATGAATGCATAGTCTCTAAAAAACATGTCATTGAAGCAGAAAAGCACATTGAGATTGGATCACTTCAGAATATAACGTCTTTGTATTCCAGATTTACACACATAATGCCTTTTGACTTTGTACTTATAAATATGAATAGAAGCAGTACCTAGTCAAAAACATAAACAAAGATATCTTCAAAAAATGAAATTGATAGGGAAAAAGGATTTGCACACCACAAATTACCAACATTAGTACTCTGTTGCAAAGCTGTTGTTGGCAATTACAGCTTTAAAACGTCTATGGTAAGAAGTAATTAGCTTTTGGCAGCACTGTGGTGCAATTTTATCCACTTCTCTTAGCAAATCATCTTCAATTCCCCAATGTTACGTGGGTGTCTGTAATGGACTCACTTTCAAAAAGCAACCTTTTTTTCTCCAAACATGATGAGCTTAATATCTTTATTGCCAAAGAGCTCTATTTTTGTTTCATCTTTTGTTCCAAAAGAGTTCTGATTTGTCTAAATACTCATGTGCATCTCTTTTTTAGCAGAGGAGTATTGAAGTGTAGGTGTAGTATGTGTAAGCATAGTTCATTGCTTATTGTTCTCTGTAGCTGTTGTTCCTACGGCTTTCAGGTCGTCCTGCAACTCTTTTCGAGTGACTGCTGGCTTCTTGCCTTCTTTATCATTAGTCTGAAAGTCTGTTGTGAAATTTTTGCATGCACTGGAAGTACATTAAATAAATATGTCAGGAAAAAAAGTCAGGCAAAAAAGCAACATATGCAACAGACCACTTTTGAGACAAAAAAAAACCTAATGGAGGAAGTCTACCAAAGAAATGAGGCAGATTCTCTAAGAGAAAAACTTACAAGCTAATTTCCTTATAAAACTGCACATATTGTACCAGAGACTGCTATTTTCTTTTTCTTACAAACATTGGATTTCACTGTTTTTGAAGGCATCTTTACTTTACAGCATTTCTTTGCATGTGCTAAGACGTTTGCACATTACTGTATGTGTATATATATATGTTGGACAGTTTGAGTGTGCATGGCTATATGCATCTCATTATTTTTGCCATATGCAGGCCTGGATGGCTGGATAAACCTGACTGAAATAGATCCCGATGAGGAGGTTCAGGGAGAGATTCACCTGCAGATTTCACTGCTGGGGGACAGCGACGTGCCACGCAAACTGCGCTGTCGAGTTTTGGAGGCCAGGTGAGTTTCAAATGCATAGCAAATTCCGATGGGTTCCAGCAATTTAACTGGGCTGACTATAATAAAAAAATGGTACCGTAGTGATGTCAGAAGTGGCTTTGATTAAAAGAGTGCAATTTTTAATGTTATTTAAAAATGTTGTATCATCATTTTATGTATGTATTGGTTTTGGATATGGAAATGCTTTGGTCTGTTCCAAATGAACTCATTAACATGTAGTTTTGCTTCTGTTTTCTAGAGATCTTGCCAAAAAAGACCGCAATGGAGCATCGGATCCATTTGTCCGAGTCAGATATAATGGCAAAACCCACGAAAGTGCAGTAAGCAATTGAGTCCTCAGATAGATAGATAAATATTAAATTAAACTGAGAAGAATGTAAGAAGTAAAGAATTAATGAATGGAAGAAAGAATAAAGGAATCTTCCACAATACCTCTGTATTGGAGACATTAATTATTATTTTTTTTTATTAATTATTAACAAACCTTTCCCTGGTTCACTGGACAAATATCAAATATCATAGTTAGCATGATCTATTTTGAATACTGCTATCTTCCTTGCTAGCTTTTATTCATTAGTTTTTTGCTGTTGTTTTTTGGAGTATTTGAATGTATTTCTCCATTTTATTTGGGAGAGTTGTATAAAGTCTCATCCTAATCTGTATGAGGGACGAGTCTTGCTAATTGCTGTCTCTTTGCTAATCTCTTGATGATAGCTAATTGGCTAATTGATTGTTGGATTGAATTGTTCATTCACGTGATACCAATCGAACACAACACTGTGGCTGTGTAGGTGGTGAAGAAGTCTTGCTATCCACGCTGGAATGAGAGCTTTGAGTTCGAGCTGGATGACGCTCTGGCCGACAGTCTGCTCAGTGTGGAGGTGTGGGACTGGGACCTGGTGAGCAGAAACGACTTCCTCGGAAAGGTAAATTTGAAAAACTCCTAAATCAGTGTTTGAATTTAGTGGCCTGTTCCAATCGGATTACTGAATAACTTAATATTGGCTATGATAGAATGGTGTCAGAACAAACAGTGCATCACAGCTTGCTGCGTATGGGGCTGCGTAGAAACAGACCGGTCAGAGTGCCCATGCTTTCGCCTGTCCACCGCCGAAAGCGCCTGTAATGGGCATGTGAGCATCATAACTGGACCATGCAGCAATGAAAGAAAGTGGCCTGGTCTGATGAATCACATTTTCTTTCACATCACATGGAAAGCGTAGTGCGTGTGCGTCGCTTATCTGGGGAAGAGATGGCACCAGGATGCATTATGGGAAGAAGGCAAGCCGGTGGAGGCAGTGTGATGCTCTGGGCATTGTTGTTCTGCTGGCAAACCTTAAGTGAAATTCATAAGAATGATAATTTGACATGTTCCACCTACCTAAACATTGTTTTCCCTAAGGGCAGTGGACTCTTTCAGGAGGATAATTCTCCCTGCCACACTGCAAAAATTGTTCAAGAATGGTTTGAGGAACATGACAAAGAGTTCAAGGTGTTGCCTTGGTCTCCAAAGTTCTCAGATCTCAATACGATCGCGTGTCTATGGGATGTGCTGGACAAACAAATCCGAACCATGAAAGCCCCACCTTGCAATTTACAGGACTTAAAGGATCTGCTGCTAACAACTTGGTGCCAGATACCATAGAACATCTTCAAAGGTCTTGTGGAGTGCATGCCTCGATGGGTCAGAGCTGTTATGTGGCACAAGGGGGACCTACACAGTATTAGACAGGTGAATTTAGTGTGATTGGTGTATATCACAATATCTTTTTAGAACAGCTACAAACTTTGATTTTCATTGTATAGTATTGTGTTTACTAACCGCTTCAGTCTTCTGGTAATTGCCAAAGTCATAAGGATTTTATTGTTAGTGTGCAAGTGCACTCACATGAGTTATGGGTACAGTTTGTTTGGAAATTGAAGAAGAAATCATAATGAAACCCGTAAACGTTAACAGTCTTATGATGGAGCCTGGGGGAATGCCAGAATGAATCTGTGGTGTAAGATGAAGTGTGGGTGCCTTTGTTGAATCCATGCACTGTTATTGAGACTATTTGGTGCTACATATTTACATTTTTAAAAAATGTAGTTCTAAACAATGAAGTATCAATGATTTTTGTTGGGATATTTGTGCCTGGATTTATTTTGGTTCTTAATTATGGATATATTATGGAATATAACCTCATCATTCATGTGTGAGATCACATCTGAGGGCTTTTAACCCTCATAGCTTCCAGTGTATTCATTTCACATTGGCCTGCTCAACAGTCAGTCAAACCGAATTTCCCACCCTGCGAATAAACGTCTTGATCATTGTCTCCGCCTCGGCTTGCTTTGACATTTAATTTTCGAATCAGTTGACGCATCACGTCTCATGCTCTCCCTCAGGTCCTGTTCAACATTAACAGGCTTCAGTCAGCGCAGCAAGAAGAGGGCTGGTTTCGCCTGGGGCCTGACAAACCCAAACACAGCCAGTACGAGTAAGTGCCTTTCACTTCATGGCATGTATGTCCAACAGCTAGCTTCATCATTTATCAGAGGAATTACATCCAGGTCTTGAGACCTGAGCTGTGCAAAAATGTAAATACAATAGACATGACAAGAAATACAACACAGCTAGCATAGTTTTCTATCTGCTTGAATAATAGTACATAAATCCACATCCTAAAACAAAAATAGCCTCATAACCCCTCATAACAATAATTCCTCATAACCTGTTTGTCTACATGTCTAAATAATGTTCAGTTTCTACGTATATGGTATGTAGAGGAAGCGCTAATCTTTTCTGTGGCTAAGCCCTGGAATTATTTCATTCTCTATCTCTCACTTAGTCTGTCATGTCTTGCTTCTGTCATGTGTGTGTATGCAAGGAGGATTATAAAGCAGACTAGGGTGATCTCAGGACTTCTGAGAATATAGGGATTGGGTCACAGTGATGACAAATTTGGCATCTGTGTGTGTGTGTGTGTGTGTGTGTGTGTGTGTGTGTGTGTGTGTGTGTGAGAGAGAGAGAGAGAGAGAGAGAGAGAGAGAGCGATGAGGATTAGGAGGAGAGTATTTTGTTTATAGCCCAGATCATCCATCCATCTGTTCATTCATGCGGTCACACACTCCTATGCACATGTGTGGTTAGAAGGTGATGATTAATTTTCTATAACAGCAGCCCTGACATGATGAATAAAAAGTAAAATTAAAAGAAATACTAGACATAAACAGTGCAACAGTCTTTTTTCCTGCCTATATGGATATTTGACTCGACAGTAACATTATCCTACAACTATAAATGATAAATGAGATATAAAAAAGAAAACCTACTACAAACAAATAAACATCCAAACCACCAAATAGATAAATAAATCAGAAAAAAAAGATTTGATATTTATGATCTTCTAAATTAGTCATTTTCATAATATAATCCTAGAAAAAAATAAATGATGAATGAATGAATGAATGAATAAATAAATGAATGAGCAACAGATGTGATATTTATGATCTTCTAAATCAGTCATACATAAATGATATAAATGTGAAATGATAAATAAAGTTATAAAATATTATTTAAAATAAGTTAATAATATAATAGTCTCACTATAAAGTATTTATATGTAAAGGCTTCAAATTTGCCCAGATATATATTAAGGTCTATATACAAAGGCCAGTGTATCATATTTAAACCCATTTTTGTAGCACATTTGACAAATCATTGACATGGGTTTGGTTTTTAAATCCCTCTCTGGTGATGTGATGTAATCCTAATGAAATCATTTTGGGGAAGAAAAAAAACAAAGCACCCATGATCTAACCCCTTCCCTTTCTGCTTGATGCATGTGTGAGTGAGTCAAGCTGCCGTCATTATTTGTTTATTTTCCCTTTCTCTTTTTCCTCATCTTCTTCCTGATTGTTTTTTTTTTTTTTTGACACCCCGCCATCTGCTGCCTGCTGTTCAGTGACTGGCTGCTGATGGTGGTGCTTGGCACACGCTCATTTGTCTTCAAAACTCCCACTCTCCCGTAAGTGATAGCCCTCTCTGGCATTGAGATCATGGAGTGCAAGTGATGGAGTGGAGCTGAGCGAGGGTGTGCTGTGAGTAGGCGCTGTGAAAATATCATGCCGGAGAAGAAAAACGGATGCGATCAGGCTCTTCAGGAGAGCAAAATAATGGCTAGTGTTTTATCATACAAGCCCCTGCGTTGCAGCATCTTCTGTTAGTAAAATATAAAATGGCACAGTGGGATGGGATGAAGTGGAAGGGTATATGCTGCAGAGGACAATTTTTAAAAATGATTAGTCCTGTATTATCCCTCATGCTAGTAGTAATGGATGTCTCATCGACCAGGAAGCTCTCTTTTGATTTTACATCAAGACACTTGTAACTTTTTAAAAATAATAAGCAAAATAAGCAAATTATTTCAAATCATTTTTTCAAGTTCACTGAAGCTCATAATATTGCATCAGTTAATTTTTTTTACAGTTCCCATTTTAGTAAACATTTAAAATAGATCCAAAAAGAGCAACAGGTTTCAAAAACTATTTAAGTCTTTTTCAAGCTTCAGCAGATCAGATGTTCCTCTGACCTTCAGCAGCTGCCGCCTACAGACCGTGACATTGTTTTTCCTTTTATGCATTCGTTTTCAGTTGATATCTTCACGCCAGCTTTATACACCTCCATCTACCCACACGCTGGTAAAGCTGTCTCTTTTATGGGCCGTTTTATTCACAGTCATTTTCTTTATTATTGTTTGTCTGTCCTTTTGGCCATATTTCCTGGAACCGTTTAAGTGGAGTGAGTCAGAGCTTGTGGTTTTTTTCCATAATCTATCTCCAGTGTAAGCGAAAAGCAATTCAGATAGTGGTATTACACAAGAGTATGAGTGTGTGTTTGTTTTTTTTTATAGATATATTTTTTTCAGAATGTAGCAAAACTCTTGACTTTTACTGTAGGTAATATGGAAGGTTAAGTATCTTTGAGCTTTGTGATGATTGCAGAGTCAATACACATCTCTCTCTCTCTCTCTCTAAGAGGTACTCTGGGCTCCTTGCGGCTGCAGCTGCGACTCAGAGACGAGACAGTCTTGCCGTCCAGCCATTACCAACCGCTCACCGAATTACTGTGCCGGTCCGTCGAGACTCACTTCAATGTGAGTCCAAGTCATTACCATATACAACCCTCTACACAGTGGCTCTTGTTCCAATTTTAGACACCGTAGCTGTAATTCTAATTTTAGAAAATGACTTCCGTTAGCTTGTCTGATGACGACAATGGGATGGCATAAACAATTTGGTCACTTTAATGGGAAACAGTTACACTGGCACAGAGCTTATTTTTCATATGTACCACATTTGATTTGATTTTGTCTGGATCAGTGTGAATGGGACATTATATAGAGACTTTGCATCCATTCTCCCGGAAAAAGTATGAAATAATATGCAAAACATAAAGCCATTGTAAGCCATAGAACAGTGCAGCTTAATTTGTGTCTTTACCTCTAGATCTGTTTGGCCACATTTGAGTGTACTGTTTCATATCTTACTGAATGCTGTAACACGAGAATATGGTGTACATGATAGGGCAACTGGCCTGACCTGATCATGCTAATTGATGAGACGACGACGTCTGAGAACAGGCAGGAAGTAGCCACTAACCTGGTGAAGCTCTTCCTGGGTCAAGGACTTATCAAGGAGTTCTTGGATGTGCTTTTCAAACTGGAGTTAGAAAAGAATAGTAAGTATTTAAGAAATTTAGCAACACATATCTCAGGATAAAACTGATTACCATGATGTGTTAGTAACCCATCCACTGTTTCTGATGTTCCTCAGCTGAACCCAACACCTTATTCAGGAGCAACTCTTTAGCTTCCAAGTCCATGGAGTCCTTTCTCAAGGTAACTGCATCATATGCAGTTTTGGGTGTTACAAATGAATGCAATGAATGCAGTTAATTTTTAACAAACGCTACAAAATGTTGTTCTGTGCTGGAAGGTGGCCGGGATGCAGTATCTCCACAGGCTTCTGGGCCCCATTATCAATCGCATTTTTGAGGAGAAGAAGTACGTGGAACTGGATCCTAACAAGGTGGAACTGAAAGAAGCTGGGTAAGAAAATGAACCCAGGAATGAAAAACCATAGAAAGTTCTGGCAGCGATCTCTTTAATATAGCCAGTGTGTTATGTCAACATTTACACAAGGAAACTTACATGTATACAGAGCTTTTAAGCACTTGCCTTTAAGCCCAAAAACAACAATTGCTAATTTGGATTAATTTAACAATACGGCTTCCACCCCTCATTATTCGCCAGCTTGTAAAATAGCACTTGATCCAGCACGTAATATTATTTTTATCCTTACAGCTTAATGTGGCCACAAGATACAGAATCGAGGTCATGAAATTTGATTCATGCTTTTAATTTTTGATTTGTCAAATTATTAAAATAATACCATAACAAGGTTGTTGCTTATTTAATGCACGCTCCTATACACAAAATGGTTTGAAGGATGAGCTGACTGAGCATTAATCTGTAATTCTTATGGCTCACTTTAATTTAATTCATAATTTGATTGATATCAAATTCTAAACACCTTTATTACAAACACCTTTTGTGTTCTCGGCATGGAAAGCGGTTCTACTTGAAACCCTGTCTAAAAGGCAGTTAGAAGTTCTCTCAGATGGACAAACCAAGGTTTAGGGTTAGGATTAGGTTTAGGATTAGGGCTAGAAACCTGTTTTTTGGTCCAATAGATGATTAACAGCTTTCAGTTTTTTCTTCACCAGTCCTCACAAAATAAAACTCCAATGAAGCAGACACTGCTCTTTCCTCTTGACCTTCTCTGGTGTGTCTAATGTCCCATGAAGAGCCACACCTGAGCTTACTTGAGGTTGAGTGCTGTTTAGTCTGTTTGATTAGGTCTGTGTGCCAAACTTGCCTCACTAGCTTCAGTGCCAGACAAATTCCCCTGATGGGTCAGATACAAAACAGTGGCTACGCTTCCACGCACAAATTCTGTTTAAAGTCTATATTTGGGTTGCAGCCATATTCCAATATGAAGTTTATATATCTACAGGCATTTGGAATATTCCTGTATACGTGGTTTTTGTGAGTATGCCTGTGTTGCCATTCCTAAATACCTAGCCTACAGCTAAGTATCTGTTAGCACCCACAATTCCTTGTCGACTGCGCATGCACATATATCTGCTTTCAGTGGATTTTCTGAATAAGTTGTTAACATGCAACAAATTTCCAATTAAAACAGCCATATTCCAGGGGTGGGAATGGGAATTTTGGGAATACTGTCTTAATCCTGGAATATTCCTGGAATACTGTCTTAATCTGAATCAGGCAATCGGATTGCAGCGTTTACATGACTCAATACTAATTAGAAGATTGACAAATTCCAATTAATACTGGAATATTGATGTGCATGTAAACATAGCCAGTGACATGATTAGTAGAGGCTCATTTAACCCTTTTGTGAGAGTTTGGAATTTACCTACAACAGAAGGTTGTTACACTCTGTCTCTTTTAATAAAAAAATACTGTTTCATTCTTCTGTCAGCATTTTCTATCTCTGATTTTTTTTCCTAGGAACTAACCACAAGTAATAGGAATAATTACTGATATAATAGGGGGCCATAAAATTACATAAGGAGCTGCATAACCCAACACTGAATATGCGTAACTTTCCCCATGTAAATATTTCCATACGTCTAGACTTAAGTCAGTAACTCTGAATACAACCCAAAGTGCAATAAAAGTGTTAAAACTGGAGAGGGATTTTTGTGTAATAAGAAATAAGATAATACAGAGGATATTATATATAAATAGAGGATATAGAAATATAGGGCTAGTTTACAATAAAATCTACAAAACAATTATAATTGTACATTCTCCAAGAAGTCATTCACTAATAAATGAACTAAATATTACATTAATGTATTGACATGAAATTGTATTTTTATTTATATATTTTCAGTGTTGTTAGGATTTAGATGTAAAACTCTTTGCTGTAGCTTTGCTAAAGGTAATTTGTGCTTAAAGGTGCACAGGACTGCATCGCCTGCAGACAGAAGCCGATGTGATCCAGCAGAGCTCCACTCTGCTCCAGTCATACCTGTCCGAGCTGATGGCTGCTATCCTGCAGTCTTCTTCTTATTGCCCACTGCTCCTGTGCCAGGCCTTCCAGCAGCTCTACCACCGAGTACAAGCTCGTTTCCCAGACCCGGAGTACAGGGTAAAGCTCCACTCAGTAAACTAACACCAGACTTGCTTTTGATTTGGTGCACATGTGAGACAGCAGAGGCATTTAGATCCATTTACTCTATGAGCTGTACATATGTGCATTCACTTTTTTCCAGCATTTCCATTGATCATGACCTCCACAGTAGAGAACCAGGAAACAGCTCTAGGTGTCTGTGATTTATTGCAGGGGTTTGCACAATGTGCATTAAGTGCTTGAAGTACTTGAGTTTGAAGTTTTGAATTACTGAATGTACTGGGAAACCTGGAAATTAGCCCTTTTCCTGAGAAGTGCTCAAAACATTTAAAAAAAACATTTAGTGATCCAGGTTATATTTCATGAATAAGGAAATAATATATGATGGCCATTATTTCGTTATTTAAAAAGTTTTGTCAAGGCTACTTGAAAAATGAGGCTAATATTTTTTGTAATCTAAACAGTAATGAATGAATGTTTTGAAGAGATGTGTTAAGTAAGGAACACAATGTTGCCTGGTGTTAAAGGAAAATAATCAATGCTAAGGTGGTATTACATGCATAACAGCATGTCCCAATGTGATTCATTCCTTTTATATTACTTGCCTTGGATTGGTAAGAACATTGCTGATTCTTAACTATGTCACTTGCTCTTACAGAAAGTGAAGTTCATTGCTGTGACCAGCTTCCTGTGCCTGCGCTTCATTTCTCCTGCTATCATGTCGCCTAAGCTCTTCCACCTGAGGGAGAAACACGCCGATGCCCGCACCAGCCGCACTCTTCTGCTCCTGGCTAAAGTAATTTCAGCTTCAGCATCAAAATTCACAACTCTTTAAAATCAGGGTACAGATTTATGCTAAGAAATAAATAAACCATTCAAATCTTATCCATCTCCACCTGTTTAACTGTTAGAGACATATTTTTCAAATCTTGCCCAATGTCCCTTTAACTGCATGTGTAGTGTACTGTATGTGTAATTACCACTGACAAGAATTTTAACATGTTGGCCTGTACTAAGGAAAAATAACAAAACATTTGTTTACTCAAAACTCAAACGTTAATGCAAAACAGAGCATCTTTATGAATTTTTCAACCAAAGGAGTTTGTAAATGAAGCTCTAAATCTGTATAATTGCTTTTCCAGAGGAAAGAATTTGTGGTTAGGCTTTATCAGTGTCAGTGATGCAGCTCTAAATAAACACTGAAGTGCTTTAGTTTCCACCTGATTGCGCATAAACACAGAACATTAGGAAAAAGCGCGTGTAACCAGAATGACTTTTACTGTTGTACTCCAGTGTTCAAACATTGGGTAAAATAACAGAAGAACGTGTTTTGTTAGACATTCTCTTCATGTCACACATTGAAGTTTTGCATTTGCGTTACGTAGTCACGTATTTGTGTAAACAGCTTTTCTGTTCTTTTGTCATCAAAACAGGAAAAAAGAGATCGGAACTCTTGTCCTTAATTGTTTTATGAAAACATCTGATCAGAAAGTTCTTGGTAGTGCAATCTTTTCTAATATTATGTTTGTTTCCAGGCTGTTCAGACCATTGGCAATATGGACACACTGGTATGTTGCTCTAAGGAGCCGTGGATGGTGCCACTGCTGCCTGCCATCCAGCAGGGCATCGCCCAACTCAAAGACTTCATCACCCGCCTGGTCAGCTGCCATGACTCGGAAGGTGAATGGATTTAATGAATTATTACTTTTTACAAAGTTTAATCAGAGTCTAGTGTGCTCATTCCAACTTGTCACATTTAATCACGATGGAGATGCGTCAGCTGCCAAAGAAACTCACGTTTCTAATGAGATTTTTGGACTCGTTAGCCGTTCAGGCAGGGTGAATTAGCATAGGGCATTTGTGGGACACTAGATTGACATTTGTAGCTCATTTACTGTTTAGTTTCTGTATGTAAATACCTCAGTAAGTCTTGCACTTTGCTAAGACTTGTTTGCAAAAAAACAAACAAACATGCAGCTTGTCACATTATTGAAAAACTGCAAAGTGAAAATCCCTCTGTTCTGAAGACTTTCCCATGGTGGAAAACCTAAAGGAACAGCCTTACGTCTGACTGTTCACCAGAGACTCATTAAATACACATTTCCTCACAGAAAGCTTCACCATATCAATGTTTTTCTTTGCTAAATAACAATACTTTTTATGATTCTGTTTATTATTAGGCTTTAGTTATGTGGAGCGTCCACCATAGAAGTCCTTATGCAAGTTGTTTCTATAGAAACAATAGCTTGTTAGAAGGAGCATTTTAATTTAAGCCTTGCAGCCAGGATTACTGTCAAAGTCAATCAGCAGTAGTTGTATCACGTGATAGTACATAGAGTACATTATATTCATATATTCATTCTTGTTTTTCCACTAGATCTCGGTTTGCAAACTCGTATGAGTCTCCAGTGCGGCTCCATGGAAAAAGAAGGCTTCCTCCTCCTGCATAAGACCAAAGACAAGTGTATTCTCATGACCTCTCCCTTTAAGAAATATTATGTCACGCTCAGCAAAGACACGCTGTCTTACTCACGGACACAGCATTCCAAGGTGAGTGACATGAACTTCTCTCAATCGGTTCTTCTCATCCATCGCTCTCATCTGTAGTGTGTGTTTTTACAATGCAGAAGAGCTCGTTCATCTCCCTGCCCAAGATCCGTGCAGTGGAGAAGGTGGAGGAGAAGTGCTTCGGCAGCGCTAATGTCATGCAGATCATTTCGAGCGAGGACTCCGGGCAGCAGGAGACACTCTACCTGGACTGCAAGGTACATGTTCACAAGGGCTTTCAAATGAGGCCAGTAAAAACAAGAGACACTGAAGGGTTGCAGGTTGCAGCTTGCAATGGTATATGGAAACTAGACAATGCAAAGTCCTCTGATCTGAAGAGTCTTTTGGTGGAAAATGTACTGTTACTCTGACACTGGAGACTCCTTTCATAAATGTTAATAACAACAGGTCTGGTTATTATTAGGCTAAATTATGTCAGCGTCAACCATACAAACTTCCTGTGAATAAGTTACTAAATAAATTATAATGTATTAGAACAACCTTCTGACCAATCATATTTGAGAAGTCAGCAGTGCCATGGTATAAGATATCAACAATATAACAATATATTTTCTGTTAAGAAAAGAATAAATGTTTTGTAATAGCTGAGGCTCAGATATGTCTCTCTCTCTACACGCCATTGTGTTCAGAGTGTAAATGAACTGAATCAGTGGCTCTCAGCTTTAAGGAAAGCCTGCAGTCACAACACCAACACCATGAGCTGTTATCATCCAGGCATCTACAAAGCTGACAGATGGAGCTGCTGCCACCAAAAGGAGAAAACAGGTACTGCAGATGTTTTCACCATGGCTCAATGTGCCAAAGTATTGTTTGATTTTACTGGACTAAAATCCCAAATTATTTTTTTTAATTTTTTTATTTTTTAAAAAAACTTACAATTCACCTTGAGTCAAAAAGCACTTAATATAATCTCTATAACATCAATAGGATTTAAAAAAAAAAGTATATTATTTTTATATTACTGAATCCAGCCCAGGACATTACTTATCCTGTTGATTTACAGTAATTCAGGTTTTTTTTTAACCATTTTTAAGTATAATAATTGCTGGGTAAATCTTCTTAACTCAGACCCAGGCTGCGATAAGACCAGACATGGTGTCACCCTGCAGGAATGGTATGACCCGCTGGATCCAGACCTGGAGGCTCAGCTGATTTACCGCCACCTGAGCAGTGTTCAACACACCATGAGGTACTTACTAATCCAAACAAATGCTCTGGGCGAAACTTACTGCAGTATATTTAATGATTTATCTCTCCAATGATAGCAATAACAGTGCAGTAAATACAGTGCTGCATATCTAAAGCATGATGTTTCATGAATAACAAGCCTAAATTTAACATGAGATGCTCTCTAATATCTTCCAGGGATAAATATTCTGAACTGATAAAGCAAGAAGTTGATGACACAGATGCTGACCAAGGTAATGTGAATTTTTTTCCCCCAAAGTGCAGGGTACAGAAGAGTACATATATGTAAAACATGACTTTACAAAACAGTGCACTACCAAACTTGAAGTGTTGTATTGCGATTACATTAAATTATCTCCATCCCCAATTGAAGCTCTGCCCAGTTTTTTGCTTAAAAGGCAATTCCAAGGCATGTAGTTCCAAAAGAGGGCATGTGGGTGATAGAGATGTTAAAATTGCACTTAAAAGGTACTTTAAGACATCACCAAGTAAGGAATAAAACATAATGGGGGGGGGGGGGGGATAACCAATGACATGAATTGTAGTTACTGTTAGCACCCCGAAGTTGATTATTTTATACCACAGCAGTTTGCTACCACTTGTTTTTACATCTGTGAAACAAATTAGTTAACGATATCTCTCCTTTTGAAACTTTACTTATGATTTTCCACTGTTTCTTAAATGCCATCTAGATCCAAAGAAGGAGGACAGTATAACGAGACTTTTCACGATTCTCCAAGATCTGCATGACGCTCACACGGCACTAGAAGAGGAGGAACGTGTGAAAAACAAGAATGTTTTCCTCGAATTACAGACGTAAACAGAGGATTCCTAAAAAAGACAAAAGATGTTTAATACTGGATCACACACTGACTTCATTTACAGGGTTTATTATGTGAACCTTCTA
Source organism: Pangasius macronema (assembly GCA_037577455.1). Lineage (NCBI taxonomy): Eukaryota > Metazoa > Chordata > Actinopteri > Siluriformes > Pangasiidae > Pangasius > Pangasius macronema. Next base: position 13,225,044 of record CM074971.1, on the reverse strand, counting down.
AACTGAAATGCACAGCAAGTCCAAATTTTGGAAAGGTTTGAGAGCAGGTTTGCTTTCCTTGGTTCTTATTTGAGGTGAATGAGTTTTCATAATTAGTGGGCTGCCTTCGAAAACTCATATGCATCAAGGATAGGTCCAATAGTGTGTAGTGCATATTTTTACGAGTGTATAAGTATCACAGCTTAATAAGGTCTTTAGTGCGAAGGTTTGGCTGGTTATTCTTGCTTATAGGCACTTTATCACGCTTGTATATTATCACTGTGTTATTTAATCATACAAGCATTACTTTTTTTCCTTTGTAAATAAGCAAAGGTTCCACAAGTTTACAGTATAGGCTCTTATTTTAAAATATTACACAAGTAGACTTCCTGTTTACAATTTTTATGTATTTTTTGCAGTTGTGCGCTATTTATTCGTGTCCTGTTCCCGATGTCTTAATGACTCTCAGAAATTCACGCTGTGTCCGAGTTCTGCCACAGCATCTATCTGACCAATTAGCCATGTTATTGATGACTTCTACCACTCTGGTCTCAAATGTGTAGGAGCAAGACTGATCAGTACTTCAATCCCTGATAGCGGAAATGTGATAGAGATGTGCAACACCATGGAGTAACTACAGGAAGCAGTACATCAGAACTTGAGGCATAAGGAGTCATTTTTCTTGTTTCTAAGGGTCATGATACAGTTGAGCAGAAACGTTTGCAAGCTCTACGGTTTTTGTGTAGAAAAAAAAGAAATTTTAAATTTCATTCACCAAAAACGAGAAGTGTAAGTGTTATGGGTGAGTGTTCTATAACAAACACGACAATCCCAAATTTAAGGCAAAATCAACAGAAAAATGTATACAGTCGAGTGCAAAAGTTTGAATCCCCAGTGGTTTCTTAGTGGGAAAATATTTTATCTTTTTTTGTCAAGTTTATCTACAAAAATAGAATTCTAGTATGTTAAAAATAAAATTGCAGTATATTCTACAAGACATTCCCAAATTTAAGGCACAAGAAGCAGATAAATGTATACAGTTGACTGCAGAAGTTTCTATGGTTTGTGGGTGGAGAAAAAAAAAGTAAGTCTGAGAAACTCAATACGCTGAATGTCATTTTGGCATAAATAAAAATTCTTACTGATGTTTGTCCTAAGGGTGTGCAGCTTTTGCACCCAACTGTATGAGGTGTACAATACAACATGGTATTGTAATACATGTCAGATATTGTAATTAAAGGTGCTAGTGAATTTCATAAAGGTAGATGAAGACAAAATCTTTAAACAGTTGGTTCAACAAAAAGCCTACTATTAACCTGACTAACAAAAAATACACGCACATGTATAGTGAATGCTATTTAGTTCACTACAATATGCCCTCATCAAATCCAATCTTTGTGAATGCTTTTCATTCCCTCTGGACTCCCAGCCAATAAACAGCTCATGTTATCCCTGCTTTATTGACAGTATTGCTAGTAATGTGACACTCGGGATCCTCCATCTGCACTCAGTATTGATATATTGATCTATCAGTTATTCAAATCTCATAGTATATCATTTCTATTGTTGCCGTGCTTCAACTTGTCAATTGTCAATTTTGTATATTGTATTAGTATGTCCCAACCCAGTGTGTATTATAGACATGTATTTCTGATTGTCTTTTGTAGTTTTGTTTTTGCTTTGAATGTATGATAATGAGGACATTTTTGTAGGGAACAGCTTTGTTTTGTACACTAGATGGCTCTGCAGCATTGGAATATTTATCCCACAAACTGGGCCACAGAAATCTGTGAACCTGTAGAAGGGGTGAAACAATACATCTATTTAGACTGATACATTGAGTAGGCATGTACACAAATTGACCCATGAAAATGATGAAATTGAACTGAAAAGTAACACTCATTCAAGCGATAGTTCCATGTTTAAATTCAATTATCAGATCACTTTGTCTTGTAGCATAATTTTTTAAATGATGACTAGTATTAAACTGATGTCTCACAAACACTCAACTGCTACAGAAGGCCTGCTTTTGTGAAGCACTTATAAAGTTATAGAACTTATAAGTTATAAAGTTATAACTGCTATATAGTTTATAGCAGTTATAAAGTGGTGTGTAGTGTTGGCTTTTACAGAGTAGATACTTTCTGTAGGATGAATTATTGAGGCCATGTGTGTTAATATTGTAAATTAGAGGTGTGCATACAAGTATATATACAAACTCTTTGGTTACGATCATTGGGGCTTAATTCACTAATTTGTTTGTGTTTTAGGAAATTAAACCTGCTAAATCACATGAAAAATAACTGTAGTAGCAATGGTATTGTTCACACTTTCTGTGGGAGCGGGTGGGATTGGGATTAGTCAAAAGTGTTCCAACTTTCTCAGGCAGCAGGCAGAATTCGTCTAACTTTCTGTGGAAGCAAGTGGGATTGGTAAAATTTTCTGTGAGCACATGGGAGTAATGGTCAAAGTTTCTGTGGGAGTGGCTGGGATTGGACAACTTTACTGTGGGAATGTACAAGATGTTTAGAGTGTCAGTGGAAGTGGGCAAGATTGGTAAAACCTTTAGTGGGAGCAGATGGGCTTGATCAATATTGTCTACGGGACAAGCGAGATTGCTCAAATGTTCTGCAGGAATGAGTGGAATTAGTCAGGATTGTCTGTAGAAGCAGGGAGGATTGGTCAAACTTTTGGCAGGAACAGGCAAGATTGGTTAAGAGTGTCTATGGGAGTGGGTGGAATTGGTCAAACTTTCTGTGGAAGTGGGAGGGTTTCTCAAACTTTCCACAAAGAGCTGGTCAGGAATGTCTTCAGGAGCAGGCAGGTTTGGACACATTTCTCCAGGAGTGGGCACTATTGGGATTAATAAAATAGTTTGGTGCACACTTCTACTGTAAATCACCTCATATGGCTTCATATTTTTAATCAAACCTCATATTTTAACCAAACAGCCTTTTTGATTATAGTAATAATCTCCTGGCTTTTTGCTATTAACACAAAACTGAGTATTAATTCATACAGAACTGAGTCAGGTTGTGTCCCAAATTGAATACTAAATAGGAGACCTGTGACCTGTGAAAACACAACCAACGGTGGCATACTATCTCAACATACTATTGGTAATATATTGTATGGGACGGAGCTCGTGTCCGCCTAATAGTCCATGGAAAGCATTTTTATTCATCCTAATGTTTTGCCTGGTTTTGGAGCTTGTAAAAGGTTCATGAAGTATATATGATGCCAATTGTAAATGTAGTTTGACACTTATAGGCATTGCTTGCCAATGAGAAGGCTATGGACCAGAATGAAAACTATCACATCGCTATATATTCATGATGGCCAGTTAATAAATCTTTGTACTATATAAGCCTTGCGTGCTGTATTTCATAAAAATGAGCAGTTTAAGTGAATCACAATGTCTTACAAGCGGGAGGAGGAATGTGTTTCCTGTTTACGCCTGTGAAACTTGAGCAGTCCATATGTTTCTCTCATCTGCCTGCCCACACAATTCAGACTAGTACACAGCCTGCTGTTTCTGGCTACTAAATAGTAGGTGTATGCGTGGCCATAGGTGGCATATTTTCACAAACTGTTTAGTATAGTAATGTACACATTTTTACATAGCCCTACTCTCAGGGTCTGTCTTTCATCCTACCAAGGCAATGAAAGGTGTACATACAGTACACACCAAACGTTTGCACCCGTATCTCCTATCTTCCTATTTCTGTGTGAGAAAAAGGAAAATGCACTTCTATTTTACATGCTATCTAAAAACTAAAGGAAAAAAGTAAAAAATGCGATATGTGTGTTTCTTGAAATGACAACAATAAAAAAATTAAGCAAAAAAAAAAAATTAAGCAAAATGAGGAGAAAAAAGGTATTTCAAAGTTTTGTAACCCTCACTGACAAACCAGACCAGATCAGACCTGATGTGAAGAAAGCACTGTATGAAACCTGGCTGAGCTACAACAAATATATAAGGAATAAAACACTTGGGGCATGCCTTTATAGGAAAATAACGCAAAGCGTAGTGGCTGTTACCACCAAGTTGATTATGTTCCTGAAGTGCTTCTTTCCTCTTATACCTCAGCAATTTTCCAACACCAACAATTATTAATTAAGTATGAATTAAATTAAGTAATAATTTTGTTAATTATTAACCACACATACTTTTGATCCAATTATAATTACACCTTTTTTCTCTCTTGAATTTAATATGACAAAACATTTCCGAAAAATTATGAAGTCCTCTGTCCTATGCATGTTTGAAAAATACAAAAGTTATAGCTTTACCTCTGTTACCAAATAACAGAGATTCCTTCCAAAAATTATAAATCAGTGTCTCCTAACTGACAGCTTGATCATATCAGTGATTATGCCATAATTATATTCAATTTGTTACTATAGAAAATCTGACATATTAGAACAAATGACTGTCCAAGCTGCTGTTACTGAAAATTAATCAACGTCGGACCAGTCTTCTTCTTCTTCTTCTTTCGGCTTTTCCCTTCAGGGGTCGCCACAGTGAATCATCACTCTCCACCTATCCCTATCNAAACGTCCAACATGAGCTGTCCCTCTGATGTACTCGTTCCTAATCCTGTCCAACCTTGTCACTCCCAAAGAGAACCTTAACATCTTCAGCTCTGCTACCTCTAGCTCTGACTCCTGCCTCTTCCTCAGTGCCATCAGAATTGAGTATTCAACAGTGCTGAGAAAAGATTGGTCAAGCACTCTGCAGTTGGGGTTGGTGATGAATTTAAAAGGACTGCAGTAGACACCCTAGCATACATGAGAATTTTCTAGAACCAAAATTATCTGAGGTGAAGTTCCCAGTGCATTAACCTGTGAGGGGGCTATAAATTTGTACTGGCTCCCTTTTTGAGGTTAACATCTTTATGGCAGCTTTGTAGCCTGAGCGCTGCTTATAAAAAATGTGTCATGTTATATTGACACTGTTGTTGGACCTATAACTAATGCATTTCCATATGTAAGCTAAATGATTTGAATAATACATGGAGTCAGGAACTGTGATGAAAGTGAGCAGGGGTGTGGCAAGTGACCTCAAAATACACCTCTCAAATGTTAGTTACCTCCATGCAGTGTTAACGAATAATATCTGGCTTGTGGTTGTAGCACTGTATGTAGAATAATTCAACCAAAACTATAAATCCAATACTCTAATGTCATTATGTTTCTGTTCATTCATTCACGCACCAAGGGAACAATTCAGACATCCTGAAAATGCAACCATGTTTTATACATAATTAGCAAGAACAAACCCTTAGTTTGTTCTTTCCCCTCTTTGCCACCTTTAAGCATGTTCTCGCCCCTTTTCGTCACCTCTTAGTGTGTTCTTTCCCCTCTTTGCCACCTTTAAGCATGTTCTCGCCCCTTTTCGTCACCTCTTAGTGTGTTCTTTCCCCTCTTTGCCACCTTTAAGCATGTTCTCGCCCCTTTTTGTCACCCCTTAGTGTGTTCTTACCCCTCTTTGCCCCATTTTAACATGTTCTTGCTCCTTTTCGCCACCCCTTAGTGATGTTCTCGCCCCTCTTTGCCCCCCTTTTAGTGTGTTCTCGCCCCTTTTCGCCACCGCTTATTGTCTTCTTGCCCTTTTTTGCCACCCTTTTGTGTGTTCTTTCCGCTCTTCACCACCCCTTAGTGTGCTGTTGCCCCTTGTCATCACCCCTCAGTGTGTATTTGTCTCTCTTTGCCACCCCATGTCTGAAAACCTGGACAAACCATTGAAACTGAGCTGTTCATTAAACTAACAGGTCTTTCCACTCATGTTAGGACTCCGTCTGCCAGAAATCCTGCATGCTTGACTTTCACACATTTACTGGCTGGTTAGCAATAGGGGACAGTGACTTTTCCTGATTAGCCATTTGCTTGAATGATAAATGACTCCGGAGAGGCTCGCCGGAAGTGGAAAAATTCCAGAGGTGGATTCCGGAAGCAGCGCTTCCGTTCGGCCCATTTGTGGTGCATAATGATCAGGCTGTTCGATTCCAGGATCCAGGATTCGACTCCGATTCCGATTCCAATTGTATCGTTTGGGTCGATTCCATTGTCTGGATTTCATTCATTCGTTCATTCATTCGTTCATTCAAATGTCTAAAACACATGACAAGAAATAAGATAAAATTGAACGTGAAATATTAAATAAGTATTAAGGATTTGGACACATTTACAATCTTTTTGCTACCGTTCGAACATTCATGAAGAAACATTAGAAAAGATCATGCTAGCTAAAATACCATATCTCCTTCAGGTAGCGTTGATGTGTTTATTATAACGTGAGCCAATTTTCGTATATTTTGCATTTTTTTTTTAAATTATTGTTTTCCAAAGTAAAAGAGTGCCAGACACGCTTATGGAGTCGAAGCTTTGGAGTCGACTCTTGACTTCCAGTTCCCATGGATTCGGGAGAATCGACTCTTTCCTCTTTTTATTTGGTAGCGTTTCGCAGCTCGAGCACATGCACATGTGTACACATTTCTAACTAAAAATCAAGTCCATATTTGATATTTTAATGCAGAATTGGTCGAATTTTGTTTAACTCACCACCGTGCAGCGGTTCTTTAAATTAAACCAGACTCAGAGAGAGAACAGCTGTAGAGAGAAAACACATGAGCTGTAACACCAGGCTACAGCGGCCAATATATTTAGCTGAAGGTCTGAATGAATAAACGCAGTTTCTGTGGTGTTTTCTGAGTCCAAAACTGTGATAGAAAAAAGCGAGACAGGTTTAATGATTAGAACAAAGAGCAAAAGTCTTAGAAATGAATAATGTATGATGGAAAAAATGGGGCAAAAACGAGCCACAAAACGAACCGGTTTCTGATGTGGCCGGCTTTTTCCTGCAGTTAGCATCCTGCTACACTCCACCCTCTCCACCTCAGCATCCATGTTTTTCGCATCCGAGTGTGTGTGAGTGTGTGTGTGAGTGTGTGTGAGTGTGTAGGGAGTGGCAGCCACGGAGAAATCGCATGCCGGCAGATACGCGAGTGATTTTCATTCAAAGGAAAAGGCGAAGTTGCTCTCAGGCGGCTCTGGATAGGATTTTGTAACGGTTGGACTTTATGAGGTAAACGCCATTTTTGTTTTTTGTTTTGCTTTAACGGCTGTAGCGCGTGACAGGGCCGCGGGAGCAAACACGCCGCATAGCCAAAACAATAGAGCACAGTTTAGTGTGCGCCGGTCACACATTTCTAAACTTTTCCAAACATGTCTTTAGGATTTTTACCATTTTTTCTTTCTCATTGTGCTCTCTTCTCCTCAAGGAGTCATTTTCAGGTCTTAAACGGCGGGTTAGATGCTGGTTAATCCTGCAACCTCTTTGGAGAAGGAGCTCGTCTGAATCTGTCTGTTTAACGCGACTAACATTATAAAAAAACATTTTAACATATTTTAGGATAAATTACATATTACAGGATTGCCTGGTTGTCTGTCTTCTTGTTATACGTGTTATACTGTTAGGAAATGTCTTAGATATAAAACACTGGTGTGCCACATCTTATGTGAAGAAGCTGTCTTTAGCATAGCCTTCAGGGACTGTCTCAGTCCTCCACATGAGGGTGGCTCGATATCAAATCCACTGTATGATCACCGTGCAGTCTCATATCGCGGTTTCCGATATATCACAATATCTGTGTACAGCATTTAAAAAAAAGGTGACACTGAGGATACGTCCACATTAATCTGTAAAAATTTGCATCTTTTTCTCTACGTTTTGGCCTTCTGTCCACACAGAGATGACGTTTTCATCTAGCGGAAATGTCGATAAGTGATACATTTGAAAATGCAGTTTTCGCATCGTAGTGTGGACTATAAAAACAGAGACATTCAAAACCAGTGTTTGCCAAATGGCGCAGTAATGTGTCCCATTCAACACAAAACAAACAATTTTATAGTCTTGGGTTGCCCGCAGCAACAACTCCACATCTTTGTCTGTCTATTTAAAAAAACTCACTGCTTTTCCTTGACATTGCCACATCAGTTCAAAGAAACAGTAAGCCAATTTATTGTAAGCCAAATTCTCATAAAATTCCCCTTTTGGCTTTGTTTTCCAGTAAAATCGAGGCCAGTCATGCTTGCCTAAGGTTTGGAGTTAACTCTTGATTTCCAATTCCTGGGATCTGAGAATCGACATCAATTCCCAGCTGTAATAAATGTATTATACATTTCTAACTTTAAAAAACTGTCCATATTTTGTTGTTACACTATACAAGATGATCACAATATAATCTTGGCCGATTGTGCGATAACGTGTGTTGTTCATGTCAGATCGTATGATAACAATCCTCTAACAATAGACCTGCATTTAAAGAAGATTTTCTACCTTCTGTTTGCATCATCAAGTAGCACGATCCAGGCTCATGCAGCTAATGAACTCGCATAAACAGCAACAGTGAGCTTAAGGCAATAAGAATATTTTTTCTGTCCATTAGCATATTGCGTCAGTGTTTCACGATTGCCACTACTGGATTTGTAGCTATCATGTGAGTTTCACGTAATCCTTACGCAACTGCGTAATCCTTACGTAAGATGCCGTACTCCACTTGTTTGCTTGTGAGCATCGTAGCTGAGATTTTGTCCTTGAAAAATGAAAATCGTGCAGCGTAAACCTGGCTTTTTGTATTCTGAAGAACTAAGGCTAGATAAATTACCTCAGATGCTTTTTTTTTTTTTTGGGGGGGGGGGGGGGGGGGGGTTTAGCTAAAAAATAATTAACATTTATTTATTTTTTAAAACATTTTTTTTTGGTAAATTTTAAATTTTTAAAATAATTTACAAATTAAAATAAA
>CM074971.1:13182065-13216158 GCA_037577455.1 Pangasius macronema | reverse complement strand
CCCCCCCCCCCCCCCCCGCCCCCCCCCCCCCCCCCCCCCCCCCCCCCCCCCCCCCCCCCCCCCCCCCCCCCCCCCCCACTAGCTTAAAATGCTTTACCATTGATGACTTCTTTAAGCCATTTTTTTGTGGTAAATTTTACATTTTTCCATTAATTTCCAAATTAAAAGACAGGCAGAATTCCTATGTTTGTGGGCTGTTGAGGGTATAACAGTGTAATAACCGTATAACTTAAATAACATTGCAGCTTTCGGTATACTGTAATGTTTTAATTATTTGGAAATATTTATCAGTAACCAAAATCATTGTAACAGGTGTCCAGGAACGTGCTAAAGCTGTAATTGTTTTGTGATTTAAATTAATTTATCTGGCCCATTGCTTCTACTAAAAAAGGGGAAGTGAGCTGAACAGTTGACAGGTAAGCGTCTTGCTTGAAGGCTTTGCACTAGCTCTATGGTAGTCATGGGAATTGAACTCATAACGCTCTGGTGATTAGCATGGAACCTATATTGCTGGCTCAGCAATACTTTTCACTCATTTTGTGCCTGTAATAAACAATGCAATCAGAAACCATTACTCAGGGTGTAGCTTGGTCTTAGTGTATGATAATACATGCCATAATTCAGTTCAACTCATTTTCATTTGTTTAAAGCTTTTAACAGTAGATATTGTCATGAAGCAGCTTTACAGATATCGGGATGTAGATTTAGATCCATAACGAACAAGCCAGAGACAAAAAAATCTGAGAGATGACACGAGGAAGAAGTCTTGAGAGGAACCAGAATCAATCGTAGAACCCATCGTATTTACCCCCTCGTGATTTCCTCTATTTTTTAAAAAAAATATTTTTCATGACTAAATTGTTTCAAAATGAAATATATGACAAGGAGAACATGAGGAGACACAAAATAGTTTTTAAACAATAATTTGATTTATTGAAGGAAAAAAGGTTATACAACATCTGTATCAACCATATTAAAATGTAATTTACCCCAAACGTAATAACTGGTTGTTCCATTTTTATCAGCAACAACTGCAACCAAATGCTTTCAATAACTAGAGATCAGTCCTTCACATTGCTGTAAAGGAATTTTGGCCCACTTTTCTTTGCAGAATTGATTTAATTCAGCTATTTTGGAGGGGCTTTGAGCAGTACTGTTAAGGTCCTGCTAGAGCATCTCAATGGGGTTCAATCAGGAATTTGACTAGGCTGCTCCAATACCTTCATTTTATTTCTTTTAAGCTATTCAGCAGTGGACTTTGGATCATGGTCTTACTGCATAATCACATTGCATTTTTGAACTTTAAGTTACAGATTGATGACCAGATATTGTCCTTCAAAATTTTCTGGTAGAGAGCAGAATTCATTGTTCCATCGAAATGTGTTAAGAGGCCAATACAAGTTAGCTTTTTTCTTTTCAAGGTTTCTTCCTTATTTCTTCTCAGGAATCTTTTTTCTCAATACAGTTTTGGTGGATTCTCCACTATGGAATTATGTCTTTGGATAGAAGTTTTTGTTAGCATTGGGATGTGAGATATTTGCATCATTGAATGTTTTATATTGTGCATAAGAAAAACATTTTTTATTGACCTCTTCAGGTGTCCATACTATTAGCCAGTCTTTTGCTGATCATGGTTTTGAGTCTTGATACATCTACCCATGGGAGTGTGCAGTTATCTCAAACAACTCAATCCGGCTAAACTAAGGAAGTTCTCGTATGCGTTCAAAGAACCGAATTGAAAGTGTCCTGGTCAGTAAATTTTGTCTAAGTCATTTTAACTTGGTTGCTGTGGTGCCCTAGACCCTGCAAACAAGAGGGAAAAAAATGATGTGGACCACCAGCATCCAACCAATCAGGACAAAGTCATCTCTACTGATCTGTCAATGATGTTGCTTGTTAATTCAGAAAATGACCAGTTTTGAACTAATATGCAAGGACCTGGTTTTGGAATTAAATGAGGGTCTGTATTATTTTTTCAGTCCAGCCAGTTTCATCTGACTGAATATACCTATAAGCTGGATATGGGATTTTAATTTACCTTGGAGTTTACTAATGTACAGAAAACTTATGTTTCTGATCAGATCACACTTCTTCTCAGTCCTACAGGTAAAATGGAGAAAGAGCGACCCACGGTCTGAACATCTAGTGCTTAGTGGAATACCCCCCCTTCTCTAGCAGACACCATGAACATGCTGAAATCAAGCGGCCTTAAAATCCCCGGCAGGGGTCCGAAGCACTCCAGCCCGGTGGGACGAACCACCACAGGGTCACCGTCCACCCCTGCAGCTCAGAAAGACAGTAAGTCGCCATTTTGTCCCCAATCTCTCACTGCCAGTCCCCAACACACAGGAAGTCATGATGCCTTCCTCTACAGTTAGCCATGATTCAGCTGTTTTCACCAGTGAAACTGGTAGCAGGGAACATCTTAATTTCACGAGTCTAGATCAGGAATAAGCTGCTGACTCCTTTTTATTTCTCACACCGTGATTGCTGACACAGACTATGAACTGAGTAATAAGCTCTAGGGCTGAGTACTACATTGTATGACACAGAAGGGCGTCATGGTTCAGCTCAGCTGTGGAATGCTTTGAGCGGGAAAAAGGGGAAACACAGGAAGTGAAGTCCCGCTATGTAAACAGCAAGCAGCCTTTGACTGCACAAGGTTTATAAAGAGTCACTTTTTTGCTCTTTATTAGGTTATGTTATGGCGGTAGCACTATTTTTCTTATATATGAGGCACAGCTATCAGAAAGAGCTTGGATTAACTTCGTGTAATTATTCCTCCAACATCAGTAAAAATTTTATTTCTGGGGTGTAGCAGCTTGCCTGTTTTTTGAACTTTTATAGACCTCATACCCTCATCCAACGAACAGAATTATGGGCTTGTCTTTGCCAAGAAGCAAGGACTTGTGCAAAATAGGACATCTGGTCTCATGCTGTCGCCCAAATCAAACAAAGAGATAGAGGTGATACTTTGGTACAGATTATTGGAACTTATACCATTGTGCTGTTGATTTGTCAAAAAAATATGGCTGACGATCCACATAAATTGACAGAAAAAAATGTGTAAATGCTGTTATGGTGAAGTTTTCTGTGAGGGGATGTTTATTTTGTATTTAATAAGGAGTCTCCAGTGTCAGAGGTAAAGCTGTAAGAGAGCGACTGTTTATAGCTGCTGTAAGTGAAAACAAGAACCAACTTTTCTGACGTTGCACAAGATTGAATGTTACTATAAATTGACAAAAAGTACAATTCTTTAGTAAGTGAAAAATTGTAATCATTCAAAATAAAATACTCTTGGAAAATAATCAACTTCAGGGTGGTAACAGTATCTCTGCTGGTTCCTGTTTTCATGTAACAGCACTAAGAAGATACATCTTCAGGTGTTTCTGGAAAAACTGGATTAGCATTACAAAAAACGATGCAGATTCCATTCAGATTGTATTCAGTCCATGAATAGGAGACAGCCTTCAAATTTTTTTGGGCTGTCTCTTACTGACCACAGTCATTGGCTTCATTAGATGGAATATATTTAAATGCACTTGTCTGACATGCTTGGTGTTCAGTGAGTGGTGTTTTGGGTTTGGGAATTGCCCTATATAAATTAAATTTATTTACATACCTTGACTTTACTGCAGATGTGACCTTCTGTTCAATCCACATCACATGCATCTCTATAGAAATGGAGCATGGTTAAGTTTTAATTAAAAAAGAAAGAAAGAAGAAAGAAGTTTGTACATATAACAATGTGAATATAACATTGGCAAGCGAGGGCAGGACTATCTGTCAAAGAGCCAGCCATAATTACAACACAGTTCACCGAATGTGACATTAGACAATGGGACAGTGAATAAGCAGTGTATTTGCAGTTATTTTGGTTCTCTATGTCTGTATAATGAGTATCATTATAGTATAAACACTTTGCTTTGCATAGAAGGCTAGCATGATCATAACTAAAGATGTGCCAGTAAGATATTAAGTAGGGCTACTACAGCTAATTGACAAAGTTGATATAATTTGATTAATAGAAATAGTTATCAAATAACATGTAATTTGTCTGTGTTACGAATCATGCAATACATCAGTTCACGCCACAAGTATGAGTAGTTAAACCATTTTTTTCCAATCCAGTAGCATTGATAAGTGGCACGTCATTTGTTTTTAATTTATGTATATGTTATGTGTCAAGGCATCAAAGGTGGTGGGAGTCGCTCCCAAAAAGAGCCGATTCCCTGATTCCAGGCATTGAATACTAAGAGACAAGCCCAAAGCTTTGGAGTCGATTCCACACTTAGAAAATGATTTGGCTCAAACTAACACGCAAAGCAAAACGAATTCGTCATTGGAGTGTTTCAGTTGGCGAGACTGCCAATGGATATTAAACTTTATTTTGAATTTGACTTGTTGGAATTGAACAAACCATAGCTAGAAATCCAGGTGAGAACATCCAGCAGTGATTGATACCATTGGTCTATGGATCATACTGAAATATAGTTGTGTATGAAAATGTATGAAATGCCATAACCTTAATGTTATTTTGTGGGACTGAACTGCAAAACAAGTGAAACCAGTTAGTAACCTAGTTGTAACATATGTTCGAACAGCTATAAACGGTCATTTCCCTCATCGACCTTGTGTTTTCTTTCTTTTGACTTTCCAGTGATGATAAAGAATCAGATTTATTTCTGACTTTATTTCAAAGTGCTGACATCGGAGACTCCTTCCAAAAATGCTAAAAAAAAAGTCTTCTTTAAGAGCATTTTAAAACTATGTTTATCTGCAAAGTCCACCATATAAGTTCATCTATCAGAAACCCTAACATGTTTGAACTAGTTCATTAATATTAGTGAGTTGCCTGTTATAATTAAAAATAATCGATACTTTCTGACCAATCAGAATCTGGAATTCAGCACCAATGTGGTAGAGAGTCACTGGGTTACTAAGATGTTAGTATTTGACACTAAGAGCTCTGCTATCGGTATTGCATCGATATTCCTGTGGTGTTGTTCGTGACGTTTATGCTTGATTGTGAAAAAATTAGACATGGAGCAAAAAGAAGTAGGATGGATTGAGTTGTGGCTCAAAGTTTGTGGACTGAAATGGTCTAAATGGAGTGTGTCTGTTCCATGAGACAAGCAGCTTTTGGTATGAATTAACGTCCCATACTCATTTCTGAGACATCGGGTTTTTCCAGCAGATGTTACAGATGTTTCATTGACTCAACTCTTCCAGTTAGGCACACTGTAAATAAAGCGGATCATACTGTAGAAATGATTATATTCTGCTAGGATGAATATCCAAGTGTCTAAAGAAGCAACCATGAAGGCTGGGCTGCTCTGGGACCCTCTAGTGTGTGTGTGTGTGTGTGTGTGTGTGTGTGTGTTTGTGTGTGTGTGTGTGTGTGTGTGTGTGTGTGTTGGAGTGAGAGGCTGAGCTGAGGTCATTGTGCCGGCCCGTCCTGCTGAATGGTGGGATTCAGTCAGTGAGAGGAGGTGACTGGGCCACAATAGTGCTCTTCTCTTCCTTTTGCCTCAAACATGTGTGTGCATTCAAGTGTGTCTGTGTGTGTGTGTGTGTGTGTGTGTGTGTGTGTGTGTGTGTGTGTGTGTGTGTGTGTGTGTCCCCTCCCCGATTCCCCGTTACCCTGGAAACTTAGCCACTTGGGCAAACGATGCAGTGGGCCTTCAGCTCTTTCTCCGACCCGACCCATGACTTCCGGAGTGAGCTCTGCTCTTAATGACCAGCTTTACTGCCACACGGCCAGTGATAGCATGACGGATGCAGGTCACGTGTGAGCCTCGAGATCTGAATACACCCTCAAACAAACCCATATCCACCTGTAGGGTTGTTTTCTTGACTTAAGGATGTAGAGGATTTTAAAGCCATTATTGTCTTTAATAAGCAAGTTTCTGATTCATATATTCTGAAATATGGTTTTAGATTTAATGGAGTCTTATTATCTGAAGCAATGCTTATATAGATAATATAGAGGCTTGAATAAAAGATTAACCATGTTATATATATAATTTAATGCATATTATAGTATATGGATGTTATGGATGAAATCTAAGGAACCTAAGGGGGCCACAACATATTTATTAACCGATGCTTTATACATCTTGATGCACTTTTATTTTTCATTTCTGTAGCTTACCTTTATGATTTTTCAATGGGTTTCCTTTCTGGTTACAATATTTTCATTTCCATCCATCATTAAAAAAGGTTTAATGTATATCATTTGTTAAATATTTTAATATTATTTATATGTAAATAGTGACTTTCAACCGGCGTTATCAGAGTCATGCTTTTCTTTAGCATTCTATGTAGGGTCTATGGCATTTTGTAACCATATGTGTAGTATATATAGTGAATGGTGAATAGTTGGACTATTTATTCCTGCATGAGGATAAGTTGAAGTTGGCTAGTTAATCTTAATGATTCATGAACAAATCGAGATCTTAGAGTTTTAAGGTTCAGTCAGATATTTTGCCGTAAAGCTCTGATCCTTAATAAGGTCAAATCAGATATAACTTACATACATATAATATTAGAATTGTTTATATTCCATTTAAGCAATATTCTGGTGAGTAATTTCTCATATATTCAGTGGTATGTAAAAAAAAAATCATCAAATAACATACAGTATTTATAATGTTAACTTACAAAATTTTGTCCCAAAAAGTCAGAAAGGACATAATGGTTACAATGTGACTGTTAAATTTTTAAAGCAAAACAGTAAAAGAAAGGTAGTCTCATCCTTATACACTTGCTCCACTGACACTTTTGTACACTTTTCTGGCCACAAGCTTCAGAATCTCCATAGTCCTGTCTGTACACTTTTGTGCACCAGTTTTCATCAGGAAAACAAACATGTGAATGTGGGAAAAAAAAAGTTCACATGATCTTGTATTAAAAAGTGATTAAAGTTTTGTATGAAGGTGACTAAAAAAAGATAATCTTGTATGTTTATAAAATAGACTAAATAGACATTACGGACTCCTGCACCAGAACAGCAGTTTGGTCCGCCATATTTGTTGATGCTTTCATAGAAGCTACCTTATAATTGAGACTAAGTATCAGTAACTGGAGAACATTACTCTGGGTAAATAAATAAATAAAGAAGTCTGAAATATTTTTGTTTATGGTAAAAGCAAAATATATATTTATTTAACTTTTATGTGATACACACATAGTGTAGCACTACTGCTAATGTTATAGGCTCATTAATATTCAGAAGCATTCAGATGCTAAATAATTTATGTACAATTCAGATGCAACCTGCCATAAGGTTTATTTTTCATTTGAAATGTTTGGATTTGAACTTTAAATATCTTTGAATAGAGAAAAAAAACACTTTAATGGTGTTATTCCTCCTTTGTAATATTTGGCTCAAGTCAGTGTTTGCTTCATCCTGTAGCCTGAGTAACATTTTGCTGAATAAGCAGTCATGGCTTGCTGCTATGCTACCTCTTTTCTATCTGTTTTTTTTTTTTTTCGTGGTGTCCTTTTTAGTTGGTAGGAGTGCAGATACTCAGGTTCACACAATATGAACACAGTCCAAATGACCTGTCTGCCAGCTGATGAGGAGAGAAATCTGACCGCATTACTGTTTCCCACCATTTAGCACGAAACATGCTATCTCAGATGCTAGCACTAATTTTGCTTATATCTTGACTCCATGAATGACTGCGTTTGCCAGTTGAACATATGGGAGCAATTGGCGCAGCTATTCCCCCCCTCCCCTTTCCCCTTTAACCGAGATCTACGAGACCACAAGCTACAGAACCAGCTGCGTGTGTCAAAGGCTGAGGCTGATAATCTGTGTATTACGGCAAAATCCCACTGATTCGGGGAAAGCAGCGTAGTGCTGAGTGCGGTACGAAAACTGCCATGACCTGGAGGAGAATATATGAGCCAATGCTCTAATGCAGTGCAATGAATGAGGTGTGTGGGGAGTGTGGTTGGCAGCCGGTTCAGTGTAAATACTGGAAAGATCTTGTGGCTAAATAAACCACTGTCACAAAATATAGTAATCGTACAGAAATGCCTTACTGTGGAAATCAGCTATATTTGTAATAATATGATGTGATAGTTTTACATGCTGGCCTAAAGTTTGTGTTTAGAAAAAAGTATTATGTGCTCTAATAAAAAAAAAAAAAAGAGAGAGAGAGAGAGAGAGAGAGAGAACACCCACTTTATTGGCTATTGTGCAAAGTAGTGAAGTTGGAATTACGGTAATGACAAGCTTCCGATGTATAAAAAGTATTCACATATTTGTGAAGCCAATGGGGAACTTCTAATAGTTTAGGAATTTTCTTAAATGCTTTTGAGACCAATAAAATAAAAATAGCAGTGGCTTCCATACTAAAAAAAAACATGATGATGAACTAGTAAGGAACATCAGCTAAGAAAAGTAGCTAGCTAGTAAAAGTAGCGAAGCCAGAAAATGTTAGTTGGTGTAATTTTAAGTCAAATGTTAAGCTAGATAATGTGATGTAAACTTTTTTTCCGGAAGCTATATATCTCAAAACCAAGGATATCTTGCAAGTTTAGTGCTAAAAAACTTGTTAATATAAAAAATATTGTCCTGAGATTGACTGAGGTGAGCACAATGACTGATATCTCGCAAGCTAGCATGGAATATCAGCTAAAAAAATATCTAGCTAGCAAAAGTGACCAAGCCAGAAAATGTTATTTGATGTGATTTAAGCCAAATGTCAGGAAGACAATGTAGCAAAGGCTATAGACTACAACACCCAAACACTCTCACATTCACATTCACCTGATTACTGATTTCACACATCAATCACAGTCCCAGCACATTCACAGTATATAAGGACATTCATTTCATTCATTCAGTGCGAAGTATACACTCTGTGTCTTTCTGTACCAGTCGTTACCAAGCCTTTGTTTATTGTGTGCTCTTCTGGTTTTGACCCTATTTTCTTTACAGCTCCTGATTTTTCCTAATCCTGTTTACTCTGCTTGTACGTCGCCTGACCTGTGCCTGTTTTTGACCAAGGATCTCTTTCAACCTAGCAAGAAAAATAAGTTAACGTTGTTATCTAGGTTTGCTAGAAAAGGTAGCTAATGAAATGCAATTAAAATGCACAAGAAGCCAGTTAGTTATATATAATAATACCTTCAGAACTCGTCCTTGGCTGCTGTGTGTAGTGTGGTGATGGGATTTGGGAGCTAGCAAAAAGCTACATTTGGCATGTGATTGATTCGTCATTCTAGCAAGAAATACGTGAACCAATTTAAGTGTGCCGTATTAGAAAATAGCTACAGCTTAGATGAAGAATTTAGAGTTTATAGAGAGTTTAGCATCTGGTTCATGCTTGTAGGAAATATCATGTTAGCAGCTTATATCCATCGGGCAGTTCGGAACAAAAAACTCTACCCACATTATGAATTAATGTATTTGCTTTGTGCAGTTTTGCGTTTGTTCGTCAGACTCTACTATTCATATAATATATTAGATTATACATATTGGTTCTATGTATGTTGATTGATTGATTAATTGATTAATCCATTGATTAAACATCTCTTTCCAGATGTTCCTCACAAACAGCCCCTGCCGGCCCCAAGCAGCAGTGCATCAGACAAGTCAAGCTCAAAAGCTTCGGAGGTGGGTGATGAAGTGCCGAGCGACTTTGCGTTGGGCGAGCGTGTATGGGTGAACGGCGTGAAGCCAGGCCGTGTGGCATATCTCGGTGAGACCCAGTTCGCCCCGGGCCAGTGGGCCGGCGTTGTTCTTGATGAACCTGTGGGTAAGAACGACGGCTCAGTGGGCGGTGTGCGTTACTTCGAGTGCCTGCCCCTCCAGGGTATCTTCACGCGGCCCTCCAAACTCACGCGCCAGCCGGCAGCGGAAAGTGGCGATGCCCATCCTGCAGACCCACTTGCTGGACCGAACTGCCAGACAGGCACCGGAGCCCAGCGTGTGGTCGTGCCACTGCGAGAGGGAATACTAAACAGTGCAACAAAGACAGGCAATGAGTCTGGCTCCAACATGTCCGACAGTGGCTCGGTGAAGAAAGGCGGAGAGAAGGACCTGCGAGTGGGAGACCGTGTGCTGGTGAGTCTGCTTTGATTTTGATTTTAGATGCAGCACCTTCAAACCCTAGTTGGAGTTTTCTAACTATATTATTAGAGATACCCCAAGCTATCTATCCAACCATCCTCTGGTTGACTTCATCCAGAGCTTGCCATTGATCCACTTAATCTCTGTCTAGATGGAAAGGCCATGTGTCAGCTCCCCCACCTTAGCCCCCCCACCGCCCTTAGGCAACATAAAGCATGCAGCACCTTTCCTGCACGACTGTCTTCTCTTGACTGGCTTCGGGTCAGATTGCCTTCCATTTAGCACAGTTCTGGCTAAAAGCTTTCTAAGCAGTCAATAGCGTTAATCAAATGGGATTACCACCCAGGAGCCCCCACCAATGATCAGCTATCGATCGGCAGCTCTTCCTGTCAGGCTGCGTGTTTTTCCTTGTTTCTGTTTTTCCATCAATACGGGCATCCTGGAGGCTTTACACACCGGTCAGCACCAGCATAGTGTCTGTTTAGATGGTTAAAAAGTTACACAGTACAATCTGGTGTAGGTGGTGTGAAATTACGGATTATATCAGAGAGCGTTTTAGGCTTGAAGTGTAGGTGTGAGTGTTGTAGATCGCTGCATGTGCAATGACTAAGGCTGTACATCCGGTGACACATATCCCAATTTTCAATGTTTTCAGTGGTTGGAACATGTGGTTATACCACAGCGGTGTTGAATTCTTGTAACTTGTTTGGTCAGAAGGTGTTGATTACTCTCCTGTAACAGCAGCTCTGATAGTAGTTCTGGCATCAAGGCAAATCACTGGTCTATGTTAATATGCTCTTTCTAAACTGCTATTGTTTCTGTAGTAGCCCCATATAAATGTAGAGAAAAACAGTGTATAATTGTTGATATGGTGATGGTGTTGATTTTCTGTGAGGAGACATTTCTTTAGCTTTTTTTTTGGAAGGAGTCTCCAGTGTCAGCGCTCAGAGGTAAAGCTGGACTTTACTTCTTCTGGACTTTGCGCTTTCTCTATAACATGACAAGCTGCTTTTTTTTTTCTTTATTAACATAGTAAAAGAGGCTGGTGAAGACACAACAGTTTATAGCTGTTGTAACGTAAGTGATAACGGGAACTAAATTGTTTTGCAGATGAACCACAACATTAATTGTTAAATCATTGACAAGGTTACTGCCCCGAAATTTATTTCCAGCATTTTCCAGTAGTTTTTATAGTAACTTGAGCAACTTTTATTACATAATACACTTATTTTATTTTATTTGAGGTTATTTGCTTCTAATTTATTAAGTGATGGGGCTTGTGAATGATTTCTGAGAATGAACCGTTCTTCTTTTCATGATGCTTTTATATTCACGTTGGAAAATGGGTTATACTTTAAATGATCACTGGCGCTTTTTCTAAAACTTCTCTATTGCAGCTGAATTGCGTCAGTGTGTTGATCAGAGTTTTCCTTTTGTGTTTCCAGTCTGTTTTCACCCACACTTCAGGTAGCTGCTGGCTGCTTGAAATTAGACATTTTAGACATTAGAAATTAGACATTAGACTTTGAATACCCTTACGTCAAAATAAGGAATACATCTGAGTTATAATGGTAGACATGTTTCTTAGTTATTACAAAGATGACCAAACAGTGTAAGTTAAGGTATTAGTAATGAACAAAATCCAAAAGCTATTCTTTCGAAGATTTGTATCCACCTTTCTGAATGTGGTATACATTTTCTCCTGTTTCATAATCTGGTGATTTTGCCCCAACAACTTTTGAATTCGTTTTATTTGTGGACAAATTATAAAATAAAGGTATATTTTTACTTTGTGTTCAAAAGGCATGGGGGGGGGGGGTGCAAACTTATGCTCTCAAGTATACAGTTAAGGTCACTAATTATTAACCCCCTTTATAAAATCGAACAAAACCTTTAGCTTTTCCAAGGAAATTATCAATTTACTTCATTTCTAGATAGACTGATCATTTTCACCACCTCAATTTTCAATACATTTGTTGAAGATTTATTTTTTTTTTTTTTACAAATCCAATAGTGATTTTAATATAATATTGTGATAATAGTGTTAGACTCTAAATGAAAAGAACCCATCGATGAGCATATAATATAGTAAAGGTTTTTGTGTAGTAAATTGAATGTGAAACAAAATTTTTGTTTCAAGGCTGTCCGAGAACAGACTTTTCTCTGCTGTATTCCTTGACGTTTGCGCCCAGAGAGGCATCTCGTATTACCATGACTGCATTATAGCACGTGAAGGACTCCTCAATGTCGTGCGACTGAGCAAAGCAATGATTTTTGTCAATATGCTCAGAGTTTGTAGTATTCCTCTGTTGAGCATCATCAGAATGTCTCACATAGGAATTTTTTTTTTTGGTAGAGGAAAATAATCATTATTTGATGGGCAATATTTTGCTTACAATTAACATTGGCAATACAATTAATAATTTTTTTTGTTAAACAATTAACGTTTTACTTTTTTGTATTACATAATCTTAATGCTACAGTCATTTCATTTCCTTAGTATGTAAGGAATAAAACACAACAGAGGTGTGCCGTTATGAGAAAATAATCAGTGACGGCGTGGTAATGGGAAGTACCAATAACAGCATGGTCTGAAGGGTTTTATTCCTATGACCCTGCTGGACCTGGAGACTTATTTGGAGTGCCTACCATTCGTTGCAAGTTCTCTCAGCTCATATGCTGCATTCGACAAAAAAAAAACTAAGAAATTGTCTCGACTTGGGAACTCAGTGATGTCAAATCAAAATGGCTGCTCACAGCATCAACAGTAAACAAAGCAGCACTTCTTACCTTTAAATGAGTTATGCTGTATATACACATATTTGCTTTAGATCAGTAAACATACAGACATATTTACTTAAATCTATCACACAGACTACACTGTTTTTAGGAGGAAAATATACATCACTCATCACAGTTAACTGGTTAGCTTGTTGATAACAAAAAGACGATTGCTTCACTTCATTTTTTTTTTCTTTTAACAAGCGTCTCTGTCATACACTCACAGTCAGTTACTCTTACACAGAGCTTACACAACACTCAGCAAAGAATGATTCCAATCCTGTAATGTTAAATATTAATCTTAAATATTAACATGCTGTATATTTTCATGCTTATCTACTGAAACAGGTTCTCAAAGGACAAAGGGATTATGAATCAGCAACTGTTTAAACCCTCTGCTGCTTCTTTACAAAATCTCTCAAGCCAAGGAACCCAAAGGTTTTGTGTTGTATACACTTGTGGAAATGGTAGAATGCTAGATTTTACCAGATGGCAGTAAAAGTGGTACGATTCATTAACTGTCATAAGAGCAGCTGAAATCCTAAGAAGGTTTTAGAGGGTTGGCTGCTGGTGCTTAGCCACCGTTTTGTCTTGCAGAATCGCTGAAGCCGCTCATTTCATGTAGCCTGTGTGAGGAACAGGAAGGTGGATTATGTGACTGCCAAGTGGAGGCTCATGCAGATGTTCTGCCTGATGTCACTGCTGCAGTGTTGAGAGTGAATCCAGAAGCTGACGTCTGAGACAGAGAGAGAGAGATCCTGTCTTTTGTATCCCAAGTCATATTTTAGTACAATCACTTACCAGAATTTGACCCGTTTTTCTCTCTCACTGACTCATTCTTGCTTTTGGAGCCGATCAAACACTTCTTGCGTGATAATCACCCGCTGTGAATGTTAAAGTAAACACTGCCCGAGGATGTAGGAAGACCAAAAGCACAATATTACCAAGGCTCTGCTTATCTGTATTTTAAGTTGCCACGTCATTTAGACTCATGGGCTATGCATGCAGAAGTGGTGCCACATCTCAAACCGTGCTGGGGCGAAATTTGATGCACTGGTGAAATCTGCCATCACTTGCTAAGATTTGGATCAAATGCTTCACTTACGTGGACTGAAAATCAAAGCTAGTGTTTAAAATGAATGCCACTTGAGACTGTTGTTTCTCCCTTCATGTCTACAACTGACTGTCCTGACTCATTAAAACTTACTTTCTGCATTACGTGGAGTCGAGGTTATGGAATAAAATGTGACAGGGTGTGTAAGGAATAAAACGTGACAGGGTATACTGTTATAGGAAACTAATCAATGACGGGAAGTGGAGTTACTCTTACCACGCTGAAGTTGATTCATATCCAATAACAGCACAAGTGGATGGGCTTTATTCCTTTTATAACCACAGAAATCTGCCAATGCTAACAGTGTTTTACTTATTAAAGAGCAACATGTCGTATGTTTTATCCATTTATAGTTGCATTTAACACTGTAGAACATCCTCAAAGCAAGTTAGTTCCTGTTAACTTATAAACTATAAGCAGCTATAAACAGTCATTCCATCACCTCTTGTTTTTTCTCTCTTGAAGTTAATAATGAAGAAAATACCAGAAAACTTCAAGTTAAAGCTTTACATTTGTCTGTTACAAAGCTCTGATACTGGAGACTCCTTCCAAAAATGCTAAATAAGCATCTCAGAGAAAACATCACTTACTAATAACATATAAACAATGTTATTATTTAACTCCCAGTGAATAAGCTGTCACTAGAGAAATGAATAGAAAATGAATCAAGTACATTCAGTAGATTTTTTTAACAGCTTCTTCCAGTGGGGTCGATTTACGCTCAATTATAAAATGTCAGTCTAAAGACCACCTCACCCTTGCGTCCATCTGGATGTACTCTAAACCAGACTTGGAAAACGTTCGAGGATAAAGGTTGATTTAATAAGCCACCTCCACCTGCACCACCAACACCTCCAGAAAGATTTAGACCAGAAATGGAAAAACACTTTGTTCTCCAATTTGCTTCCAACTTTGTTACATTACTGCCACATGTGGAATAAGGCTGTCTCAACTGCTTCCTGTCTCGTCGAAAATATGAGGGACACAAACTCACAGCTGCAGAGCTTGACTTCTTTTCCACTGAGATTCAGTAGAAACTAAGTAATGGTATTAATATTGTCAGCAAGAAATAAAATGATTATGTATTGCTGGTGACCCTTAGTAGCAACGGCATAGTAAAGTTTTTAACTGGTAGTACCTTGAAAATCAAACTATAGCAGTTTGTTTTTTTTAGCCTATTTCAGAGGTAACTTGAAGGAATTTAATCCACAGCTCAACAGCTAAAAACCAGCTAAAAGTCTCCTATACACAATGCCAACTTGGACCTAATGTGTTCTGTTAGTGGGGAGTTCAGGAATAAGCTATATACCAGAATATTATTGTACACATTTAAATAATGAGCATAACATTTGAATAATTGGATTATGTTCATAAAATAATGGGGGTCCATGGAATTTTATACACTGTATGGCCGAAGTATGTGGACACCTGACCATCACAGCTATATGAGGGCCTTCCTTAAAATGTTGCCTCAAAGTTGTAAGCACGCAGTTGTATAGAATGTCTTTGTATGTTGTAGCTTTATGATTTCCCTTCCGTGGAACTAAGACCCCCAAACCTGTTCCAGCATCACAGTGCCTCTGTGTACAAAGTGAGCTCCATGAAGACATGGTTTGCCAAGGTTGGAGTGGAAGAACTCGAGGGGCCTGCACAGGATCTTGACCTGAACATCTTTGGGATGAACTGGATTAGGCATCAGGCCTGTGCACTTGACCTCAGTTCCTGACCTTACTAATGCTTTTGTGGCTGAATGAGCACAAATCCTAGTGAAAAACCTTCCCACAAGATTGGGAGGCTGTTATAACAATAAAGTGGGGACCAACTCCATGTCAATGCCCATGGTTTTAGAATGGGCACATATGTGTGTGATGGTCAGGTGTCTGTGTACTTTTGACCATATAGTGTAGTTAAAGAGGCCCTTGGCTATGAAATGTTTAAGAACCTTTGCGCTAGAGAACATTCTCCAATGTCCTCGTACATTTGTTGACTTGTAGATTAAATTCTTATTTTAGCTGCTGGTAACTGAAATAGTGAAAAATTTAATACACAGTTAATTATGGTAAGATAAAAGCAAGGCTAGATACTGTCTACAGCCTGACAAGTGTACAACATCATGCAACTAACCTGCGACCAAAATAACTAGACTTTCAAGAAAAGACTAAAACTAACATTAAAATCCATGCCAAAATTAACAATACCAGCCAGGCAAGAAAAAGCATGCTCTCATTGCTCCTCTATCACATCCAGTCTGAAGGTTAGCTTTGAGATTCACACAAAAGCTCCTCTGTCTGAGGTTTTCTGTAGATACGACCCTGAACACTGTGCAACACTGGCCCGTGGTTTGCTCAGTCCAAAACGGACAAGGTGGCTTTGTTTCCTGGGTAAAGCTACGGCACTGATCCACGAAGCAACATTATCTATTGACAGGGTTGAATTTGTTGGGTGAATGAGGTTCGTTGAAGAGTAGTGGAAAACGATCCAAATGACTTTATAATGCTTCCCAGGAATCAGTAAAAAAAAAAAACATGATAGTTAAAAGAATATCACTCAAGTAACATTTGGAATGTTCAATCAAAAACATACCACAAGTCTCTATTTCAGGTCCATTGCCAATTTGAAATGTTTGTTTATTCCTTTGTTTTTATTTGTTGGTGTGAAGGTCCAGAATTCTGCGCCTGTCTGAAAAAGGTCAGATCGCTCAGTTACCTCAATGTTAACCTTTTCAAAATATTGATTAATATATCTATCTAAATTTTGGCTTTGTGGTTACCACATTTGCCACATACCTTCGGGGATGGAAGTTCCTTACTCTCTTAATGCTGCATTCAACTTACCTCAGAAGTGGGAAGTCGGAGTTTGGAATTATGTCATGTTTAACCTCCGTACATTTGAGCTACAAAGTGGGAAAAAAACATGCATGTGTCCATGCTTGTCTTTTGTTAGCAACAAGCTAGCCAGATACGTGTGATGAGCGATGTATAGTTTCCTTCTCAAAACAGCGAACTGTATAGTCAGTCTTATAGATTTAATAAGAGAATATGTATGTATGTTGATTGATCTAAAGCAAATGCTTGTATATACAGTATAACTCATTTAAAGGTAAGAAGTGCTACTTTGTTTTGTGCTGATTCTGTGAGCAGCCATTTTGATTTGACATCACTTGTATTTGGAGTTGAGGAGACCATCCTGAGTATGAATTCTGAATTAAGGGGGCGTTTTCTTTGTTTATTTTTTGGTCAATGGTAGGGAATTATGAGTTACGACCTCTAGTTGATTGCAGAATTAATCCTACTACAGTAATTTCTGTTTCCTGGTGCAGGGGATGCTGTAAAGCCTTTGGCTGTGTAATCTGCTACTGTTGTAAACACATTACATTGCTACGTCTGCTGTCACTCCTAGCATGTTTGTAGCTTTATCATACACAATGGCTAACAAACGCACAGAAGAACATGACATTGCTGATGAGAAATAATCTGTTTTGGCTAACTGCCATGCTGTTTTTTTTAAAAAGACAATGTGGTAAATACTGACAGTGTAATAGATTATGGGATTTAATGTTTGGCCATTTGCTACAGATGCAGTTGAAAATTCCTTTTAAACATATAAATGTTACAACAATAGGTTGTACAAATGGATATTCAGGTATATATGAGGATTTCTCATGGCATACCAGAACAATCCAGCCATGATTAATTGTATGTGAAAAAAATGGAAGATTGTACCCTAAAAAAATAGAAGGATGTGGCTCAGTGCTGATGCTCAGCAGTTTGTTTAGATGGTTTCAGTGGGAGAGGTCACGGCAGCTCTCAGATTGCTCCTCTTTACTCCACACTAGCTGACTTTTACTTCTCCATGCCACATTCCCGGGTTTGATGTGATGCATAATTTAGCAGTGAAGCGATTCATGCGATCTGCATGGAACCAGAGCTGCTGTCAAACTGCTTCAAGGTGGTCTTTGTCTATGTCTGTGTGTGTGTGTGTGTGAATGCATGGATGGGACTTTATTAGTGTGTGACCCATTTTCCCTCACAATCCTTGGATGCATGTAGGGCAGATCGGACTCGTGCCCAATTAGGTCTTGGAGCAAGCGCAGGCCATGCCGACTTACAGGCATGCAGGTGCCCTCCTGATTTGCTTTTCTGAGTTTGCCACATGCTTGTGTTCTTTCAGGATGGACTGATGCCTGATCTGATTTTCTTTCAGTAAGGCATGTATTTTTACACACCAAGTATTTCCTGATATGGGTCACCAGAGACCGCTTAATGCGTAAAAAGTTAAAAGCAACACTTAAACATAATCAGTAGAAAGTGCCACAAGGCTCTATGTTAAGTCCTATTTGTGAAATATTTAATTTGTTTGTTTAATACTTAATGAGTCCATAATGAGTAAGTTCTATGTTGATGTAAAATATACTAATTTGTTTCTTTCTTTAATATTTACAGTAAGGTCCAAAAACAGTAAAAGTGCCACAAGGCTCTATAATAAGTCCTCTGGTGATTTGATAATTATTTGTTCCTTTCTGTACAGTAGGGTCCAAAGTCAGTGATACAATAGGTAAAAAGTGCCACAAGGCTCTATATTAGTCCCTTTTTCAATTTGATGTATATCCATTTGCTCATTTCTTTAATATTTACAATACAATCTAAGATCAGTGACAAAATCAAAAAAGTCCAACAGGTCTCTATGTTAAGTCCTGTTCCATATTAATTTGTTTCTTTCTTTATTACTCACACTGGGGTATAAAATCAGTGACACATTAAGTAAAAAAGTGCATCAAGGCTCTATGTTAAGTCCTGCATTGATTTGAAATATTCATTTGTCCCTTTTTTTTTTAATATTTACAGCAGCATCAGTTACGATCATATGACTTTGTTAAGTCCTGTCTCCATTTGACATATATTCATTGTTGAATATTTACAGTAGTCCAGGAGTTTTGAATCTAATTACACCTATGAAATAACATACGGTTTTTGCTAAATGTCATTTCCCAAGTAAGGTCATAACATTCTTCACTACTAATTAAATAGTAGCTTTCCGAGTTTTTTTTTTTATTCTAAAGTTTTTTTTTTGTAATTTTCTTATTTTTATGCATAATCTTTAAAAAAAATCATCCTTAATATAGTACCAGGCAAAAAGTGACGCTACTTCAATACGAAGAGCTAATATAATTTTGACATTACATAATCCTTTACTAATACAAGTAAAAGAATAGTATAATAATAATGCATAATAATGCAGCAGATACTTTTTTGCTGTTCTTAATGTTTATAAGATCCCGCCATCCCTGACTTGCCATGCTCCTTCATTCTCTGCTCAGGTGGGCGGCACGAAGACTGGCGTGGTACGCTACGTAGGCGAGACAGACTTTGCCAAGGGCGAGTGGTGCGGTGTGGAGCTGGATGAGCCTCTTGGGAAGAACGATGGAGCCGTGGCCGGGACCAGGTCTGGTGAAAGAATCCTTTTCTGCCCACATAATAATACACTGCGCCAAAGCCTAACAAGTCTTAGACAAAAAAATAAATAGATAGGTACATTCTATTACATTCCACCCACTGCCAGCCAGAAGTTTTTTTTTTTAACCATTTCTATTTTTAATGTTATTGGAACAATCTAGATTTGGTTTGTGTAAAAATAATAGTGATTAAACTGTAAATCATAAGAAACCTTTGACTGACAGTGTGCATACCTACACATACAACTCTGTACAGGAAATAGAGTAGCAAAAATGGATGCGATCGTTCATGTTGATAGCAAATTATGGGCGATGTCCATAATCATGTCTCCATGACTCTGCAGCTTCAAAGAACCTAGATAAATAATTGAATAACATCCCTGTGCACTTCTGGCTTACTTGTGATTGCATTTATGCACAAATTACTTAATGCAGTTTGTTCTCGGAAAGGGGCTAAAATATTTAACCTTAGAATTTTCCTTCTGCTCTGGCCACTGTAACTAACCTGGAGTATAACTATTTGGAAATACTGTCAGACTTGCTTGTATAGAACATTAATTAACACATTTTGGCCAGTCAGAATTGAGAACTAAACAGTGCTGTGGTATAAAGACCTATCTTTTATTTGGGCTACAAATATGGCAAATCCAGTGTTTAGTTTCAGTATTTTATTGCCACATGTCAAGAACACTTCCAGTATCTAGCTAGACCTTTGACCTACATCTTCATCTTCTTTGACCTTCTTGTTCCATCTCTGTTCAGGTACTTCCAGTGCCCACCCAAATTTGGCTTGTTTGCCCCCATCCACAAGGTGATCCGCATCGGCTTCCCTTCCACAAGTCCAGCCAAGGCCAAGAAGAGCAAGCGTGTGGCCATGGGAGTGTCGTCACTGGCTCACAGCCCCAGCAGCTCATCCATCAGCTCTGTCAGCTCCGTGGCCTCCAGCGTCGGCGGCAGGCCCAGCCGCACTGGCCTGGTGAGGGAGAGAGGGGGCTGGTTTGTTGTAGGAGTTTTAAAATGAAGTGATATTTCAGCGATAAAATCCTTTGGGAAAATGTTGTAGAGATGGCAGTTAGTAGCATTAATCTGCAAAGCGGATGGAAGTGAACATGAGATATGAACATGAGGATCTGTTTAGAAAATAAGGTACAAACTTAAAAAAAAAAAAAGCATTTAGTGAGAAGACCTCAGTCATTACCTTACATTAAGCTTGGGAAGCATTCCTGAGCCCCATCACTGTTTTGGTCATGTGACTAATTATATGTCTCTTCCCCCCAACAGCTGACAGAGACATCATCCCGTTATGCACGCAAGATCTCTGGTACCACCGCACTGCAGGAGGCGCTCAAAGAAAAGCAGCAGCACATCGAACAGCTCCTGGCTGAGCGTGACCTGGAACGAGCCGAAGTAGCCAAGGCCACCAGCCACATCTGTGAGGTGGAGAAAGAACTGAACACACTCAAAGCCCAGCACCTGCAGGTTTGTCTTAGTCTTATTAGAGGAGCGTTTTTTGCTTATTGTTGCCATGTCGGAAAACTGTAAAGACTGTTACAAATTGCTGACACTGGAGACTCCTTTCATAAATACTACAGGTAGCTGCACCATATCAAAGGTTAAACCTCTGTGTTTACTGAACAGCTGAACAGTTGTGTTTTGTCTGACAGCAGAGCTAAAGAACTAGTTGCATTTATTGCATGGTAGTAATGAGAAACAGTTTTTCTAACTGTAATAATTCTATGATTATTACAGGTCTAGAAATTTAAAAAAAAAATCACAATGTATTTCCAATGTTATATTTGAAATAAAGCATTTTCCCAGTTATCCCCTTCTGTACCTTCTGCAGTATGTAACAGAGACTGAGAGCAACCTGCAGCAAGTGCGCACCCTATTGGCCAGTGCGCAGAGAGACAAAATGGAACTGGCCAATCAGCTTGAGGAAGAGAAAAGGTACCACCCCAAGCTCCAAATGTGCTCCAGCTTAAGTGTGATGCTTTATTCTCCAAATGAGATGCTTTTCTGACTCCTAGCGGTTGTTCTGTGCTAAAACAGGAAAGTGGAGGACCTTCAGTTCAGGGTGGAGGAGGAATCCATCACCAAAGGGGATCTAGAGGTATTTCACTGCAAAAAATATTATGAAAAATCCCAAATCACGCAGGGGCATAGTGACATATTCACTGTACAAACAGTACACTATACTAACGCATACTAAATCTACTAATATAACATGTTTGTCATAAAGTAAAGGAAAAAACACATACACAGAATTTCTTCATTTCCGGAAAGCTGCATTTGCTCAGTGAAAATTTATCTATGAGCAAAACTGCCTTTAAAAAATGAGAAAAATGAACAGTTGTTATACTTTTTGACATTTTGTAGTGTTGCAACAAAGAACACCAAATTCAAGGGTGTGAATACTTATGCAAGCCACTTGACATCTGTTCTCTATATTCTCCTGCTTTCCTTCATCTCAGTTTCCTCTCCTTAAGTTTTGTGAAAGGATATTTTACATGCTTTGTGTCCTGTTTGCGTGTTTCTCCTTTCTCTTTTTTCTCCTTCCTTCTCTCGTTCTTTTTTATCTCTCCATAGACTCAGACCAAACTGGAGCATGCCCGTATTCGGCAGCTCGAGCGGAATCTGCGTTTGGAAAAGTCCAAAGCAGAGAAGCTTCAGAAAGAGTTAGAGGAAAAGATGGTAAACGTGCAGTGAGAGTAGATGTCACACCTGCTTGTAGCCATCTTATACCCCCCTCCTTTTTCTGCTTTGGTTCTGCCTTTCTGTGATGCACCAGCCTCGCCTGAGCTTTCGCTCATATTGAGCACATCAGGGTCTCCATCATTCACTTGCGGCTAGAATGTTCCATCTGATGCGCTTGTATGATAGCTTCATCAACTGGTGTGCTGAATGGTCTAGCACCCACATACAATCAGCAGTTGTCCTATCAGGAGTGGACAAATCATAAATTTATTAGCTAGCCCACT
Organism: Pangasius macronema; assembly: GCA_037577455.1. Classification (NCBI taxonomy): domain Eukaryota; kingdom Metazoa; phylum Chordata; class Actinopteri; order Siluriformes; family Pangasiidae; genus Pangasius; species Pangasius macronema. The sequence continues at coordinate 13,193,746 of CM074971.1, read as the reverse complement.
GGGTAAGTGAAAGTACCAATATGTTGCCCAGTCCCATGTTTTGGATGCCTGACTTAAATATTGATGGCTAACTTAACATAATATCATATGGAGAGATAGTTAGCTAGTTAAGTGCATAATACGGGTGAGTATATGATCATGTAGCAAACTTCAAGTTGTGGTGTTCTATCAGATGTTATTGGAGTTTCTCTATATTTATGACAACTATGTATTAAAAACTAAAAGCCAGGACACAGAATCTGTCCTGGGCTCCTGATTTGTCCATTCCTGCTTACATTGCTCTCCTTACACTGATGGACGGTTGCTATTCTGCATAGCAGCAGATAGGCTAAGTGACCTATATGGTACGTGAACCTAATAAACTGGGAACTTAGCTGGCCTGTCTGGGTTCCCTTCCTCAATTAAAAGCTCTCTCCTCATCCCACTGTAATAACCGACGTTGCATTACTAGATTAGACCTAATTAGAATTTGCTGCTCTATTTTCCAATAGCATTACTGTAACAAGGACATTTATGTTGGAGACATTTTGACCCCTGGCCATCAATGCAGTGCAGTTCCATCACTGACATTCAGGGTCTTTCAGAACTCTTCCTTCTGTCTTCAGTACCTTTCTATCTTCTGTATATTCTAATCCTTTCCATCTGAGCCGGGGCTCTGTGCAGTTTTGGAGTGTGTTTGAACCATAATCCCATTTATCATCCGAGTGATCTTCAGCCTAGAATGTCATCTAATCTGATGGTTGGGGTGAGGAATGGCCTTAGGCTTGGGAGTTCCTAAAAGGGTTTCTACAGAAGCTGGAACCTTCTCTTATAAGAAAAAACACTGTGATGATGGGTTATGGAGAAAGCAGTTAAGGATTCCACTGGTTGGACAAACCATTATACCATTATACCAAGTAGAACCCTTGAATTTCTAGTATATAAACAGAAGCTGTATAACAAATGTCAGTATTGTGGAAAACCAAAGCTAAAAAACTGAAATGTATTTGCATTCATTAATGGTTGTTCATTGGGGTTCTAGTTGGAAACTTTTCTTGGAAGACAAAGTCTCTGTTGTGAGGTTCTACACAAAACCTGAAAATGTTTCTCCGGAGCAGAGGTATTCAAACTGTGGGGCATTGCAGGGGTGGGGGATGGGGGAGTTGGACCTTTGATGAGGGGTGAGAAGGGGGAAAAAACAAACAAAAAAAAGACTGTTTCAGACCTGATAACTTTTACACATTTTGCATAGGAGCGCCACATTTTACCATCTGAGTAGCTTTTGAACTCTCTGATATTAACTGACACCTCACCACCTCACAATGTGCCATTGTTTTGACTCTGTTTTCCCGTTGGAAATATACACTGGCACTTTCTGTCGTAACCAATGGAGAATGTTTTCAAAAATAAAAAGTTCTCAGAGAACTGGGAAGTGAGCCCCATGAAGCCAAAGTTTGAATATGTCTACTCTCGAGGCATGTCAAAGGATGCTTTGGAGCCTTTTATTTTAATAATGTCTCATATAAGTCAGTCAGAATATGTCAAAAATCTGAATATACCAAAGACCTTTCATAACGTTTACTTAATTGAAATGCTGATTGCTTTGTTCTACATGGCACTATACAATATATATGTAGATGGGTGACAAATTAAAGAAAAATAAAATGGTGGCACTGTTATGCTTTGGGGGCATTTATTTATTTTTGCTGGCATGGTTTGGCTCCACTCAGTGCAAATCAAAACAAAGTTCTTCTGACTGATAACCTTTATTCTATGATGAGACATTTCTCTCTTGATGACTCCACCCCCATCCACAGGGTAAGAGGGCTCACTGAATAGTCTGAGGACGATGAAAATAATGTAAATCATATGCAGTGGCCTTTACACACACCAGATCTCAACAGAGTTGAACACTTTTGAGATTTTGGACCAACATGTTAGACATCGCTCACCCCCATCATCATTAAAACACCAAACGTGGGGATTTCTTTTGGAAGCACTGTGTTCATCCCTTCCTCCCAGTTCCAGAGACGTGTAGAATCAAGTATCGCCTTACTAGGTTTTCTTTCCTATTAATTTATCACCCATCTGTATAAACTCATATATACATCGTAAAGTCACAAAGCACATATCCAATTTAATGTTTCTTTTGAAATTTTTCTTACAGCTAAAGTGTGATGGCACACTTTTTGGAATTTTAATGAAACATGTCATTTTGTGGTCATAAAGCTGGGGCAGTGTCACATGCACTGACCCAAATTTCCAATTCAAGCTTTGCTATTTATTAACAGGGCAGAAGGCGCCATCAGGCAACACCCATGAGGTTGGGTAAGAGTATCAAGGTGAAATAAAACTGCTAATCCCGTGTGTAGTCTAAACTTTCTAAACATCTTCCTAAATCAGCAGTGAACACTAAGAGGAGTGGTGTGATCTCTGTCTTTCTTTTCTCCTCTTCTCTCTTTTGGGATTGCATCTCCGAATGTTTTCTGGTGCTGTCTGATGGCAGCATATATCTTCAGTGATTTCCTGAGAAATGCAAGGGAACGATCCCTGTAAATCTCTGTCAACACTAACACTAGGTCTCCTCTTTCAAAACCTGGGATCCTTCAACTGGTTCTTCCTTAACAGCTCGTTAGATGTGTGTATGCGTGTGTCTTGAATGCATCATCTCACATTTGCTTGGCTGCTTCTAGGAACACAGTGCAAAGAATGGCTTGCTTGGGTTTGTCTCCTTTCCCCTCATAGGTTGCCTTTTCTATGCTTTTCAACATAAGGCATTTGTGAAAAGATGCTTCTAAATCAGACTTTCACTTGGCTGAAAAATGTCAGCGGTCGATTGAGATTTGCACGTGCAAAGTGACGCTGACGATGCATTAGAGAATGCTGAAAGTTCTGTTTTTGCGGGTGACTTGGCAGAACATTTTCAAAACTAGACAATATAAACTATTTACTTTTAAGAAAAATTATGATTCTGTTGGTTTGGCTTCATACCAACATTTTACATTTCCATAATTACTGTATGTTTGGACATTTTTCAAAATTAAAATGTTCTGCTTTTGAATTTAACCCCTAAAAAGCAGGAACTAAAGACCTGACAACATTCACAAGAGGAACAGTGTATAAAAAACTCTTTTTTGTCCACCAGCAAACAACGGTTGAGGAGAAGAGCCGGGTGATGCAGCTTGAGGAGGAATTAACCTTGCGCAAAGCCGAGGTGGATGAACTCCAGGCACGCCTGCAGAGAACCTCGTCCTCTGTAGTGGAAGGTGGAGATGTGATTTCAAGCTCTGAGGCTCTTGTTCTCAGAGAACGCCTTGAATCTGCCCGCCGCGAGGAGAGCAGCCAACTACGTGAACGCTACGAGGCCATGCTGAGTTCCAGCCGCCAAGAAACTGAACGCCTCAAGGCCACAACAGAGCGGCAGGCCTCAGAGATCACAAAACTGCGCCAACGGCTCCAGCAGGCCACACGTGAGAACATGGAGATGATGGATAGCTGGAAGGCCAAGCTGGACGCCCTGGTTGGAGACCACCAGCGTGCCCTGAAGGAGCTCAAATCCTCACTGATCAATGATTCCAAAGTTTCCGAGACCAGTGGAGGAGACGGAGATGGTCCCTCACCTGAAATGAGGGCCACCATGGAGAGCATGAGGATGGAGCAGCAGCTGGAGGTGGAGAACCTCAAGGCCAAGCATGAGATTGAAGTGGCCGTGCTGGCCAAGGAACGTGAGGAACTTCGAGCCAAGGTCCAAGAACTACAAGATAAGCTAGAGGAGAGCGAGGAGAATGCCAGGAGCAACCAGGAGCTCAATGAGTCCATGGAGAAGCTTCAGGAGGCCGAGCTGAAGGTCGCCGGATTGAGGGAACGGTTAGAGTTGGCTGAGAAGAAGATGGCTGACTACGAGGCTTTGCAGAACGCTGAAGCACAAAGCAGAGCTGAGATCCGAGATCTGCAAGAGAAGCTGAGGGTTAGCGAGAACCGACTGCAGGCTGTCGAGGCTGATCATATCAGCCAGGACGTCAACGTGAGTTATTAGCTTGTAAAAGATTATTGTGTTTGATGTGTTTCTGTAAATCTTGATGTTGTCTGCAATTTTTGTTTTTTTTTTCTCAGATGATAGAAAATAATGACAACTCTGAAGAGAAGATTAAGTTAAAGCAAAATATGGAAGGTCTGTAAATCAATCCTTTTTTCATTATGATACTAGCTCTTCTCCTTGCTGTCACTTACGTACTAAATTATTCTACAGTGCACAACATTTCTGAGTGATAATGACTAGTGCCCTATTTATTTCCTGACTTTTTTTTATGAATGCCATTTATTTTCAGGGTGTTTTGAATTTTTATGTTTTTATATTTTCCCAGAAACCTTGGAGAAACTGGCAAAAAGGGAAAAAGAAGTTTCCACACTTACTACACAAGTAGATGACCTCAAAACACAGATAACAGGTAATGAATATATTCTCCATGTAGATTCATTTGTTACAGTGAAATCTCGGCTGTATTACCCTATTGGGAAACAGTGTGGAAAAAAAAAAACTTCTAAAAAGTGCATTGGGTAGAAGGCTCTAGGCTCTTTTCCAGACTGACAGAAAGTCATTTGAATTTGTTTACACCTTGTGTCCCATCTCATTTGGTAGCTACCTTTCTAACGTTCCGTTTGGAAAAGTGGAATACTAGGAGCAAGACTTTGCAGAAAGATTCAATAAGAGTCTGGGTTATTTATGGGGAGTGTGATGATTGGGGAGAGGTGGTTTTGATTAGAAGTCTGGGGAGCTAGAAAGAGGCAGTGACAAATGGAGTGTGTATTGGTACAAGGAGTACACGTGACTGCTACCTTCAGCAGGTCAGCAGGTTTCTTCATCTTTGATAGCTTACAGGTTGATTTTTGCTTTATTCCTTTAGGCATTGTTCTTTTTTTTTTTTTTTTTTTTGGAGAAGATTGTATTTTTTCTCCACAGCAGTTCTACTTATTTTGGCCTTGAGGCATGTTTCTGAGTAGTAAAGGTTGGATTGTATAGATTGCAAAGTTTCAGCGTTTCCCTGATATTTCCACATTATTTGTGATAATAAGAGAAATAACCGTATTTACCATTGCACCTTTAAACAACTAAAGTATTATTCTCAATATTATTTGCTCGTAGCCATGGAGACTAAAGTTCGCGTTGGGGAAAGAAAGGCGGACGGCCTGTTCAGAGACAAGATGCGTCTGGAGGCGGAGCTGGAGGCCATCACCAAGAAATCCCACGATGCATCAGGCCAGCTGGTGATCATTAGCCAGGAACTTCTGAAGAAAGAGAGGTAAGGAATGTTAGCAAGGTTTGTAAAAGAGGTATTAGAGCCTGATGATTTAAACTCTCAAGCCATCTGGAGGCTGATTTAAGTTGCTTATTTATGGTCTTGTTTTATGAAGTACACTTTGGAACAAAGTGTCTACTTCTGTCTCCCTGTCTCTCTCTCTCTCTCCACACACACACACACACACACACACACACACACACACACACACACACACACACACACACCTGTATCCTCCCTAAATAGCTGTTCCACCTTCTCACTTCATCATTTTCACTGAAATCTGCTGGCTGTCACTCCCCATCCGAGAGTACGCTCATGAATTGTTCCCATTTCACCATTTAATCCACTTAAGATCCATTTGGTTTAATGAGGACAATCCGTCTAATTAAAACTCCTCCTTAAGTGTTATTCAGCCTTTCGGATCGATGCCATATCCTGATTCAGAATGCCACCTGTGCTTTTAGTGGTTATTTACATTCAAAAAGAGGCTTAAAAAGATCTATAGACCTAATAAGTGAAAAATATCAATAATTACAAATTAACACAAGTATAAATAATCAGTTATACAATATAATCATGATATTGAGAGAACATAATATTGTAAGGCTTCATAGGGCCTCCACAGTCTCTTCATGTCTGAGTAAGCTGATTAGGTAGGCTTTTTGTCTGTTCATGTATCATATACATTTTAATAGTGTTACGAAGGTGACTGCTATTTATCATTATTGGACTTTTTTTTTTTTTTGGATATTATATATACACCCAGTACTTGGACCCTGCATATCGCTGCTTGAGGCTCTATTTATAGTTCTAATTACAGCAGACTGTCACATTATTTTAATGTTTAATATTATTTCAAACCTGAAAACTTAAACAAGTATACATAAAGTAAACAACATATTTAAACCAAGTGTTTATAACAGTACTTTTAATATGACACAAAACATTTTGAGGGTTCTGTGGGTGAAAATTTCAGGACTAAAAAGCTCATAGTATCCATGAATGAATACGAGGGTACATGTTTGCTTAATGTGTCGTATTTCAGTAGTTAGATTAGGTCCATAAAATAAATGTCAGATTCCTGGTTGTGAAAAACTTTAATAACCTTTATTCTGAGAGATCTTATTTTGATTATGTTTAATTTTTACTTCCCTGAATTGTGTGTATATTTTTGTGTGTTTGTGTCAGGAGTCTAAACGAGCTGCGCGTCCTGCTGCTGGACTCGCCGCGCCACTCTCCCGGCATGGACCGTGATCTGAGCCGTGACGTGCACAAGGCTGAGTGGAGGATGAAGGAACAGAAGCTGCAGGACGACATCAAGAGCCTGAGGGAGAAACTGCTGCTTCTGGTGAGCCTCCTGATGTCCACCATTTTGATTTACTTAATCTGGGCAGCTCAAAGACTCTGGGGATTTGGAGAATACTCTGACTAGATGTGCTGGTTTACTTTGGCTTCTGTTTGGCCTTGTTGCTCTGATGAAAACTGGATTGTTCTATAATCTTAGAGTCATAAAAACTCTACATAAAACGTCTCAGGTGAATGAAGGAACATTATACTGACTTAATGGAAGACTCCAGCATTTTTCAACCTAATGTCTTTCCAGTGTATGTGCAATATTTGTTTAATTACCACAGCTATCACGTTAACAAATTAACAAAGAGTAATTGTTTACTTTAAAAAAACCCACTTGTAATGGACATCTAAGTGCAGTTGTTGAATTTCATTAATAAATGATGAAGCTATGCTGCTATACAGTATAATGCAAACATATTGACAATAAATATTTTACAGATCAGTCAAAAGTCATTCTGGTTACTTACTACTTTGCCTGAAAGTTTGATGTACAATCTACATCGGATAGAAACTATATTGCTAAATGCATAACCACAAGTTCCTCCCTCTGTAAAAGCAGTCCAATCTCTGAAAGAATGACTTGTTTAGATTCACAGCTTAAAATACAAATAGCTGAGGGAAGATTTTATTAAAGCGTTCCACAGAAATCCGTTTTACATTTTGTGAGTTCAACAGCTGCACTGAGACGTCTGTCACATGTTTTGAGTAAACAGGTTTTCGGTTTGTTTTATTAGTTTCTTAGAAATTGGGTCAAAATTCTTATTCATGATAATCACATCTGTGCTACAGGTATGGGGAACAGAGCTTTAATAGAGATTTGACATAATCTTAGACTAATAACCTGTTTAAAGATGTGTTATTTGGCAAATAGAAAATGTCTAATTGATTTGGTGAAGTTTTCTGTAAGGAGACATTTATTTAACGTTTTTGGAAGGAGTCTCCAGTGCCAGGTAAAACCGTTCCTTCAAGTTTTCTGACACAGGACGTCGGATGGAGCGTTTTGCACGTTCCCATTTGCTCAGTAACCTGGAAAAAGCTTGTCTTTTGCCTTTAATAGAGAGGAACAATAAAAGAGGCTGGTGAAGGAATGTTTATAGCTGGTGTGACGTAAATTCCACAAAAGTCAAAGTAACTATAAACAGATAACAGATTGAACAGACTGAATTGCCATGGTCTAAGAGGAATAACGCCTCGGTGCTGTTATAGGACAATAGCTAAATACATGTCCTGAACTTGTACAGTGTCTGGATTGAAAATGTATGCATTATTCAAAATTCTTACTCTGCATTTTTTTTCTCGTGCCCTCTCCTGTCCTCAGGGGCGCGAGAGGTCATCACCTGAGCATCGTCGCTTCTCTATGATGGAGGCGTCAGGGACGGACGCAGAGGTGGCTCGCCTACGCCAGCGGCTCTTAAGCACTGAGGAGGCCTTGAGGAACGCGCTGGAGCACAACCAGGAGGTGGACCAGCTGGTGCAGGCCATGCGCACGCGACCTGATAAGAGCCAGGTAAAGCTGCACAAACGCCACAAATCCTATTTTTCCATAGGCTCTTATCCGGAGTGGGATTTAAATCTTAAATGTGCAAGCAGCATCACACTCATATCCACGCTTTAAGAGTTTTACCATCAATGGTTTCTTTGAAATTTAGCATTGCTGTATATTAGGGGTGTAACACAATGCCACTATCTGTATTTTTTTTTAGTGCTCAAATTATGCGCATCTGTATTTGGAGTTAAACCCGCAGTGGGTGTGGCCTAAATAGAAAGTTCTGATGGTATGCATCTTTTAACAGGCGTACAGCAGCGCAAATTCGGCAAATGGGATCCATCAACAAGACGCTACCTTCACGGAAGAGGTTCATGCTAACACCAAATAAATATCTATCCTATTTTCTACATGATTTCATTTCTAATTCTGATTGATGCCTTGTTATAACCCTGACACTCATGTATGTTTTATATTTGTATATCTGTTTAGGGACAGCACTGATGATGGGGTCGTTGAAGCAATGCTTGACCATTTAGGGAAAAATCAAGGAGGTACACTGCAAAAAAATCCCCGAGACGTCTGACGCTTAGACCTCGGACTAACACCTCATTGGACAGCTTTGCATTCTTTTCACAGTTAGCACCAAGCCGACGAACAAAACTGCAACCACTTAGCAAATGTGTATGTAAAACAATGTGAGATGCTATTTAAAAAAACAAACAAACAAAGAATTATCTTTGAAGCGGTACGTTACGGTTATGGTTTTAGACTTGGACCACTGATCCACCTTGTACACTACCTCCAGTATGGATAATTAATCCAAGAGAAGTGGGAAAAAGCAGCGGTCTTTATGCTCAACACCTCCATGAAGCTAAGTGCTGTAGTCCGATTGGCCAGGATGCAGTTTAGTAAACCTTTTGGCCTCAGTTTATACTTTTAATTTATTTGCCTTTTATGCTATTGGAGTTAGACAGAGCAGTCCTCTCGATTTTTTGCCTTGAAAGACTTGCTACTCTCCCTTAGCCTCTGTAGTGAATGTCTGAGTAAAGAAGATGGGATGATTCCACTCGGTCTTGTTCTTGTTTTCTTTTTCCTTATGTACTGTATGCCACAGTGTTCAGCCACCTACCAGTATCCATCTTCTATAATCCAGTAAATAGTGCACCATTTTAGGGTTGCCGGCATTTCAAATGAATGGGACTTCACCACTGTATTCCTGTAAAAGACTTGAGAAATCCAATGCTCAGACATATTATTCAGCCTTGTACTGTGTTTATGCTGTATATTTATGTGTCAAGATACAGTTTTCACTGTAACCGTTGACCAGCTAGGTCGAAGTGAATTTAGGCTTTGAACGTACGTCATCTAATTCAATGACAATAATAATCCACATTTCTGATTTTCTACAAGTGTGCACATTATAATTTGAATGTTAGCAGGTCAATTTGAGAAATGATATCCACCCTGTTACAATGATTAGCTCAGTAATGGTTTCAAGTCTTTCTATCAGTGTGAATATTATGGGATTAAGACTAAGGGATTTCATATCTGAAAGAAGGGATAAAATGATAGGGCTGGCCCCAAGTTTTGCAAAAATGAAGCTTCAAGTCGTTGGACTCAGATGCTCTTTAATGCTGTCACAAAAGCAGTTTACTCCCTTGGCTCTAGCTGTAACCATCCCCAGGAATTCAATCATTAAACAGAAACAAAACAGAATTTGTGCATTGTGGTTTTTTTTAATGCATCATTTCATTCCATTTCTTTTACTGCTATGATTAAAATATGACAAAAGATATGTTAACTAAATTTACATTGACAAGACGGTAAGTACGGGTAACCTGAATGACCTTTATTGTCAAGTGTAAATTTTTATTTGGGCAAAACGCAGGTATTGACCATCGCTAACTATATATAAGATGAATAACTACCATGTCGTCTCTTTTTAATTCTCAAATCTAATCGGTTAGGAGGTGTTCCGGCTGCAAGGCAAATCACAGGTTAATATTAATGCACTTGTGTGATCTATTAATTAAAGCTCCATGTGATCCAGAACAAAGAAAAATGTTTATTTAACATTTATTGAAGGAGTCTCCAGTGTCAGCGCTTTGTAACAGTCAGAGGTAACCCTGCGTTTTGCTGCTGTTGTTTTATTAACTTCAAAATAGAGGACAAAAAAGAGGCTCATAACGTGTTGTGATGATATCTAAGTTGTTGTGATGGGTTGCTCCCCAACATTAACCGTAACTATGAAAGTGCATGTATTCTGTTCTTTAACAAAGACGAATATAATTAACTAACTTGGTAAATGTTAATTGTAACTATAAATGGATAAAAAGTAAGCTGAGTTGTTCTGTAATTAATAAAACATTATAATCGTTGACAAGTTGCTGGAAATGATCAACTTTGAAGTGGCTACAGTAACTCTGCTTTCACAAGAAGAAGGCTATAAGCCAGGCACTGTAATAGCTGAATAATACCACTTCTAAAACCCATGGTTTCTTATTACACTTGACGTTCTTATTACCCTTGGTTTTTTTATTTGTATTTATTATGTTTTTTTGCATAACCTTTGTTCTAATTTACAGCACATCTGGCAGTGATGACTCCCTCAGGAGCCAGCAGGAGGCAGCATCTTTATATTTTATACTTCAGCCTAACGGTTATTAATCATTCTAACTCATAATTCAGATATAAATAGAGAAATAGCCACAAGAAATGTTTGGCTTTTATTGGATTAACTCCTGTTCTGGAAAAGTACATTATGTAACATGGGTATATTGGGCTGATCGGGTTATTGTTCGCTCTGGTGACGGTTAATTTGGATTTTGTGCCGTAAGCTAAATTCATTTACAGGTATAAATCTCAAATACGAAATCTTCCCTTCTATATATTAGGAATGCCTTGATAGCTGATATTTTGGCTAATATCAGATATCAGAATACAACATGACGGGGTTTGTTGTTATAGGAAAATAATTGATGCAGTGGTGTGATGCAGCCCGATGTGGAGTTGAATATTTTCCTATAGCAGCACATCCTAAAGTGTTTTATTCCACATATACCACAGCAATTTGCCATAAAAATGTTATACAAATACATTGATGTAGAATGATGTAGAATTTCTACATTATATAAATTGAGTCCATACACATGCCTATATGTGATATAAATACAAATGATAAAATGTAGGATCATTGTGTGTCACCCTGTATTAGAATTACAGATATTTGTATAACATTTGGCAAATTGCTTTGGTATAAGAGGAATAAAACACTTTGGGATATCCGGTTAATGGAAAATAATCAGGACAGAAAACTGGTGTGTAAGAAAAGAAATAATTTTTTCAACTGATTTGTAAACAATTCAATTGGTGATTTAATAGAATACAGTTGATACAGTTAGGTCTGGAAGTATTTGGACAATGACAGTTCTTGTGATTTTGCCTGTATACACCACCACAACTGATTTGAAAAAAAAAAAAAACATCAAGATGTGATCAAAGTGTAGACTTTCAGCTTTATTTTAAGAGGTTCCACAAAAATATGGCATTTACCATTTAGG
>CM074971.1:13168467-13181769 GCA_037577455.1 Pangasius macronema | reverse complement strand
ATTGTTTTATTTCAAATCCATTGTGGTGTTGTATAAAGGCAAAATCAAAAAAACTCCATCATTGTCCAAATACTTCAGGACCTAACTGTATATACATACATACATACATACCCAACTAACCTTAACTCTCTACAGGTTACCTTTTCAGGTGTCATCAGTCAAGGAATCTCACGCTGCTTTGATCAATAGCAAATGGAAATTTGGCATGGGTGAAGTCACTGAGTCCCTCCTCAGGAGTTTGATCAGGAACTTCCCTTCATGTTGTGTGCTCGACTCAGAGGGTCAGCCGGTGTCATGGATATTGACCTACGCTTCCTGTGCGATGGGAGTGCTGTACACACTGCCTGAGCACAGACAGAAAGGCTACGCCAAAGCCCTGGTCACCATACTGGCAAAGAAACTTAATTCAGAGGGCTACCCAGTCTACTGCTTCATTGAGGAAGCAAACCGACCATCCTATAGGCTCTTTACCAGTTTAGGATTCACTGGGGATCCATATTACAGGGCTGCTAATTTGGTGTCTATGACTCCATGAGTACACTGGGACGAGGGACATTTCTGTTATGATGAAATGAATGCAAATTATTAGGTTAGGTTATTAAAGTCACTTAAGACTGGTTTTAAAAATCTTTTTTTTTTCAACTGAAACGTCATTGAGCCTCATTTATCAATCTTTCAGTAAAGTTGTGTATAAATCTTTGCATAAGCCAAACCAAAGTACCAAACATTTTGAAAATACTGATTTTTTTTGCATTCACGTTTGTTTTGCAAGATGGCAACTCCCCTTTGAACCCAAAAAAGGCTTCAAAAACGCACAATGGGAGAGAATTGCCCCATGTTGTCCACTCATATATATATACTTCTCACATACTTCTCTCTTTGCAAGAGAGAAACATGCAAGAAACTTATTCATTAGCAAGAAATACAAGCACAGACAAAACTTGGACATGCACAGGAAAGGCACAGGATCTTTCTGTTGGCTAAATTAGTGAATATCAAATGTAATTGCTTGTGTAAATGCTCATATGAATGGTTTAGGAATAAATCTGTTCACATCCAGCCTGATAAATGAGGCCCAGTGTCTTAATGTGGGGATTATACAATAAAAATGTCATTAGAAATTGTTAGCTAGTTGGTTAACTGTTGGCTAGTTGGTCTGACTGGGATTACCATGTATGTTGCTCATCTTACCCTTACCCTATGAACAGGGCTGGCAAATGTCACCCATTCCAATATCATACCTGCTGGAGAAGGGGGTTATTTTGGGTGTTTTTTGGGGTTACAAAAATAATTACACAACTGTCTTTGGTTTGTTGTGTTTCTTTTAACTTTTTTTTTCATGTTTAATGAATAAGGGGTATTATAGGGTACATTTTAGCATACTGTTTCTCTGGCATTGTATAACAGACATAAAACCATGAAAACAACCTACTGTTTGTTCACTTTGTCACTCTGTAGGCTAAATTATGCATAAAAAAGGTGATGAATATTTAATTGCTTTCTGAAAGTAGCTGTACTTAAGAACCAACTATATCAATTCAAATCACTTTGCCAATACATAACTATTACAACTGTCTCTTTGATAGACTCAAAAAGGTGATTGACTGGCTTTCCTTTCTAGATAGGTGGTGGAAGTGAACAGTCAGTTTTCAAAGTTGATGTGTTGGGTAAGCGTATGGATCCAAGCGACTTTGACAAGAGCCAAATTGTGATGGCTAGAAGACTGGGTCAGAGCGTCTCCAAAACCGCAGGTCTTGTGGGGTGTTCCTGCTATGCAGTGGATAGTACCTACCAAAAGTGGTGCAAAGCAGGACAACCGGTGAACCGGCGACCGGGTCATGGGCGCCCAAGGCTCACTGATGCATGTGGGGAGCGAAGGCTAGCCCGTCTGGTCCCATCCCACAGAAGAACTACTGTAGCTCAGATTGCTGAAAAAGTTAATGCTGGCTATGATAGAAAGGTGTCAGAACACACAGTGCATCACAGCTTGATGTGTTTGGGGCTGCGTAGCTACAGACCGGTCAGAGTGCCCATGCTGACCCCTGTCCACCACTGAAAACACCTACAATGGGCACGTGAGCATCAGAACTGGACCATGGAACAGTGGAAGAAGGTGGCCTGGTCTGAAGAATCACGTTTTCTCTTATATGATGTGGATGGCCAGGTGCGTGTGTCGCTTACCTGGGGAAGAGATGGCACCAGGATGCATTATGGGAAGAAGGCAACCCAGGGGAGGTAGTCTGATGCTTTGGGCAATGTTCTGCTGGGAAACCTTGGGTGCTGGCATTCATCTGGTTGTTACTTTGATACATATCACTTAAAATAATCAATGTTATTCACTTCACCTGTCAATGTTTTTAATGTTATAGTTGACTAGTGCGTATACAGTGTATATGTGTGTGATGTACTGTTTGGTACTAAGGTTCTTATTCTGATGCAAGTTGTATGCAAATGTCTACGCAGAGCTAGAGTTGGAAGCTATACTTGTTAACCACAGCTAGGATGTTTTTTGAACATTTGACATTTAGTCATAAACAGACAAGTTTAGACAGCTATGTTAACTAGCTAGCAAGAGGAGTGTTATGGGAACAAATTTTTCTTCTCTTGTTAAAACACACTGGGATCCTTTACCCATCTAGGCATGATGAGCCTGTAGGCGTCTGTGCCCTTAATTTTTTTTAAGGCACTTTCCAGAAAAGGAGAAGGGTTGTGTATGAGATGACAAACACAATTTTAGGAAGTATTCTGTTTTCTGTCAGTTTAGGTGGGTCAATAGTTCAGGGGAAAGTACATAAAGTTCACAGCCTATTTTATTAATTTTGTTTTAATTCTCTTCCAAAATAAGGTGAGTAATTTTAGCAATTTTAACTTCCGCATAATTCCCAAATATGGCATCCACAGCAGAAAAATCATGCGATGGAAAACCCAGTACAGGCTACAGCTAGAAAAGTACTTCTTGTTTCATTGTTTCATGTTCCGCAATTACAGCAACTGTGTCTAAGCCATTTGTGTCATATGCAACATACTATTTCTTAAGTGTAATTCAAAAAGTATGTTCAATCACTGCTAAACCCCAGAGCGACATCTGCTGGTCTTGATCAGCACTAAATTCATTTTGTCTTCCTTTAGTTTTGTTAACATATTTTACTGTAACTGTTTATTCAGCCTGATTTTAAACTGTTAGCATGACATAGGTCAGTAATATTAATAGAACAAGCAAGCCATTTTGAAGCTGAGAAAAGAGGGGAAATCAGAGCCATCGGGAAAAAAGCATTGGGCATAGCCAATACAACAATTTGGAATGTCCTGAAAAAGATAGAAAGCACTGGTGTACTAACAACCAATGGAACAGGTCAGGATGGAAACGCATGGAACAGGTCAGCAAGAAAACACCAGCAGTTGATGACAGAAACATTGTGAGAGTTGTGAAGAAAAACCCAAAAAGAACAGTCAGTGACATCACCAGCAACCTCCACGGGGCAGGAATGAAGGTATCACAATTTGAAGAAGAACAGAAATATAGAGGCTATATCACAAGATGCAAACCACCCATCAGCAATAAATGTCAGAAGGCCAGACTCGAATTCACAAAGGAATACAGAGATGATCCACAAAGGTTCTGGAACCAAGATTAACCTCTACCAAAGTGATGGAAAGGCCAAAGTGTGGACAAAGAAAAGATCTACTCACAATCCAAAACATACGAGCTCATCAGTCAAGCATGGTGGAGGTAGTGTCATGAGGGTAGCAGCAGAATAAACACAGAAGTCTACAAAAACATTCTGTCTGCCAATTTACAGAGAAATGTTCTTGTTGTTCCTCTTTTGGCTGCTCCTGTTAGGAGTCGCCACCGCGGATCGTTGGTCAGTTTTTACATCGGATGCCCTTCGTGAAGCAACCCTCCCCAGTTTTATCCAGGCTTGGGACCGGTACTGAGAGAGCACTGTTGCATGCAACCCCATGCTGGGGTCAGTTCCCTGGCTGGGAATCAAACCTGGGCTGCAAAACACATTGCCAAAACAGCAAAGGACTTCATCAGGGGAAAAAAGTGGAGTGGAAAAGGGTCACCAGATCTTAACCCAGCTGAGCATGCATTTCACCTTCTGAAGGCGAGACTGAAGGGAGAAACCACCAAAAATAACAACAACTGAAAGAAGCTGTTTTACAAGTCTGGAAAAGCATCACTAAAGAAGAATGGAACAGCCTGGTGATGTGAGCTGGTCACCGGCTTGATGCAGCGATTGCAAACAAGGGATACGCAGCCAAATATTAAGTGTCATTTACTTCAATTTACTTTAAGATGATCTGTTCCTATACTTTTGCTCACCTAAAAATTGGGTGATCTGTTTTCGACACATCTAGATGGAAATATCAGGAAATTAAATTTGAAATTCTGATTTATCGTCTCATATCCAAGTGTAGGATGACTTTGTATGCTGTGGCATTCGAAGAGGCCCAAACTTGCTCCAGCGTGACAATGCCACAGTGCACACAGCGAGGTCCATGAAGACATGGTGTACCGATATACTGATTTATATCACAGCATTATATTTATTTATTTTATTTTGAATAAAATGGCATCCCATGTAAGGAGGACTGAGCATTTGCTGGCCATCCTCCTGCACCATGTAAATACGGGTTCGTGGTGTGTTGTAAGTGGTAATGTACAAGTTGTAATAATGTCATTTCCCACCTCGGGACACTGGAAGTGTGGAGTGGAAAAAAAAAACATGGACGCCTCCATGAAAGTGTCTTTTGTTTGCTCTCTTTGTTTAAGCTCATAAAAAGCTACTTTAACAGCACGTTTACAGTTCTACTATAGTGAACGTCAAACATTCACGCAACATTTTGGACTGAATTTGCAGCACAGCAACAACAGCGGACAATAGCTTGCTGCTAGCGAGTAGTTAAGCAACAAGCTAGCTAGCGGATAATAGCGAGTAGCGTTAGCAACAAGCTAAAGTTAGTGATAACGCTAATGTTGATGACAACCTTCTCAAATCAGCTATTAGTATGGTCATTGTTATAGATATTAACCAGGTACTGTGCCTGTATGTTAACTAATTTAAAAAGTAGAGAAGGGGGACTTTACACTTCTCGGTGTGAGCCGCCATGTTGGTTTGACGTCACTCCGTAAACAATGAGTTGGTAGACTAGCCCACGTTGAGCGGAAATTTCAGGTTGAGGTGGTTGGTTTCTGTGGTATTTACCCGTTGGTAGGCGGTTGTAATCTCCCCTGTGACAGGATGCTTTCAGTTTTTGTAAGAGTATCTTAAAGAAAGGCCTTTTAAATCCCATTTGTACAATGTGGCATTTAAATTTATCATCATAATTGCACCTGGGTAATATGTTATGGCCTTTTATCCTACCATTGTACTTTGTTTTATGCATCCTTTTATTACTTTCGGTCTTATTTTAGTAAGTCATGTGAAGAATTGTGGTTTATGAAGTAGCTTGGTTAAGAAATAGTCATTTATATGTGAAACTCCACACAGAGTAAACCCAAGCTCAGAATTTCATTCACCTTTGTTTTTATTCAAAGGGACAAAGCCATTACTGAAGAATGACTACACTTTATAAACATACGATTAATTATATTCTGTTGTGCGACTAAAAATGAGCAGAAGATTGCAGATGTAATACGGTGAGGAGGGGAAAAAAAAAAAAAAAAGTCTGCAATTGTATGGTCTGAACATGTTAGCAAAATGCATGTGTGTAGTTTTGAAGGTTCTCAGAGTAATGGCATTCTGAGGTTCAGGGGATTTTTTTTTTTAAATAATGTGTGATTGTTTCAAACAGCAGGACAGAATATTGAGTGTATTAATAGATGTACGTTCTGGTTTTGACCAGCAGGTGTCAAGTGCAGATTTGGAGCTACATTTTAAGAAAGCCAACATTTTAAAAGCACATCTTTAACATGACCACACAAGATAGATTTAGATTTTTAATTTCCATTAAAAATTTTACAGATTCGACCAAATAGCTCAGTATTAAGATTGAAGCACACTGAAGCTCAGGACCATTTCAACAAGACAAAAAAAGGTCAATCAAGGCCACAGACAGAAACTGGGTGTGAGGTCACAGGAATTTAACAGGCTCTTCAGCCTGATGAATACAGATGCTATTACAAAACACTGAAAATAAACTTCAGTTAGGATGAAAAATTATAGTCAGTAAAAATAAAAGCTCCTAAATCAGCTCACTGCTCTTGTGGCTATAGCAGTTGCAGGGGCAAGTTTTCTTTACAAGGGAGTCAAAACAGTCTTCATTCAGACATCCTAGACTTCCTCTTTGCTCAAGGCACAACCTTGTCTTTAATGCCCACCCACATTCACACAAATCACCCTTTGAAGAAAAACAGAGCAATTCAAGGAGAGAAAAACACTTAAAACTACCCCCCCATCAAAATGTCAACAGTTGAAAATTCAGTTCACGTTCAGTTTAAAAAAAAAAAAAAAAAAAAATTTGTCAAATTCACTCCCCTCCATACATCATCCACCTCCTGCATAGTACTTTTACCCTCCCCTAATGTGGCAACTTTAATCCTCCCTAGATGGCAAAATTGCTTAATTAGTTTTCATAGAACTATTTAAATCTGATTCACTGTCTAAATTAAAACACAAGGAAGGGCTGATTTTTGTATAACAGACAGCACTACAGACATTCTCCTTTAGCTCCTTAGGTCAGTTTGTGCACTCCACTCTAACTCCAAACGTGACGCCTGCAGTGGGTCACCGCCTGAAATACAAGTGAAAAAAATGTAGTAAACCATTTCATTTTCTGATGTGCTCCATAGTTTACACTCACCAGCCACTTTAACAGGAACACCTACACACCTGCTCACATTTAAGCAGTTATCCAATTAGCCAATCATGTGGCAGTGGCACAAGGCATAAAATCATGAACATACAACTCAAGAGCTTCAGATAATGCTCACAAACATCAGAATAAGGAAAAAAAAAAAAAAAAAAGTGTGATCTGATTTTGACTGTGGCATGGTTGTTCATGACAGACAGGCTGGTCTGACTATGGGATTTTCATATACATACACAAAATGGTGGCAAAGAGCACCCCCTCCCAAAATTTTTTTTTTAAATAAATAAAAACACCCCACACCATTAGGTGGGTGACAAAACGGCCAGACTGGCCTGATCTGCCAGGAAGGATATAGTAATTCACTCTTTACATCCAAGGTGTGCAGAAAAGCATCTCAGCATGAACATTAAAGCTCTTGACCTGTATCTGCATGATTTTATGCACTGTGCTGTAGCCACATGATTGGCTGATTGGATAAAAACCATTAATGAGCAGGTATATAGGTGTTCCTATTAAAGTGGAACAATGGTACAATAGTGTGTGCAGGATACTCACATTACAGCGGGTGGCAGTCTCCATGTTCTTACACCAGAAGGCTGGGCCCCAGCTGCACTGCTCAACACCCAGCAGCATCCGTAGTGCACCAGGGCATGCACCCAGTTTCTGCATCAGTACATCAGACAACACCACCACAAGTCATACAACACAAAGTAAGCCCTCCATTTTATTCTCAAACAGCTAAAAGAGAACCAAATTCTTTCTACTGGCATACAAGCATCCTTATACAAGACTCCTTCAGGACAATGCCTTTAAAACTCTGCAACTTTAAACCTGTGCAGAACACAAGAGCAACAGGAGGAGATCTTACCATGCAGACAAATTCAGGGTCGAGGGCCTGGAGCAGCAGCTGGACAAGCAGAGGCTCATACTGCTCAATGAGCTGGTCACACTGCACACAGGAGGACATGCTTACTCATTTCACGCAACTCAGTCCTCCAAGCCGGTACTTGTTAAAAGTACATTATATTGTACAACATTAAACCTCTGGTGAACAACAGATGACACTAATTTTTACAAAAAGTTGTTCAAAACTACCCAAAATGAGCTTGAATAATACTTTCCCTTAGGTCTGCCTCACCCTAGGACCTTTACTGCTAGTGTGACACTGTGTGCATTATATTCATGATAATCTGTATACATGCATCTATTTGAAGCATGCTTGTTCTTTTTTTTTTTTTCCCCAGTACAGGAAAATGTGTATTTTTGTCCCTGGTAACCAGCCATATGCCACAGATGCAGAAGTGTCAACGCACCTGAGTTTTAAATTCATCAGGCAGGAAGTTGCAGACTTTTTTCACAGCCTCCTCGATCTGGGCCTCTGTGGCGTTCTGCTCCAGGATGCCATCTATGTAGCGCACAGCCATCTTGCACACGTCACAGAACCCACCAGCCTCAAACTCAGCTTTTTCCATCACAGCTAAGCACAGAGACAATGCATAAACAGGTCATCAAAAGGCAAATCCAAACGAAGAGAAAACAGGAAGCCCAACTAACATTGTGTGTTGTAGAAAGTCTAGCTGAAATCTGGGGGGAAAGAAGCATTTTGCACATTTAGATAGAAACTCACGGATGAAGGCGCGACTCGCGTCCCTGCACAGCCCCAGCAGGCTGCAGACAGTTTTGGGATCAGCTTCCTGTATCAGCAGCTCAATGATTGCCTGGCCATAGGTCTCAATCAGATCCTTGCACTGAGCAGTAAGAGTGGAGGGCAGGAGGCTGCACACTTTCTCCACAGCTTGCACCACTTCTTCCTGGAAGATCACAGCAAAGTCCCAGAACATTATTTAACAGGAAATTACCTTTTAGTGGTATGGATTGCAAATTAACGAAAGGCAACATTAAGCCAAATATGGAGGACTGGCGAAGCCTTTTATTACTGGGCAGAACCTCATACCTCAGTGGTGTGGTCCTGGATTAAACTTTCAAGCTCCTTCATCACAAACTCACAGATGGCACACTGAGGGGATTCACGGGCACGCACCATCTTCTGCAGAGCCAGACACAAACTTACTATACAAATTTAACTTTGGATAAGTTAAGCTACAACTCAATCTATGGTCACACCGAAAGAACTTTGTGGAAATAATTCTTTAAAGCATGCAAAAATTACAACTCATGATAAAGGTTAAAAGATCACAACCATTGGAAGCATACCCTAACCTTTTTCAGTATCTTCCAGAAAAAAATAATATCTAGATGCTGCTATGCCCCTGTAGGTTGGGTAGTTGGTTTGCTTTAACATATCCTACTAATTAGATATTGCCGGAACAGAGTCCGATTGCACCATTTTACTTTAGGACCAGGCCATCGATGTTCCTTACGCTATACCTCCATTCAACTGGTGTCTGTAGTATGACATCTGTAGAGGAAGACACACTAGCTACTTTACCTTGGAAGCTTTGAAGGAAGCCTTTACTAGTTTAGTGGCAGGGATGGTTTTTTTTGCTGTGATGGATTTAGCAGGAACCAGATTCAGCATGGGAACAGATTCGAGGGTGGAGTCACAGAAACCAGCACGGCAACAGATGTCTTTGGGTTGCTACAGGAGAAGCAGAGAGAGCAAGGATGAGAATTGTTAAGGAGATATACAAAATCACCCCAACTCAAGCACATTATGATTAACAAGTGAAACAATAAAGGCAAAATGAAAACCTACTACTTAATCTCATTAAGGCTACAACTGATTCAGGCACTGGTAGATCAGTGGTTAAGGTTGCGAGTTAATCACAAAACTATAGCCACCAGTTTAGTCTAAATACATCCAAGAATTACCAAGTTCATATTCAGATATCTGCAATGAGAGGCAAACAAAATTGAAACACTTCCTTAATGTAGCATAATCAAGCACCCTTCTTCCACCACAAGCAAAACTTCCTCTGTGTTTGACAGATCTAATAGATAACGAACAGAAAACTTAAACATACAGCAAAAACTTTGCTGCATTTCAGCCGCAAGTCCTAGCAAGTACCAGAACACGTACTCAAATTTAAAATGAAAACCATAAAAGTTCTAACAGTGGGGAAAGGAAAATCTGATCATACATTTCCATTTTACAGAAATGTCATTTATGACGACAGCGAGTGAAAACAGAAGTGAATACCCAGAACAAAGGGCATCCCAGAGCAGCAGACGCACCACAAACACAGGGACACTTGTGGTATATATTGTGCTTATACTGTGGGAAGTGGTAGCTCAGTGGTTAAGATGTTGGACACCTGATCGGAAGGTTGAGAGTTCAGATCCCAGCACCGCCGAGCTGCCACTGCTGGGCCCTTGAGCAAGGCCCTTAGCCCTCAGTTGTATAAATGAGAATTGTAAGTCGCTCTGGATAAGGGCGTCTGCCAAGTGCCATAAATGTAAATGTGCTTAAATTTCACAAGAATACTGAATTACTAACAAAGTTTTTGTATGAATTTATACTGGGCATACAAACATCTGAACTGCTTGCTGTCAAGAATCCTTAATTCCCCATGCTGATTACTAACTTGCACAGAAAACATCGCCAACCATACATTAACAGTGGCTTTCGTATGCGAATACAGTCACCTCAAATGGTTAACCAGATACCTGAAAGCCTCATGCACACCCCTAATAACATTTCAACTATCTAGAGTTTAGTTCCCTCTTGTAAAATTGTGTTAAGACCCATTTCCAAACCGCTTTGAATAAAGCAGCTGGATGTTGGTTAGGATGCATCATGCACGTTCTTCTGCGTTAGATGACGCAGCACTTCCAGCGTAAGTAGACATACAAACTACTTGGGCTAATAAATTATGTTGAATGGGGAAGACTAATGTTGGTGGGTGGGGAAAGAAGGAGAGAGAGAGAGAGAAAAAGGAAAAAAAAAAAAAAAAAAGGAAGCCCAACTCCAGTCTCAGAGCCACAGTCAACTGCTTTCAGTATTAGCATTCATGCTTGGGAATTTTTTTATTTATTTATTGTGTTTTTTTTTTTTTTTGTTTTTTTTTGTTTTTTTTTTTAAATGGTAACATCTCATTTTACACAACATTCTAATATTGTTGATTCCTTCTCCATTTCTGAAAAACAGAAATCAACCAGAACTTGAGTTGAGCTACCCAGTGTGTTTAAAAAAAAAAAAAGAAAGAAAAAAAATAATTTGCTAAGACTACTGGTGGCATGCTAACACAGTAAAAGTTAAGTGCGGTGTTAAATATTTTCTACAAGAGATTTATGGCTGTAGCAGGTGAGATAAATGCACCAGTCAGGTGGAACTACAAAAGTAGTTAGTTCATATTCTAAGTAATCCATCTACAAACAGCACAGGTTAGCAATAATCATGCACAGGCATGCAGTTCCACAAGAAAAACAAACAAACCAAAAAAAACTAGTGTGAAACTAGCAGAATGCAGAGACCTACCTTTTCCTGAAGACCAAAGAGAAACCAAAGGGACAGAGTAAGAGAGAAGGAAGGCAAATGAGTGGGGGAATAAAATAAAGAGAAAAAAGTGATTAGAAAATGTGAATGAGACCAACAGACAGGCCGAGTGGCTGTAAGACTGGACATGGGCTTATCAGAAGAAGGACTCAAGGCCAGTCTGGCTCAGTGTACAGCCTGAATTCTACATATTAAACATTCAAGGAAAAAAAAAAAAACAAACAAAAAAAAGAAGCTACACAATGAAAATATGGAAATCCTGACTCTCGAGTTAAAGGCAAAATGACCCAGTTGGTACTCACCATGGACATGAGCTGCTGAAAAACAAGAGGACCGTACTGGTCGACGTACTGCTTGCACTGTGGAAAAGATGCACAACATAGTTGTATGTAAACAATCATGACCTTTGAGAGCAGCCTGCAATGTACTTTCTACAAAGAAAGCAAGTACTTTAACAATAACCATTAGGAAACACTCTAGCCTAGAACGCAGGGAATTTTCTGCGTGCAGAAGTCAAATGAATTTAATGTCATCTTATCCAATTGTTTAGTGCATCTATGAGCTTAATGGTACTCGTTCAACAGAAGAACTTGCAGTAAATGAGGCTCAACTATCATGACTGAAAAGTAGAAGACCAAATTTCACTTAAGATAACGAAACCGGAGCACTTACGACATCAGCAATGCCAGGACCCAGCAGGTCACACTGCCTCTTAACCTGCTCAATCAGGGAGGTGACAAAGGAAGCATTTTTCTTGGCTTCCTCCTGAGTGTCAGTGATGAACTTCACACAATCATCGCACACAGCATTACTCTCCTGCAGAACCACAAACCGATTAGCTGTAATCCATATAACACCAACACACGCTCATAAAAAACAGACTGAGGGGAGTCAGCACACCTCTGTGGTGCTCTCCTTTTCCTTATTGGCATTCTCCTTGGGGTAAAGGAGCTGAGGGATGTTGAGAAGAAATGGATCAACCCTCTGGGTCAGATCCACCTTAGGAATCTCATTGGATACCAGCTGAGCTTTGGCAAGAGCCTCCTGCTGTGATACACACAGTCCAAGAGCACTACACACCACACCTGGGTCCTCCTGAAACGAGATAATGGAACAGGATCAAAAACTTAAAACCTTAAATTTTGATCTTTTTGATCATCATTCAGTGCACATGGAACAGGAAGATGCAGATTGGCTCATTATGGAAGAGGAACAAAGAGCTGCTTGTTCCTCTCGCCATCACAAAGCCATCTATTGTCCGAGGACTTTCACTTCTCCAAAACTAGAAGCAGCACAGGTTAAATGCACACTGGGACAGAAAACACACTAAACAGCATTAATATTTTAATCAATATTAATGGCAACTGTCATTGTCAAATCTGTAGTCCTGGCAATATAGCAAATCAAGTGCTGTTCTAGACTAGAAAAATCAACTATGCCCTGATGAAGGAGTTGTAGTCATTTAGTCCAACTTACCAGCTCTCCTTTAATAATGTCAATGACGACAGGGAAGTAATTATCCACAACTTCTTTGCACTGAGCAGCCAGCCCTTCATCAGGAATCAACTGGCACGTTTTCTCAAGGTAGCTCAGGACCTCAGCCTACACATGCGTGCACACAAAATAATGGAAACAAAAAAAAGCTTAAAAAGACGGCTCCTTTTCACCATATTGGTTCATGACACTGGCCATTTTGTGCATAATTTCAGTGAAGAGACTCCTGCTTCTCCATCAAAATGCAATAACTTTAACTGACCTCAAAGTCTCATTTTTTAAACTACCATTATCAGGGAGTGGACATTTAACTAGCATGGGCAGCCAAAACAAGCAAATTTCATACAGGTTATTATTATTATTATTATTATGATTATTATTATTATCATTATCATCCTGTTTCACTCATATCATAGGTGGGATAACTTCATTTCATGCCTTCTTTCCATAAACACACACCACTCACCTCTGTTGAATTGTCCTTAAGCAGTTGGCCCACCACAATCAACACCTCTTTGCATAAGTCACATGGCACT